>JBBMOC010000039.1:3227547-3243336 GCA_037975185.1 Centropyge bicolor | reverse complement strand
CCCTGTTCTTCTGGTTGCGCTGGCATTATATTGTGTTTTATATATCAGGTGCCAGACCAGTGGTGGACGAGGGCCAGGCTGAGAGCAGTGTGTGGCTGTGGCGCCTGTGCTATATCTCAGTCAGAAAATCTTCATGCAAGCAACAACGCCGTCGGTCACAGAGACAGCAGTCAACACACACACTCATGCCTGATGGAGACACTAAGTGAATACATTTGATCAAATGTAATCCTGTAAGAACGTTATCAGGTGGGTTTTTCCCTTCGCTGCCTTGCTCAACGGCGCCTGTGTGTGAAGTAATAATTCGCTGAGTCGCTCTCCTCCGTGTCAAGCGCTGATCTCCTGGTTACAACCCCTCATTTCTAACCTTTCGACCTGAGATTTCTCCGATTTCTGAGCTGGCAGGATTTCTCCTCTTGGCACGGAGCACAGCCTCTAGCAACACAGCCAACTTTCACAGTAACAACTCACAAAGAGATTTTCAAAATTGGACGGAAATGTAGACCTTAAATCGCTTCCTGGCAAAATAATTGATCCATATAGGTTCCAGAAAAGCAGCTGCTGGTACATGATGAAACTATCAAGGTTAATATCCACTTCCTGAGCTTCATGTGTTGTGTGTTAGCTGACAAATTAATTTACACTGCATTATAAATGTAGTGTAATTAGATTATCACCACATGTGTTTGCTCTCGGTGGTCGCCCACGACTCGCGTTATCCAAAAGGGCAAACAAAGCAAATAAAGCATCTTTAAGCTCCAAACATGTTGTTGAAAACTAATATTTTATTATCTAATAAGGAAAACAAATGCATTTTTTTTTCTTATCCACCAGCTAACAATTATTGAACTAATGCTTGGCCATTCATGCTTATGAGCAAAATCATATTATAAGTGCACTCATTTTACCATTTGTGAGCTGCATTTACTTATTTTTGAAACCATTTCGAGTAACACTGATGACATTTTCCCCTCTTTCCCAACAAAAAGTTGCACCCCAGAGTCCCTACAAACCCAATCTTGACAAATTCCCATTTAAAGCGGCACAAACTGTTGTCAGTAGTGGAATCTGTTGATTGATGGGACTGATGCGTTCAGAGGCCTCTCAGCAAACCCAGCATGAAGACAGGTGAGGTTAAAATCCTGTCACTCAGCACTTCAGCCTCCATTACTTATTCAACACTCCTGCATTTGACTGGTGCAACAGAGAGAGGGATGAACACAATTAATGAAGCTATCTCTTCAGGATTAAGCAGTGCGGCACACACGGCGTTGCACCGCGGACGTCTCCACCTTAAAATGAATTCCTGTCGTATAATATTCCAGCATCCTCAAAAACGCAGCTCATGTTATCTCAGCGGAAGAATGCCTGGAGGATAAACAGCTTCTTCTGCCCTTCAGGCGAAGCTTATTTTTCTGCATTTGTTTCAAGATGACTCAGTCAGCACATAACGCGGAGCCGTGGCAGGACAGTCAGAATTGGTGAGGTAGAAACTCGCCGATATTGCAACAATCACAGGAATGTATGAGTTAGGTGAGATGTAGCCTCGTGTTCACGCTGTTGGTGTGAGATAAGACAAGGCCAATTTCATATTTTTACCCTGTAGACAGCAGCTGGCAAGTTTTATTCCCGCTCTACGCTTCGGCTATTGCTCATGTGTCAGAAGTGAATTCAACTTGGCAAGATTCACAAACTTACACTTCACTTTGTTTTATGTTTGGCTCCTTCACAAAACTCTGCGTAGTAAAATTGGGAGAAATGCTGAATCTACGTGAACTTTTCAAAAATACTTTTCAGCAAACAGACTCACACAGAACAATAGAAATAATGAATTACATGTAACGTTTGATGTGTAGACAATGATGCTGAGACTATGTCATGTTGTCAGGATGTTGTATATGTGTTTGCATGTACAGACCAAGCAGAAGGGAGTCAATTACATTTGAGCCCCATGTTAAAATGTCCGACTTTACGACAGAAAAAAACATATTTACAGCCTGGTTCAAAACATGGCTCTAGTCTCATCAGCTGTTTTTCTACTCCATGACAACTCTGGGGGGGGGGGGGGAATTTTTTTATAAGGCGTTCGTTTAAAATATACAGCATACATCATTATGCACAATTCATAGCTGTCAATCTAAGTGGCGCCACTTTGATTGACAACTAGACACTGACGGTCTAAAGGGCGTCACCCCGGCTAATTCTAGTCACTGAGTTTGGGAAAGAGATCGTTGTGGGGTTAGCCGGCTAGCAACGATGTTTAGCATTGAACCTAGCTGGTTAGCCGTAGCTAGTTTGATTAATTCGAATAAAGCGGCTTTTTTCAGCCAATAGCGTTCATTCAGCCGGCCCATAGGACCCGCCTCAGCTCCGCCCTCGCTCCACCTCTTTGTCCATATTTGGAACAACTGGAGGTAGGCTACCAAGATGGCTACGCACTACGATTTGCTTCATTTTTGCTCTTCAGAAACGTATGGGTGACGTCACGGACACTACGTCCATATTTTATACAGTCTATGGTACAGACGTCATAAGGAATCTCATGTACACAAGCAGGTTTTGATTGGATAAAATAAAAACCGATATTATTACTGAAGCCCTGGATAATCCAGTCGTTGTTGCACAAGACATTGCAATGATAAATAATATCATATTTTTCTGATTCATCATTCTCTCTTTATTTTCTTTGTTTGTTAACACTGAGAGTTTCGAATCACATATTTTTATGCTCATTTTCAATTAGCATGTATTGTCTTCATAGTTTCTCAGGGTCCAAGCAACGCCTTCAAATGTCTGCGTTTTGTCAACAGTCAAAGCCAAAGATATTCAGTTTACAAAGAAGTAAAACAAAGAGAAGCTGAAGACTTTCACAGAGGCTGAAAACAGATTTTCTTTCACTCATATTTGCTTGAAAAATGATTTTCCACATGATTCTTTCCACCAACTGAGGTTTGACTGGCTCTCTCTTGATTCTCGCCGTGCCCACTTCTTCTGGAATGTTTTAATGGCACCCGACTAAAGAATTAGCGCCACCAACTGTTTATCGTAATGTGCCCAACTTCAATATACGAACTCTGTAATATTCACATCACAGTCGCGGATGGAAAGACTCACATTTTCTTTTGCCAGTTTTCTGAACATTTGGTTAAAATTTGCATTATGTTTGGAAAAGAATTTGACTATTGGCTTCACTGCTCATTGTTCCCACTGTTTTTTTTTTTGTTTGTTTTTTTTTCCCTCTGACCTCATTAAAACGTTGAACAGTGTTGACGTGGTGCTTTGCCACAAACTGGGCCGGCCCATTTGATGAGTGATGACCATGGAAAAATGCTTTTACAGTAAATATGGAACTATTTCATCTTCATATGTTATGTGGGCAACGTGAGAACAAACAAAGCTGTACTCATTTTGTGGATAACATCACTGTATTTACAACGTGTTGCTGGATCCTCCATAGTAACTAATGAGTCCCCAGAGAGGTCAAACTCCCTGTGAGGCCTCTTATCAAAGATAAACTTATCAAAGATACGATCAGATGAGCTGTCATTGATCTTCAGACACAGGACAGAAGTAAAGAAATAGAGAAAGTGAAAATGAATAATTAGAGGTATTAGAGATAAAATAATAAGGCAAATAGAAACTATAAAGAGAAAATGATAAAAGTCTAATAAAAGACATGGTCTTATATGTCTGTTCTATAATGGAAAAGTCCATTAAGTATCAAACTGATCGAACAATGTTAAGTGTGTTTTTGGAGCAGTTAAAAGGGTCCAGGACCCCGAGTATAACTTCAGGGTTAAACCTACTAAGCTTTAAATGATATTGAATTCTCTCTCATTGCAAACTAATTCACTCCCTCGTGCTCACTTTTGCATGAGACACAGTCTTGTTAAGCTCGTGTAGCAGCGTCTCTCTTAAACGCAGAGCGACAGGATCAGGTTCAAACACCTGCAGGTAATCTTTACAGCCCTGCACAGCAGATGGGTTAAGCATTTGATTTCCATCTATAATTACCTGCAGGTTGACAGTTGCCAATCCACTGTGTATTGTAAATAAAAATCTCTGTGAGGATGTTTGTGTGGATTTGCTGTCAGAGAGGCAGCGGCAGTGCACCTGTCTTTGAAACCTTGTCACACAGCTCAGCAGCTACAGTGTTGCCCGAGCTCACTGACGAGAAAAGGATTCAATTCACGTTTGATTAAGTATTTATGAGCGCATCTCTTATTTATTTATTTTGATCAATGCGTCCCGTTTCGTGCTGCTGTCGTTTTGTACGATCCTCAAAACGCATCTCTGGTAGACATTATGTGTCTCCAGCTGATACTCAGGAAATCACCAGTGTACTCGGTGAATCTCAAATGCAATTGCACTCCGGAGCAAAATGTTATCGCGCTTTCTCCATCTCTCCATTGTCGAATGCATGGAGGCCGGAGAAATTACCTTCATTGTGATTAAATGTCGTGGAAATGGGAAATCGTTGAAAAGCTGTCCAGCTCAACACAAGGAGTTAAATCAACAGAAGCTGTGAGTCTCCAGCAGGAAACACCAGCTCCATGTGTGAGAGCAGTGCTGTGAAAAGTAGTTGAAGCCATACTTGAGTAAAAGTAAAGATACTTTGCTGAAATCTACTTATGTAAAAGTGAAAGTCACCCATAAAATAATCACTTAATTAAGTCTAAAAGTAGCACATATGAAATGTAGACTTAGAGACTTAGAGACGAAATTTCGACGCAATGGCTTCCAACAAAGAGTCAGCAACAATAGTGTCAGCCGGTGGAAATATAAAAAAATGAAAAAGAGATATAAATATATACTATATATAAATACGCTGCTATGAGCTATGTATAGACATATGTAAATGAACAAGAGTTATATACAGGTTATTGTACAGAACAAGTAGCAGCAAGTTGAATTATTGCACTAAGTAGTTGTATTGACTGTAAAAGTGAATATATATATCTAGCATAATATACAGAAAATAAATATACAGAAAATATTGCACATAACAGAAAACTGTTATGTGAAATGTACTGAAGTATCAAAAGTAAAAGTACAAAGACACAAAACAGCTTTTTAAGCTTAACTCTCAGAACGATTTATGAAGGTCCATGTGATCAGTGCTAAACAGGCGCAGACCTCCGCCACGCAGCTCATTTCCACCCATACAATTCACGAACGGGAATACACAACTGTAAATAAAGGCTATGTAATGCACACAATCACCCTCATACACTATGGTGGTAAGCTACCAAGGCTACTCTTAGCTGCCCAGTGGAGGTAAAGAGTAAAATGTTGGCATGCTGTGTAATTGACAATTTCGTATCTAAACATAATTTCGGTGTTTCGGCAAATACAAGCAGCATGATGAATCCTTCATTCCAACAAAAGCGAACTTTTTTTTTAAAAAATATGGCCACGGGTGTCTGTCTTCTTCTGAAGCACAACTAGCACGTGTTAGCGTTGTGGTGTTTCCGCTATCGCCAGCGGACAAGGCGGCTTCCATTATGCTGAATATTCGCAGTCTGGAGATTTGCCTCAATGTCTTTTGAGAGCGACAGGTGTTCGCGTGAGAATACGCACAGTCCGGATAATCCAAACATGATGAGACAAATATATTCACGTTTTATTTTGTAACGAGTAATGACGGTGTCCAGTATAAATGTAACAGAGTAAAAGTATAATTTTTTTCTTCTTAATGTAGCGAAGTAAAAGTGAAAGTTGCGATAAATATAAAAACTCAAGTAAAGTATAAATACTCCCAAGAACTACTTAAGTACTGTGACAAAGTATTTTTACTTCGTTCCTTTACATCACTGTGTGGGAGAGCAGGTGATGGATGTGGACACTGTTTGTTCCTCCTTCACAGGCACTGTTGTGTTTATGCTGATTGTATTTCTAATGAGTGATACAGTCTCCTCCAGAGAGAGTGAGCTGGCTGGGACAATAGTCGCTGAAGCAGACCCAATCTCTGCCATTCACTCGTGCGGCGAGATAAACCCCCGAGTGTTGTGATTGTTGACTGGGATGCCAGCGGGAGCTCCCTGGGATTACCAGGTCCGTCTGTCTTCTCTTTGAGCTGACCCAGCGGGACCCCGGCAAAACGGTTTGATCCTAAACCCGGACCCCTCATCGCCGCCGGTCGGTCTGCATTACAGACTGACCTCCGAGCAGAATCTCCGCGGTACGGCTGGACGTGCGGTGAAGCTGCTGGAGGACGGACGTGAATTATGGCTGAAACAGCGAGAGCCAAACATATTATTTTCAACACTGGCGGTTTTGTTCTCCAGGATGCATAAACATGGAGGCATCTCAGTATTTCTGGCACACATCTAAACCTGCGGAGATGCAGCCAGAATTGATCGCTTGCAAAGCTTTAAACGGCATGATTTATTTATGATATGACAAAGTTATTGGAGCAAACTTTTCCAAGCAGCTAAGAGGTTCATAACAACTGCAGAGAAGAAAGGATTAGAGAGGTATACAATCAAGAACCATCGGCGAGCGCTGATCTAATTCTATGTTATTTTTGGTGAGAGAGTGGAACAAAGTGTCTATTTATTAAGACGGAAGGAAAATCACAATAGACAGAGAGAAAGGGAATGATCTCTTCAGCTTCATAGAAAATCACTAAATGAGTTCCTTCAGACAGAAGTGTACTTGTTTGGGGAGTTGAGCACAAATGTGCTGTGAGTGATCCTCCAAAAATCAGTCCCCGAGACGCTCCGTCACATTCGCTTAATCCACTCCTCTATTATCATACATTTAGAGCTGTGTGTGTAATTTATACGTGATTATAACGTAAAATTATTCTGATGGAACAGGTTTTTGTTTTGAATAAAACCGAGACGCTCCAGGTGAGAACTGGTGTCACTTGTGTTGCTCCTGTTGGTTGGATCATGGTGTGTTTGTTAATATCACCTCCAAAAGTTGTGCAGTCTGACACAGAGGGGCCTTAAGTTTTCTGACGGGTGAGTTTCATGCATGTTTAATAATTACTGGCCTTGATTGATCCACCAATTATTTTTGATTAAATTAATAAAACATTCTGATTATTTTGATTAGTTCATCACAAGTTCCCCCGAGCTCAGGGTGATATCTTTAAATTGCTTATTTCCAAATCCAAAAATACAGAACTTATAATTAATCAGAAACAATTATTCAATTATAATTGTTGTCAATACATTTTCTGTTAACTGTCACACCCACCTCGCTCACTTTGAGCTACAGTAGTTACACTAAGTAGAATCACAACTAGGGATGAGCGAGTACACCACTATCTGTATCCGTATCTGTTTAACCATCTACATTATCTGTATCTGTACTCGGAGTGGGCGGTGCCTAAACCGGAAGTGAGTGCAGAAATGGGTGGGGCTTAAAACGGTACATTATTTTAAGTCTGAAATTGATATGGATTGATCAGAAGTTGCTAATAAACAGGATTCAAAGCCTATATACAGTTTATCTCAATAATATTTATATTATTTTCGTGAACTGCAGAGAGAAAGTGTCAGATACTGCATGCAGCCACATACAATAAAGATATTAATATGGGCTAATTTGTGTGTTCAGCTATATGTGTGTATGTGTGTAAGTGGTCTGTAAGACTGTTTATTTTTAATGATCTGTGTGACCTTCATGATTCATGCAAACATCCAGTGATGGCAAACAGCGAAATAATATGTCAGCTTTGTTCACTGTGTCTCAAAAGCACCGCGTTCAGTACGAGCAAGGTTTTTCAACTGACTTCATATCACCAGCCAAACTAAGAGCAAGCAGACGGTTAAGAAAAAAAAAAAAAAAAATCCAACCTGAGCGGAGGCACTGACCGAAGCGACGCGAGCCGTTTTCAGCTCTGTCTTGTCAAATGCACCGCGCGTATGTTGGGAGAGACGTGCACAGACGTGTCTGTGTGGGGAGGGGCGGGCGCTGTGTGTGACTGGCCAATCACAGAGCACGAAGACAGTCAGTTACACAATGAGGATTTTCCTTCAGCACGAACACAGATATTGACGGATTTTACTCGTATCATAATCGTATTCATCCATAATGCTTTATCCGTAACGGATACTCGTCTGAAACGAGTATCCGGCTCATCCCTAATCACAACAATCTTTTTTTTTTGTCCAACCATCAGTCCAAAATCCAAAGATGGTAAATTTACAATTATATATGACATTGCAAACAGGAAATCTTCACTCTGGAGAAGCTTGAGAATGTTTGATATTTCTGCTTCATCAGTTGTCAAAACAGCTAAAGATACATTTTTGATCAGCTAATTGATTAATGGACTCATCAGTCCAGCAGCAGAATGAACCTTCTGCGAACCAGAGAATTGAAAACCTGAGTTTTGTTAGTATCAGTATCATAGTGCTGCGATCCATTATGACTCTGGTATGTGCAAAGTATTTCAAGGAGCCACATCCAGAAACACAACATACATCATCGTCTCCTCCGTGTGAGTCGCTGTGATACGTAGCCCGAAGCTCCGCGGCTCCACCTGTGCCTGCTGCGAGCTGCTGAGCGTAGTCTATTAGCTGAGAGTTCATTGATCGCGCGGTCCTGCTGCTTGAATGACGTCCTCTGACAAGCGGAAGATTAAAGGTGCATCTGAAGGTGAATTACAGACTGACCTCCGAGCAGAGTCTCCGCAGGCCCGCCGGTGGGGTTTAGGAAAAGATGACGGGTCGGGTGAAAATAATGATGTTACGTTATGCATGTGACAGAAGTTAAATATATTAAGTCCATTAACCTATGTATGTAGGTTAAAGCAAGTTCATGCTGAGTTTTGTTTTGGCCTCTGGGTGAAGGTCATGGACTTTCTCAGGAATCGTACTACGTCATTTTTTATCTCCGCCAAGGAGGTTATGTTTTTGCCAGCGTTGGTTTGTCTGTTTGTTTGTTTGTCTGTTTGTTTGCAACATAACAAATAAATGATTAAATTTAAATAAAATTGGAGGTGATCCGGAAAACCACCATTACGGAGATGTGGATTTTCGGGTATAGCTATTAAACTAAAAATGATATCAATGCGATTCCAATTGCTAAGGGTGTGTTTTTATGGTCCAGAAGTCCATTGAAATAGATAAATCAAAGGTAGGACTAATAATTTGGGGTGTAAGTCACAATAAGCTTGGGGAACTGTGCTGCTTGGCGGAGGTCTGCGCTCTCAGAGTGCTTTTCTAGTTTTTTCATGCATCAGATTTGGACGCATGTTTTCTCCACAGAAGTTAAGGATCAGCGCATCACCAGCTTGCAGAAATGGACTTTACCATATTTGCTGCACATCTCTTTTAAAGTCATCACATTTGTGCTCAGACTGAAGAGCCTGAGCGGATCATTTGGACCCACAGAGTCCGTTTGGAGCCAAGATGATATTTTTGAACATATTTGCTTTTCGGGGCCTTTTGTGACCCGACTGGTGTCTGAGGCGTTTCCTGACGATCAGACTGCAGATTGACCAGTAAATTGAGTGTTTTGCTTAGCGCTCCCCCAGACTGCTGCTCAGTGTCGTGGCTCTTTTTGTCGTCACTTGTGAATAAGTCCCAGAGATATTGGAAGTCCTTCGCCGGAGGCAGCTGCTTCCTCCTCGCCACCCACCGACGGTGTTGTCCATTTGCTTTTATTGGACCGTGAGCTCCTGTGTGCACCGGAGCCGTTTCAAGGTTCAGTGTAACGCAAGCTGAGATAAAATTCAGCACCTGCAAGACTGAGAGTCTGTTTCTCTCTTCAGAAAACTTGGGTGGAGGGTGGCGACCTGCAGCTGCTCGGGTTAACGGAGCCAATGCTTCAGCACATAAATAACATATTCACATTCATGTCACCTTGGTGGATTACTTTATCTCTGCCTTTTGAGAATGAAGCAAAAACTTTTATTAAAGTAGACGAATGATTAAGCAAGCAGTCCAAGTTTTTCCAATTAATCAATGAATTGTTCAGTCTATGAAATGGCCAAAAGTAATTCTCATCTCAATTTCCAAGCAACTGGGAAACCAAAGCTATGACATACTTATATAACAGTAAATTACCAAAGAGAACAGAAAGCAGAAATCTACACGTTTCAGCTTGGTAAATGATTGAACTGATTGATTAATTATTAAACTTCTTGTTTGCAAATCCACTCATTGATTAATCGCCTCATCATTTCAGCCCTCACATGCGCTTCATGCTCCACCATGTTCGCTTCGAGTTTGAATACGCAACAAGTTTCTCATTATCAACAAACACCTGCTAAATGACGAATTCACAAAGTTTCAACTGAAAATGAACATAACTTCTTTGTCCTGCTCATCAGTGCCTACCTGGTTCTGCTGCCTCGGAGCGACTGCTCTGTGTTACAGACAGAACCTCACTGCAGCCTACAGTGAGTGAATATGTGATTTTTGGAGTGCCAGGATTTTAAAAGAAAGCCTGGGATTCAGTACAGTGGATATAAATTCCAGCAGCCCCTGTGAGCTCGGTTGTTTGGGACATATCCATACTGTGAACTACTGCGCTACCGAGGTGGAGGAAATTGCTTTGTAAAAAAGGATGCTCCTGTATGATGCATTTTAGAGCTCCTGTCTTATCCCCAAGGGCACGATCGGGCCTTTGAGACGCAGCGGAGAGGTGAATTAAATAAAGCCGGTGTCACGGCACAGTGTTCATCGTGGTTTGCTCGGGACAGAATAGGTCACTTCTGTCCTAAGGTTCTGTCAGGAAAAGCCAATTTGTGGAGTAACATGGCTGCTTTTAATCAGGTGTGTAATTGTAGGGTTGTCTGTCTCACTGTGTGTATATGTGTGTGTATATGTGTATGTGTGTTTCCTCTCTAACACACTCCCACCCAAGTGAGCTGCTTCAGGAAAACTTTGTTTTGACAAGCACTTCACTTGCTGCTGTGGATCGACCCACCAGGCTGAACAGCCCTCCTGTACAGGTGCTGTCCAAGCTCATTGAAATACTGCCTTTGAACTTCAATGCTTTTTTTTTTTCTTTCTTTTTTCTCTGCTGCACATCATGCAAGGCTTTTGTGCAAAAACACAATTCTCCAGTCCAGCGAAGCCGCTTTGGAAACATGTGCTCCTCTGCACGTGTTTGATTGTTGTCATAATGAATGTGTTTGTTGCTGTTCAAATGCTGCAACTGTTCTTTTTTTTTTTCTCAAGTCAAACATGAAACGAAGCTGAAACGAGCAGCAGGATCGACTTCCAAGAGAAGATCGAGTGTTAATGCACATTAAGCAATTTTTGAAGTTAGCCAAAGTGATAATTTATCATTTGTGCTCTCCAGCTGTCGGGTTAACTGACGTCCACATATAATCAGGCAGCCGAGTTATAAATATTGCTGTTTGTGATTTCTGTTGATCACCATGTGACTCAGACCTGGACTGCAGGAAAACACGGACTCAACACAACACCTGCAGATTTCGGACTTAACACTGAATCCTGCATTTGCTGCCATGTTCACAAATAGAGCCAATGAATTTTATTCATTAACTCGATCAGTTGGTCAAATATTCTGTGACACCTGATTACTAATTTTGTCCAAATGTTCTCAACTCCTCGCTGCTTTTCTCTGAATTATATCATTATTAACTGAATATCTTTTGGGTTTTGATGAACTGTGCAGACAAACAAGACATTTGAAGACGCTGCCTTGTGCTCTGGGAACTTGGGATGGACATTTTTTTTAATCACAACTCTTAAATATCTCTGGATGTTCTGATTGAATTGAATTGAATTAAGGTCATTGGGTTGCAAATCCAGAAGCAGGACTATTTTGTGGCACTACTGGAACCTTATGTCAGGATTTAATTTTCCCAGATTCACCATATCCATAAACACAGAAAATATACTATATCATGATATATATTGATACCAGATTATAAAATGACATATACTGTAACGGTGTTCATCCATATCGCCAGTTTCTAATTGCTTAAAAATGAGGGAGTCTGTTTTGTTCTAAAGCCTCAATATCTCCATAATGGAAAATGTATTGCCACTCAAAATACCATTAAAGGAAGCAGCTACTGAGACTCAAACTTCTTGAAGGGAAAAAAGAAAAAAATCAACTTTGTATTTCAGCAGAGGAGATGGAGGATTTTTCATTCGACGTCGATACAGTTTTCTTGGAGTCAGCATCTCGCAGCCATTAGAAAAAGTGCAGCTGCAGTTGTCACTTGGCTCCGACAGCCAAATCAAAAGTTGTTTTTTTTTCCCCATTCTTTTCTGAACTTTAAGGCTGACTCTCACCACTGTAATTTACGAGCGCCCTGACAGGATTGGACAGTTTAATGATTCGCTGTCATTACAGCATCGATTGTCATCAATGATGCAGGAGCGCGTTCCCTGAGCGAGCGGCGCCTTTTTCGACCAACCACCGGATGCTGCAACAGGAAGGCAACACGAGGGCTTCGCCGCCGCTAATGCTGCCGTTGTGATGGTCTTTCCTGGTCGGACTGCGGCGGGAGGAGGTGAAACATTGTTCATTTACCGGGACATCTGCTCTCTTCCTGGCTCTCCTCCACTTGTTAGTGAGGCAGACGGAGTTGCTCTTTCAGATGCTGCTTGAATTACATCTCACACCACCTGTGGTTTAAATTAGATCTGAAAAGTTTCAATTGCTTGGCTCTTTTTTTTCTGCTTTTTGTCTGATCATAGTTTGAGCTATTCAATCCAATATTGTTAAAATAGTATTTTATTCTATCATAAAAAACTAAAGTAATGACAGTGCATATAAACCTGCACTAATATCATTTAAACTCTTAATTAAAAGTCAACTAACTAGTTTGTTTTCCAGAGCTTCATTTTCATGTTTTTTCATGTTCTTCCCTCACAGATTTTTTTTTTCATATTTGCTGAGGAGGTCGGTGAGATACAGTTGAAAGCTCAACAAAAAGTGGACACAAATGTTTTGTCAGCGAATCTCAATGACTCCATCCACTGAGGAAGAACATGAACAGTGGCTGAAAGCTCTGGAAACAAGTCAGTAAACTGACCTCAAGATTTTTTGATTTTTGACAAACTACTGCTGCCAATGTTAAGAATGAACTTCTCGGCTCAAGCAATGCAACGGTTGTTGTCTCCCCAAAAGGCTTTTACTAATTATAAAAGAATTAAAAGCATGAATGATTTTCAGGAAGTTGTCCATTAGCAGTTAATTAGATGGATCACATCAATTAGCCACAATAGATACAGTGTATATCAAGTGCAAGTGAAAGAGCAGTCTGATTACCAAATGAGAGTCTTTACAGCATTCTTATAAACGAGGATAACATTTATGAAGCTACCAATGTCATTACTATTAGCGCCGATAGTACGAGTGTGCAGAATGAAAGAGACAGATGGTGAGAGAGAGAGACGGCAGGATCTGCTGCTATAGTAACAGCAACGGGCCAAAGACCTTTCCTTTGTGGATAAATACTGGCCCATGCTTCAAAAAAAAAATGAGTCAGTTTACTTAGTATCTGACAATACGAGTCCAATAAATCAACACAGTGTTTGAGAATAAAGCCGGAGCCGTGGGGACACATCCCACTCACAGCTCCAGGCTGTTCTCACACAATGGACTCTGGGTATTCTTAAGTGTGAGAGTGATATGCCTTCATTGGGATATCAAAACAGTCACATGAATCACACTGGAAACTTTGAAATCTGTGTGGGTTTTCCCCCCCCCCTCCTTTTGTGATTTGGGGACTGGGAATAAAAGAGAAATCTAACATTTCAGTGAATGTCAGATTTAGCTTCCAACTCTACGATTATTTTATAGATTACAAACACCAACTGTCTGGAGCTCACGCTGCAGATATTATTGACCATTATACTGAGAGGAACCCCCCCCCAAGGACAAATCGCCTCCTCCCCGCGGAGCAGCAAATGGAAAGTGCTTTAAACTGTTTTCACTCCGGCACGGTGGAAGTGGCCTCGCGGGACCTGGAGCTACAGGGCTGAAGGCAGGAGGACTGCGCGATGAGGCCGGGGATCTGATAGAAGGTCAGGATCTGTGGTAGGCCAGAGACGAACACAGATGCTATCGGGATGAGTCTGGAGAGCGGTGATAGTCCTCCACGGCTGTGATCTACAGAGCGACAACGCTGTCACTCCTCCCTCCACCGGCCGTCCCACCGGGAGACATCCAGCAGCTAATCGATGAAGATGTAAACCAGGTTTCAAGCTGCTCAGGTTTACTGTCCTCGTGTTGGAAATCCAACTGTGACCCTGCACTTAGAGCTCTCATGTGTCTTATGTAAAAAAAAAAAAAAAAAAATGTGTTGCCATCATTGTTTGCAATTACTGATGAGAAAATGAAGCCTGGTTGCTGCGGTACCTCAGGGTTACATGAGGATTAGCTTTGGATAAATCACCCTCCTTCACTGTGGCATCAACCTGAACCTGTCCTCTACCTGACTGCACGATCACATGTGCAAGTCACGAGCAAGTCTCAAGTCAATTCTACAGTTTCATTTAGCAGATGCTTTTATCCAAAGTGACTTACATTCACATATCAATTGGGTACGAACAGCCATTGGGGGAAATTTGGGGGTTTAGTATCTTGCCCAAGGACACTTCGACACCTAGACTGCAGGGGCCAGGGATTGAACCACCAACCTTCCGATTGGCTCCTGAGCTATAGCCGCCCCTTTGTCTTAACCTTCAAATCTCAAGAAAGTCCCAAATTACCGTGGTGAGAATCAAGCAAGTCAAGCAAGCCACATTTAACTCATTTTAAAGACAGTGGTCCTGAAAAGTTTAATTTCATTTTCAACATCAAGGATGACTATTCCAGGCTGTTTACACCTTATAAACCTTACTGACATTTCATATTTTGTGTCAATCAATCAAGCCTCCTAAATGAACAACAATGGAGAGTAGAGCTCTGGAATTAGCTCAGTAGCTCTAAAGCAAAAACAAAAGTACGACACAACACATTTACTTCACAACCTCACTGTTTCTGTGCATCCACCAGAAACTACCTGACATTTTCTGCTTCTGTTCAGTTTGAACCCTTTGAACTGTTTTTCAATCCATTTTCCAGAACATGCATTCATTCATAATATGTACTGATATAGGATTTCATCATATCAACCAAGCCTGTGGTTATATCCTTGCAATGCTTTTCATTCTTCAGTTCTTATATTACATGTCCCAAGATGAATGTTTAAACTTGGGTACATATAAATGTAATGTTGCATTTACATTTTCTTCATGTTCTCCACTAACTGGTAATTTCATACAGTGTCTTACATAACATTGGTTTTCCATTAGTGTCTGAAAATGATAAGAAACATGCTTCTTTTAAAAAACAATAAACAAGTCCATCTGTCCTAGATTCAACTCTCCTCGGACCTCCATGACCGGGAAGAGTCTTCGCATCACTTCTTTAAATATTAACCAGAAGACTGACACACAAAGAGCTCAGGAAATGTGGTCAAACTTCTGTTCAGATCTGGTGAATGAAACTTGCAGTAAAACTTCACTGTTCAACGCGACAACCGCGGGGTACAACCTTGCTTAAAGGGAAACATCTGTGTTTTAAAGCCTTTTCACTAATTGCTATCATTCGTTGTCGGGACTCGCGAAACGAGCCGCCTCCCTGCTGAAATTGGACAGCATATGTTGCGAGGCTTTCGGAGTCTGAGTCACTTTCTCCTTTCACCGCGTGCAGTTTCCTGTTGAGCTTGTAAATCCATTAAACGCGTCTGTGACAAGCGCCCCACTCAAGCAGCAACCTCCGCCGCTGAAAAATGAAGCCAATGCGGAAGTGCAAAAAAGCTGCAGTTCCTCGAATAACCGCTAGAGCAGGCCTCAG
>JBBMOC010000039.1:3175676-3202566 GCA_037975185.1 Centropyge bicolor | reverse complement strand
CTCTAGTCTCATAAGCTGTTTTTCTACTCCATGACAACTCTGGGGGGGGCGAATTTTTTTATAAGGCGTTCGTTTAAAATATACAGCATACATCATTATGCACAATTCATAGCTGTCAATCTAAGTGGCGCCACTTTGATTGACAGCTATGAACTGACGGTCTAAAGGGCGACTACCCGGCTAATTCTAGTCACTGAGTTTGGGAAAGAGATCGTCGTGGGGTTAGCCGGCTAGCAACGCTATTTAGCATTTAACCTAGCTGGTTAGCTGTAGCTAGTTTGATTATTTTGAATAAAGCAGCTTTTTTCAGCCAATAGCGTTCATTCGACCCGCCTCAGCTCCGCCCTCGCTCCACCTCTTTGTCCATATTTGGAGTAACCGGAGGTAGGCTACCAAGATGGCTACGCACTACGATATGCTTCATTTTTGCTCTTCAGAAACCTATGGGTGACGTCACGGACACTACGTCCATATTTTATACAGTCTATGGATGAAGCCCATGAACGGTTTTTCAAGATGCACATGGCGAAAGGCTTTTATGTCTCCTCTGATGAAAACCCAGAAATTCAGAAGTGTGATTCCCCCTTTTTCTCGCCTTCGTGCTTACATCTCGTCCACGTTTAAGAACAAACAAGGCCTGTGAAGTTATGAGTCTGTCTGTCGCTGAAGTGCTTGAGCGCTCCAGCGGATGGGAGCAAAGAGCACCAGAGCATGACAATATAATGAGTGTACTAATCATAGCATCCAGCCAGGCAGACACTGAAGCCACGGTTACAAGAGCGGCAAAAAAAAAAAAAGAGACAAAACTTTCACGCGGACGGTCGTCAGGTAGGAATCAAGAGGAGCGGGAGACAACAGCTGCTGACAGAGACGCACTGACATCAGAGGTCAAGTCAATACTGAATGGGGTTCAATAACATCAAGCATCAAATCTGAATCCTTTTTGAAGCCGTCAATGTTCATCACTCAGCGATTTGACGTCACAAAAGTTATGACTAATCTCATATTTAAGAACTAAAAGTCAAGGTTTGGCAGATAGGCTACTGTCTGCTGAGTTAAATAAACGCCTTTATGTTTTATGCTTTGTTGCTGTAGATTAAAGGTTTCAGATATTTGTCAGACTCACAATCCATTCGAAAAAACCTTTTCAAGGAGTACATAACTTTTTTCCCTTCATTTAAAGCTCCTGTAAAAAGCATTTTAAACTGGCTGTGAATGAAATGACTGTGCATAGTGTAAAAGGTGATTTATCAGCCGAGTGCAGTTTCCCTCAGCTCCATTCAGCTCATTGTTTCAGGGTTATTCTCTCCTCTGTCATTGTGCTGTTTTCAGCTGTAGCAAACAGCTGATATCAGAGATAAATCTGTAAAAACAACCAGTGTAGACAACCTGCAAAGCACCAAACAACAGTCAGACAAAGTTTGCTTTTAGCAGCTAAAGAGCCACGTTTCCCTCAGGATGATAAAAGGAGAATTAATGATGGACACTCATCGTCCAATCAGGAGGTAGCAACCACACACCACCACCTGCTTTTATGTGACCTCTCTTTTAGGTTTGTTTTCTTATTCCTTGTGAATTACTTTGTGGGTAAAATTTGAAAATTCCCCGAAAATCAAATTATTTTTGATTATTTTGCTGCTTTCCTTTCATGCTTGTGATGCCCTCTAATGGACTTCGCTATTGGTTTAGCAGAATGTGGCTCCGCCTCAACATCCTGAGACAGACACTCGTCGTCCAATCAGGAGGTAGCAACCACACACCAGGAAGCACTGGTGCTCATTAAAGCATCAGAACACAGATGTAGGCTCCTGATCACTGGTCATTCTCAGGGGTTGTAAATGTCTTCAACTGCAAGCAAGCTTTGTGAAGCTGAAGGAAATGAATCAAAATGCTCTTCTGTGCCTGCTGGATGTGTTAAAGAGCAACTGTTTGCTAACATGCTCATAACAGCTTCATAAGGTGAGGCTGTTAAATGATGATGAACCTCAAGTTGACGAGAAGTTTGTCTAAATAAAACACAGTCTTGAAAAATCAGGAACTGATCTGGATTTGATGCAATAATAAGAACAGAGTAATTAAAATTTGGAGCAAATGATTAACTTTCCATAATTGAACGTTTTCTATGCTTTCTGTGCTCTGTATTGTTGACAGTGAAACACCATCAGTAAAATATTTTGGTACAAAAAAACACAGACCACACCTCACTGAGAAAGTGAGATACAGATAAACACAGACTGAAATGCTCTGAGTCAACTTGGCCTTACAAGTGTTATCAGGTGCAATCATAAGATAAGATAAGATAAGATAAGATAAGATAAGATAAGCCTTTATCTTATCTTATCTTATCTTATCTTATCTTATCTTATGATTGCACCTGATAACACTTGTAAAAAACAAGTGTTTTTCAATATAACAGTTCAAATATAAAGAAGATTGGAACACAAACCTTCAGTATCAGTGTGGTAAAGCAGCTGGTCTTTTATTCTACTGTTTCAGAACGGATGAATAAAGTCTGACACTGCTACAGATACGATAAGGTAAAGTTGTTCTTTGTTTCCAAGCTTCCATTCTGCCTCGTTACAGACGTTAATTTCTTAATGTTGACAGACTTTTTTTTCTTTTCGTCGCATGGCTGATGAGACACGTCACATTCGCCCGTGAAGTCTAATGATGACAACCAGCCCTGACACTGTTAAATATTGCCTCAGCGGTATCAAATATTTGAGGTCACATAACAAAAACTAATGGTGATCTGTCTCGTGGCTCCTGAAGTGACGCTGAATAAATTAACAAGTATCAAATGTTAAAAAGAAAAAAAAAAATGACAAGATGTTTTTTTTTTAATTGGGTTTCTTCTTAAGCTATGACAGGGTTTCAGTAATTTATTTCATAATTTGTTGGGACTGAAACAGTTTATCCAACCAAGGATCCAAAACCCAAAGTCAGTATGTCATAAAACTGTAAATTAACAGTAAAGATGATGCCCTTAATTTATAGAAATATTACAAGTAGACATAAAAAAAAGGAACACTCTTTGTAGAGATGCATAAGCTTCAATAATATAAAACACAACATCTTCAAAACACCAGTTTGTCGAAAGCTGTCTGGGCCTGTGAATGGCAGCTGCTTTTTAAATTTCCACTCAACATTTGAAAAACGTTTTCATGCCGACCTTCTTCACTTAAACATTTCTAATCACACATTATGATGTTGTGTCGGTTAATTAAGACGAGCCCACTTGTTGTATGAAAGCCAGGAGGTTGAGCAGAGGATTTCAGCACCAAGGACAGTTCCTCCAGAAACCAGGGCCGCAGATTCAGGAAAATCAAATACATGTGTGATTACCTCCCAACTGCTTCTGGGAAATGGTTTTTCTGTCAAGAGATTTGCGTGATTAACGTTCACATTTACACCCTATTTAGCCGAGATATAATCACCTTGAATATCGACGGTGCACTTCATGATGCTGGGGTTTTGGCACAGCATATAGGACCCACTTAATTTTTAATTTCCTCTCCAGGTTCATTGCTCATTTCCCACGATGCTTGTCAGAACTCATACAAGTCTTTGTGACCCTCAGCTGTCAATGAGCTGCCTAACTACACTTCTTCTTACACGAAACTGTGGATTAAAACAATGGATTAAGATTTGAATGTATTTGAATTTTTTTTTCTCTAGTGAAGCTTTTGATTTTCCTCAATCTCATTTATACATGAGCTTCTTTTGTGTATTTATGATTAGTGTTTTTCAATCAGGAAGAAGACACTGCCATACCTTTATATATACAGTACACACTTCATTAATTAGCAGCTCATTTTAATGTGCATCTCAAATGTCTGCCTCCCCGTTTGAAAAGCAGCCTCAACGGCACAAATCACACGCACACGGCTCATAAACTTCACATGAAGAAAAAACATAACGCATTACCAAGATATTATAAAATATCTGTCTGCCTGATCACACAGAGGGTTGCATCACAAACAGCCACCTGATCAACCCTGTCTGAGCCCCCGTCCTCTCTGCAGCACTTTACAGCAGGCTTTCTTATTAACAGCAGCGGCAGCAGCGATGGATGAGCGAAAAGAAAAGAGCTAACACACAACCACTGCTCATAGAACAATGTGATTTATCCTAAATGCCAGTGAAAATGGCTCCAGACGTTTTCTTTTGCAGCTGCATCACATGACCTGCAAAACCTGCATGATGTTAAACTATAGTGGAAGATTAACTTTAAATTAACTTATCTTTAAATTGTGAAAAAAAAGACATTAATTAATTAGATTTTTATGTGATATCACGTGACAGGGGCTTCTGTCATGTGGGATTAGCCAGATAGGATGCCAAGATAAAAATATATATTTCTTATTTTATGTAGCTTTATTAGTTATTACTTTTATGTACATATTTAATGTCCATGATTAATTAGCTAATTAGTGCAAAAGACACAAATGCATTCAGTTTGGTAAAAATAATTTGCTCTGTACAAGTTTAGCCTGGAGCCAGCGAGGCTGAACAGGCATTAGATTTTTATACCATTTGCCATTTCGCTGCCACACATAACCAATGGCTCATTTTGGTTTGGGGATTAGTGGCCAGTGAAATTAAACTTGATGTTGCTCTGGTCCACCACTCACTGTATTAGATATATCCATGAGTGATGACAGGAGGTATTTACTGTCGTGTATTCCACTACTGTTATCGCCGCCTGCTGTAACGAAGGCATCGACTTAGTTAAATACATATGTTTTGTTCTGAAGGTTGTAGCACAACCATTGTAATTAACCAGACAATGGGGGTTATTTTTGGAGGGGCTTATTCGGGCATTACATCCTGTTTTCTCAGACCCCTGCTGGTGTGCGCTGTGCTGCAGTCTTCTTAACTTCAATTAGCGCAGAAGGAAAGAGAAAGGTCAGAAATACAGTCTCAGCTTTAAAGCTCAGCTGTCGTTCGGGGGTTGGTGCTGCCGACTGCGCTATCTGTAAATGAGTGATCCTTTTTTAAAGCGACGCTGAGAGTGACATCATTTGGGCCCTTCCTCATATCTACAGAAAGCTGTTTGATTAGGGGGAACGATAAGCAAGATATCATCTGCTCTGTGGCAGATTAACCTTCTTCATTCAGGAGAGACTGCTTTCCAGTACATTTTGTAATCCACTTCAGATGCATTACAAAGCTACATTCTCTTTCATCCCTCTGACGCCCCATAGGCCAAGAAATTCTGCACATGGAGAACCTTGAGTCGAGCAGAAATCAAAGCTAAAATAAAAAACAGGAGGGCTGTGCTGCCTTTTCCCACGGCACATCTCTGAGGACAGAATCGGAGCGATGGCGGCGTGTTTGTGCCGCCGACGACGACTCGATGAAATGTCTCACATACAAGACAACATTGTCGCAGGAGCTGTGAGACACTGAATTATATAAATGTACACGGCTCAGTACACACAGATATTGTCGATCATTAACAATGAAGAAGTGGAATCTATTCACAAAATGACAATCCTTTTGTCTTCTTTCTCAATGTACAAGAAAACAACTGAAATGTGGCCTATTTTTTTTGAACCCGTTAAGTATCACAGTGTAAGATTGGAGATGTATGGTTGTACTAGCAGTGCATGACGATGTTGGTGCAGTCAGACTTCTCAGAACTTGTAAAGTCTTGTGAAGTCTTGAAAAAAAAAATCTCGCTGGAATATCCGATATGATTTTTCAGTCATGAGTTTCGAAATACGCCGGATCTTCGTTTGGTTATTTTCTACCGTGGAAATATTTGAATTAAAGAAAATGGATGAAAACACAATGTTGAGAACAGATTTTTATTTTGAGTTTTGAAGGTGTGGAGTGTCAGGTTTTAAGCTACTGAGAGTATGTCACAGATCTGATGATTACAGCTGTTCAAAACGTAGATTGAAACTGAGGTGTTGCCTTTGCCATCAGGGCTCCTGGACCTCAGAGCAACCTGCCTGCAGCTGGAACAGCAATTTAATTCACTTCTTTCAATTCATTTTAACAGTCTCGCTTTTATGTGACCTCTCTTTTATGTTTGTTTTCTTATTCCTTGTGAATTAGCTTGTGGTTACATTTTGAAAAATTTCCTGAAAATCTAATTATTTTTCAATATTTTTGCTGTTTTTATTTCATGCTTGTGACGCCCTCTAATTGACTTCCTTATTGGTTTAGCAGAGGCAGACATTCATCGTCCAATCAGGAGGGAGCAACCACACACCATAAACAAGCGGCAACCTCCGGCACTGAAAAATGAAGCCAATGCGGAAGTGCAAAAAAGCTGCAGTTCCTCGAATAACCGCTAGAGCAGGCCGCAGAAGGGAGTCAATTACATGTGAGCCCCATGTTAAAATGTCCGATTTTACGACAGAAAAAAACATATTTACAGCCTGGTTCAAAACATGGCTCTAGTCTCATAAGCTGTTTTTCTACTCCATGACAACTCTGGGGGGGGCGAATTTTTTTTATAAGGCGTTCGTTTAAAATATACAGCATACATCATTATGCACAATTCATAGCTGTCAATCTAAGTGGCGCCACTTTGATTGACAACTAGCCACTGACGGTCTAAAGGGCATCACCCCGGCTAATTCTAGTCACTGAGTTTGGGAAAGAGATCGTCGTGGGGTTAGCCGGCTAGCAACGATATTTAGCATTTAACCTAGCTGGTTAGTCGTAGCTAGTTTGATTATTTCGAATAAAGTGGCTTTTTTCAGCGGCTTTTTTTCAGCCAATAGCGTTCATTCGACCTGCCTCAGCTCCGCCCTCGCTCCACCTCTTTGTCCATATTTGGAGTAACCGGAGGTAGGCTACCAAGATGGCTACGCACTACGATTTGCTTCATTTTTGCTCTTCAGAAACCTATGGGTGACGTCACGGACACTACGTCCATATTTTATACAGTTTATGACCATATAGCACTGGAGCTCATTAAAGCATCAGTGCACAGATCTAGACTTGTGATCTCTAGCCCCCCTCTAGTGTTGTCAAGTAATGTATTGTAATGTAATACTTGTACCATTGCCCAGCCTCCTGTCTTCGGCCCCCCAGCACATGGATGTCCCTCCCCTTCAATCCTCATGGAGGACTTTCCAGGTGGTCTTGCCATCCAACCAAGCACCAGACAGAGGTCCTGCATGAACTCTTCACCCATAACCCATCTTGCACCATGCCAAGCTTTGGTCAGGTCAGCCAAGGCTTCAGCATGGAGGGTACTGCAGGGGGCACTCCCGTGACCCCCCCCAGCCCCTCTCAGCTTCCCCTCCCACCCAGATCCAGCTCACAATCCCGATCATGATTATTACTATTAATGTGATCAATCAGCATTGTTGTAGTCATCATTGTTGTGAGGTATTAAGTCTAATTTCCTGCTGAGCTTTGTTATGAGTCAAGAATTTCCACTTCCAACTTGTCACTGTTTCCTACACTTGAATTTTTTTTTTCCACTCATAAGAGAAAAGTAAGAACAGCGTTTAACTGTGTTCTAGTTAGAGGTAAGATACAGTAATTGGAACGCTCTCTGTGCACCACAACATGAGTGAATAATGGTCTTAATCTTCACAAACTGCCTCATTAGTATCATCAACCACACATGGAGAGCAGGACCAAAGCGGCTCCCTGAGGCACGCCAAAAACATTGCCCACATTGCCCACATGAGATGCTTAAACATACTGCCGGAGAAACAAAAGTCTAACTGGTGAACAGAATATTAAACAAAGCCCTGATGTTAACCTCATCCGGCATTCCTCAATAATATATTACCTTTTCTAATTAATTCAGGAACAGCATGGAAAATATGATTTCCATGTTTATGTAGTATTATGGAGGTGACTTTTTTTTTGCCATTTAAGTTTCTATTCGTAATGATGAACTGCTGTAATGGGCACATTATGGAAACTGAGGCAAAAATAAACAAGCGAAAATGCCCTGAGGGTAATAGATATTCCATCGTTTTACTGCAGAGTAAGCCGTCTGTTTTTCCTCGGCGTTGACTTCTTCGGCGCTCTAAACTGGAGATGCAGTCTGAAGTGTCGCACACGTCCCACTCAGGATGTGTGACACGGGCCTGCAGAGCTTGCAAAGCAGGTAGCACCAGTTCCTCACCGGCAGAAGAAACAAATGGAATTATTTATGGGTGTAAAATATTTATTTGGGATCTGTCTGTGCCCCCATTGCTAAAATATAACATAGGTGAGAACCCAGAGTCGGCTGGAACATTGAAAGACTAATCTCTCCTCATTTCACTGATATAATAACCAGCTATCTGATGGTTTTGGCAGCATGAAACCGCCAGTAATTAAAATGAAAGGTAGATAAGTGAGCAGTGGCAAAGTAGCCTAGAATATCTAATAATGATAATAATCAACGCTGCTTGGCAACTTTGAAAATCACGCAGAATTAGACGTGTATCAGATATTAGACAGTAAATAACAAATGCAGTGCAACAGCTACACTTAGCAGATTTGGTTTGGGCGACTTGTTAACAATATTAATGAAGCGCATTGTGTGAGGCAAAATGGAAATCAGGATGACCTTGTTGTTCAAATGCCGCCGTGTAGCAGGAATACAGAGTAAACACTCGCCTTTTTTTGAGGTTCCCGGGGAGATTTAACAAGAGGATCATGGGACCTGCTAAAAGCAAGACAAATTTAAGAAGCGGTTGCACCAGTGAGACGTCTGTATCTGCATACTGAAGACTGGGGGCTGGGACTGTGTTTTCTTTTTAAAATTGCTCTTTAAAATATGTGCTATGGTTCTTTATGTTTACCAAGAAAAGCACTGGATGATTCAGTGTGCTGACCTGCGTGCTCATGCAATGGGTGCTGTCAATCATCTGGTGTTAAAGATCATTTCTATGGCGGCTTTACACAGTGAAAAACAGTATGATGCTATTTGTACCCATTTAAAAATGCCTGTGTGTGCATTGTGTGTCTGTCACAATGGAAGCCAAGTCGTTGCCAAAGCTGGTTCAAAGCATCCAAATACCGATGTGAATAAAATCCGATTGCTGTGTGTCCAGTGTGTCCTAATGAGATTAAATAATGCTGTCAAATGGCAAATGTAACCAGAGGCGATAATAAATCCTCCGCTCACACAACTGCTTTAATTCTCACAGCTCCGTCTTCTAAAATCAGACACACGACCGCCCACGTGACGCCAAGGTACAAAAAAGAACACACCATCTATCATGTCACACCCAAACATTTCACTCAGCCAATTCGCATAGAACAGATTTATTATGTGAATACAGAATATTGTCGAGTTGATATTGGGCATCCGGGTCTGACACTGTCACTCTCTGCAAACATTCATAAAGCTCAGCACAGCGGAGGCCGAAGAGTCGTAATCATAAACTAAACCCTCATAACCAGACTGAACACGGAGCAGGATGCCAACTTCGAAGCAGCATCGACGGGACGAGGCTACGTGCTGGCAAACAGCACCGGCCGCTATGTGACCACTTCTCAGTAAAGCACCTGATCATTACAGCAAAATTTACTATCCGGTGAAATGAGACGTATAAATCTACAGCCAGCTCTGCAGCAGCTCGTTCAAATATGCCAGCTACACACGTTAAAGATCAAGGAATTCATGGCATGAGCAGAATTCCCGGCGTGCAGCTGAGAATCTCTTCTCGAGAAAGCAGATGACTATCAGGATGTGTGGAGGTTGGCAGCGAGAGCAGCTGAGTTCGGCGGCGGCGGCGGCGGAGCAGGAGCTCAGCAGTTTAGATGTAATTATGATGTGAGGAATAATAAAGCAAGCTGTCACATAAACCAAGTGCTTTGAGTCGGAATGTTTCTTTAATGCCGAGCTGAATATGATGTAGGTGCAGAAAATGTGGTGCTCCTGATTCTGCATGTGGCGACGCCAGGTTGAGATTTCCATAAAGCCAATGTATTACAGAGGAATAATTACTGGCTTGCGAGTTGGCTGTTTGTGTGTTTACACCTTAACGAACAATATACAACACACCTGTTTACAGTGAAGCAATTGGCAGGAAAAATATGATGCAAAACCAATGCGGCCCATCACATCACACGAGTGTGCACATTTCACTGTTATACAAACAGACAAACACAGAACTGAACAATGCTCAACTACAAACAAGGCAATGCAAACACGGCAAAGAGTAGTAGAAATACGCTCGCGGCACAAGCAGAACTCAGCTGCAAACAGGTGCCAAGACTCGCTCAAAAACAGCACAGACACGGCGAGGAGGAGCGGGGACGGTGTGCATCCCAGCGGACAGTAAGACCTTTGGGAGGAGCGGTGAGGTGCCAAGCTGCAAACAGCAGGAAGCTGCACGGCAGATAAGCTGACAGGAGTGACGGAGGGAAGGCCTTTGAGCCAGTGCAATCTTGATTATTTCCTCCACAAATCCTTCCCAGAGCTAAATGATCAGACTGAAGGCTTCCAGCTTGTTTATGAAAAGCTTGGTGAACAGCGACAACAGCTACAGAGTTACAGAGGATTTAGGAAACAGTGTGAAGCAAGTTAGAGAAGTGACAAGCTTCTGCTGAAGGTGCATTATGAAGATACTTATGGATGTAATACTTATGGTGTGTGTGTGTGTAGTAGTAGTAGTAGTAGCATAGTGTAATTATTCTGCATTTTAATAGCAAGTTACAAAACATATTAATCATCATCTTAATGATACAAAGTGCTTTGACACGTCATGTTAACTTTTAAACTAACAACGAGACAAAGAAAACTAGAAAAGCACTTGGAGAGCTCAGACCTCCGCCAAGCAGCACAGTTACCCCAGCTTATTGTGACTTACACCCCAAAATATTAGTCCTACCTTTGATTTATCTATTTCAATGGATTCCTGGACCATAAAAACATACCATTAGCAACTGGAATCACATTGATATCATTTTTAGTTTAATATACCCAAAAATCCACATTTCCGTAATGGAGGAAAATTTCCTGAAAATTTCATCGAAATCTGTCCATAACTATTTGAGTTATATTGCAAACAAACAGACAAACAAACAAACAAATAGACAAACCAACAGACAATAACATAA
This sequence comes from Centropyge bicolor, assembly GCA_037975185.1. NCBI lineage: Eukaryota > Metazoa > Chordata > Actinopteri > Pomacanthidae > Centropyge > Centropyge bicolor. The sequence goes on along the minus strand of JBBMOC010000039.1, from coordinate 3,191,529 downwards.
CCTCCTTGGCGGTGTAATCAGGTGAAAACACAAAAGCTGAAACCCAATTAAAAACAGTTCAATCAAATTAGCTTGAACCAAAACACAAAGCGGGTCCGATATTTCAGAACCAAAGAAACAAAAGGGCCGACATGACTTTAGCATTAACAAAGAATAATAAGCTATTATCGTTAGCACTTACATGAATAATCTGCCTCCTGAAGAAAACACAATATCAGATTCTAAAATAAACACGGATCTTCTTAAGCCATCACAGGAAACTGGCCCTTATTGATGGAGGGGTCGCTCGGTCTGGAGGACATTGCAATATAATAACCTTTGCCTTCAGTGGAAATAATGAGCAGCTTCTCCTTTGTAGGACAGCACCATGTGTAAGCCATTAAGTAACCCCAAAGTCTTTATCCAGCCGGGTTTGTCAATTTGTTAAGATGACCTTTTTCCGCATTGACTGTACCCATTATTTTGCTGTTTCCACTCCATGCTTGCCTCATGGTCACTACAATCATTAAAAGGAAATGACAGCTCTTTATTGCACATTTCTCACAGCGACAGTGATTCTGCTTCATTTGTGTTAATCATGAGAAATTCCCAGGGGCGCCGGCGGCAGAATACCTGGGCTGATGTGATGATAGAGATGGAAAAACATGTCAGGCTGTTTTTTGCACTTTTTTTTACAATTAGTCATCTGATTAATCCCAATATTACAAGATATAGAAAATGATCTGCGAAGCTTCCTGACACATCACGAGACGACAGGTGTTCACGAATATCCCAGCTCTGTATATTACTTCAATGAGGAAAACCAACTGGAAACCATGCATATTTTCACACTGCATACGTCTCGGTGCCAAATGTGAAAAAAAAATCTTCTAGAAAAATACTCATCTAATATTCATATCCCCTTATCTTTTGCCTCACATATCCAGAACATGCAGTATGATAAATAATAGCTTTCTTTTCTCTATATTATCCATTTCTGCATGAGCTCGTCGCTGCTGTGGTGCATTTGTGGAAACTGGGAAAAAAAACAAAAAAGGTTGCTCTGGATGAATGACTGCTGCTGTCATGAATGGGGGGTAGATGTGACCCCCCTCCTGGCTGAGTGTTACCTTGCAAACCCCCCCCCCTCCTTCATCACCAGCTGTGTGCTCCCATGGTCTGTCTGCATCCTGTCTCTTCGGGCTCCACACCGTCATCAACAGGCAGGGTAAACTGTAGCCCTCCTCTCTCCCTCTCTCTCTCTCTCTTTCTCTCTCTCCCCCTCTGTCTCCTTCTCTCTCTCACTGTCTCTCTCTCCCTCTCTCTCTTTCTCTCTCTCTCCCCCACTCTCCCCCTCTCTCACTGTCTCTCTCTCTCCCTCTCTCTCTCACTGTCTCTCTCTCACTCTGTCTCTCTCTCTAACTGTCTCTCTCTCACTCTGTCTCTCTCTCTAACTGTCTCTCTCTCCCTCTGTCTCTCTCTCTCCCTCTCTCTCTAAGTGTCTCTCCCTCTCTCCCTCCCTCTGTCTCTCTCTCTCCCTCTCTCTCTAACTGTCTCTCTCTCTCCCTCTCTCTCCAACTGTCTCTCTCTCTCTCCCTCTGTCTCTCTCTCTCCCTCTCTCTCTAACTGTCTCTTTCTCTCTCCCTGTCTCTCTCTCTAACTGTCTTTCTCTCTCCCTCTCTCTCAACTGTCTCTCTCTCTGCCCCCCCTCTCTTTCTCTGCCTCTCTCTCTCTTTCTCTCTCTCCCTCTCTCTCTAACTGTCTCTTTCTCTCTCCCTCTGTCTCTCTCTCTAACTGTCTCTCTCTCTCCCTCTCTCTCTAACTGTCTCTCTCTCTGCCCCCCCTCTCTTTCTCTGCCTCTCTCTCTCTCTTTCTCTCTCTCCCTCTCTCTCTAACTGTCTCTCTCTCTGCCCCCCCTCTCTCTTTCTCTGTCTCTCTCTCTCTCCCTCTCTCTCTCTCTCTCTCTCTCTCTCTATAAACATAAGCCTCCTATGCCGGTCCTGGCATTCTTAAAATGTCAGAAGAATTGTCCCAAGGCTTTCCGGCCCGTTAAATTAAGCCAGACATGCAAAAGTGAACCTCTAATGAAGTACATTAACCTGGAGCACAGAGCATCCATTCACAGCATTGTGTTGTTTGCTTACAAGCCACCAGGGGGGGAAAAAAGAGCAGGGAGGGGGGGGAGATGCACTTGACAAGCATGTTATTGAGGAAAACAGTCTGCAGTGACTTGGTGGCTCGGATACACTCCAGTATCTTCTTCAAGGAGAGGACAGATAAAACACTTTGTCCAACATCGCTGATACGAATGACAAAAGACGAGGAAGAAGAGGAGGAGAAGAAACAGAAGTCTCTCTGGACCACATTTGTCTGGCCAACACAGCCGGCATTCCCACAGGCGGCCGCGTCAAAATGAGCTATTGTCCAGCTTTCTGAAAAGGCTTTAAAAAATGCGTTTATCCAGGCGAACATTTGAGATGATTCAGTTTTCTGGTGGAGCTGGCGCTGGCATTTCGGTTGGGACTAACACTGAGACCTGTCAGCTCGGGATTTAGCCGGCGAGAAAAACCATCTCTGTTGTGTCATGGGCGGTTTATTAAAAGTGCATTAAGTGAGATTTTAACTGTCTGCTGCACAAAAACGCCCATTATATGAAAGTCCATGCAATGTTTGGTGGAGATGCTGCTCAATACCAACGACTCCACAGCTGCTTTTGCCAAGTGCTGACATTTCTGGCGTTCAGGATTTCTCCTCCTTCTCCTTCCATTTGCAGCTACTTGAAGACGAGGGGCCCCTCGCTACTGAAAGTGCAGCATGCGGAGCCGCAGCACATTTCGTTCCCATGCCAAGAAGCAAATTACAAAATACCTCTCAAGTTAAAGTGGTGGGTGACAAAATCAATTCGCATAAGTATCGCCATTCTTTTCTTCTATGATTCTGAATAGATTCGAAAAGGGTGGAAGTCGACGGCGAGGGTGCAGTGCAGAACAGGAAGGACATATTAGAGTATCCTGAAGGCAAGTATATGGGCACATTTTGGATTTAAGAGAAAAAAGTGAGGTATTTTGTGGAGGTGAAACGATACGCGTATTCATCCCTAAGTGTTTCATACAGGAAGTTTGATTCAGGAGCGTCGCACTTTCCTGGTTAGTTACAGCAAAAATGGACAAAATGGCGGCCTCTCACTGCAGATTAACTAAAGCTATAGGAGTGTTTATTAATGCACATATGCTTGGAAGTAGAGAAGACAGGACTGAAGCATATGGTCCTTCAACTTCACATGATCATGTTCAGTTCTTTGTGCCTTCCCTGTATTTACATATTATTTATTTATATTTCCTATTAACCATATGCCAGGATTAGAGTCCCACCACCAAACCGAGGAATATATGAACCATGACTGAATCAACTCCAGCTTGCAGCACAGACTAACATTCATAACAACCAGGGCCATATAAATTCAGTTTTATTTTTTCCCAAATTCCGTTTTTTCCATTTTAATTTTTTGGAATTCCATTTTTTAAAACTTTTTACCCATATTTTACCACAAAAGAGTGTGTTATTTATGAATAAAATGCACACTAATTAAATAGAAATGTCCTTACATTCATTGAGGCAACACAATAGTGCACTTTTCCTCAATACTTTATTGCTGCTTCATGCAACACAACAATGCACCAAGTACTTCAAATTAAGAAAAAAAACAGTGAAAACAAATGGCATATTAAAAATAATAATGAAGTGCTCAATTAGTTAATAATCACTTAATTTTTTCTTCAAGTAAAAATATGCTTGACTTTAAAAAAAAAAAGACTTTTGGACAGCAGGTGGTCGTCACATTTATTTTTCTGCTTCCAGTCAACAGAGTGTTGGTAAAATGTGTAAAATAACACGTCGCCTGACACATAGACGGGAACTGCTCAGCTCTGTATTGAGGCGTTAGCGTCGTATTACGTAGCTTTTTAGCAGACGGGGGGACCGCCATGTTTTCATATGGTTTGAAAAGGGGCGGGGGGCAATGTGTCACATTGATTAGCAACCCCCGGGAACGATTGCCCATGTTTATGTTCCTCTCTCTCATGAAAACAACATTTCTGCGATATTCCGCATTAAAAATAAATTCTGTTTTTATTGTCCAATTCCGCGATTCCGTCCGCGATTCCGCGATCGCGGAAATTATAGGGCCCTAAACAACACACTCTTCTTCCTTTGCCTTTGCTCACACACCGTCCTCTGCTTTCTTCAGCAATGACCCTCAAGACCAGGTGGCTTAACTTTTATGTTTATATTTGCAGCTCAGTGGGGGAAGAGAACTTTCAATGGAGAACTGATTCTGCATTGACGACACAGAGGATCGAATCAAATCATGAATTACCACAGACTCCTACCCCGGCTCTGTTCATCTCGTCTGCTCACCTCTTGTTGAAATGTGGATTTAATTGCAGGCTGGCGTGAGCTGTGTCACAGACTTGTTTGGGTTCCTTTGTTGTCGATAGAGAAGGCATGAATGAAGACATCAGGGGGCATCAGCAGGCACCGCTTCTGACACAAGTCACCATGAATTTAGGCTTATTTATTCTGCTAAATTATACAGCATGCTATGTCACACTGGTTAGTATACCGGCCGTGTTACTGGAGAGAAGAAGAACGTGTCTTCCTGCCTCACACACACACACACACACTGACAGAATATATGGATGAATTCCTTCTCAGAGTTCAAAACGCGGCGCTGACAGAGGTGAGGAGCTTGTGTTAGTCAGAGGTCAGCGATCGCTGAGGGCAATTTCAGTACTCAAGTCATGCACCGCTGAAATTACATCTGCTGTCCTCCATTAATGCGTTCACAGGGGAGACACTGGGTCAATATGGAGGTTTCTACTAGTTTGATGATTAGCACGCACAGATTAATATATATTTCTTTTTTATACTATTTATTTATGCTCTTTACAATAAAACATTTCTTCATTACTGAAACTATCTATTTTTATCACTTGACACTAAAATGAAAAGTAATAAAAATTCGTCCTTGACATTTTCAGCCATATATCAGGTCATACATCATCCAAAGGCATTTAGCAACAAGTTGAAACTGCACACGATGCACAGATATTTCCCTCACATGCCTGTTCCTTTCAAACATGATAACGATGTGTTCAACGTGTCTTAGTGAGCAGAGAGAGAGAGAGGGCAGCGAGCCTCCAGCAGAGCCTGAACACTGGCTGCACAGCTGAGAGGCCGGGGAGCACCGGGAGGATCTGCTCAGCTAATGTGTCCGTGTCAGCCCCACATGGGCTCGCTACCATTAGGAACACTTGGTCGAATTTATTAATAATCCGGTCCAAACTGCTAAAGTGCTAACTGACAAAACGCTGGCTAATAAGCTCTTAAAGTCAGCCCACATGGGGTCTCTGCGAATCCCTCACACTGGACCCGGTCTGAGTCTGCTGCAGCCCACGTCGGTCCCTCATGAGAACAATTTGCCAGCGTGAAGCCCACAGCCTCCTCTGACCCAGCTGGTCCACATTAGGGAGCATGGGCATGTGGCTTAAATCTTGACAAAGTGCTCTTTCTCTCAGCAATATTAGAATGTAGGGATGAGCCGGATACTCGGTTCAGTCGAGTATCCGGTACAGATAAAGCATTTTGGTAGAATACGATTATGATACGAGTAAAATCCGTCAATATCTGTGCTCGTGCTGAAGGAAAATCCTCATTGTGTAACTGACTGTCTTCGCGCTCTGTGATTGGCCAGTCACACACAGCGCCCGCCCCTCCCTACACAGAGACGTCTGTGCACGTCTCTCCCAACATGCGCAGTGCCTTTGACAAGACAGAGCTAAAAACGGCTGGCGTCGCGTCGGTAAATGCCTCCGCGCCGGTCCGATTTTTTTTTTTAAACGTCTGCTTGCTCTTAGTTTGGCTGGTGATATGAAGTCAGTTGAAAAACTTTGCTCGTCCTGAACGCGGTGCTTCTGAGAAGAATACAGGGAACAAGGCTGACATATTATTTCCCTGTTTGCCATCACTGGATGTTTGCATGAATCATGAAGTTCACACAGATCATTAAAAAATAAACAGTAAGTCTTACAGACCATTTACACCATACACACATATAGCTGAACATACAAATTAGCCCATATTAATATTTTTATTGTATGTGGCTGCATGCAGTATCTGACACTTTCTCTCTGCAGTTCATGAAAATAATATTATAAATATTATTGAGATATACTGCATGTCGGCTTTGAATACAGTAGATTAGCGACTTCTGATCAATCCATATCAATTTCAGACTTAAAATAATGTACCGTTTTAAGCCCCACCCACTTCCGGTATGGGCGCCGCCCACTCCGAATACGGATACAGTTACAGATGCTCATCCCTATTAAAATGTATGATAGCAGCCATGATCTTATGTTAAAACAAAGCAAAAACACAAATTACTTGATGTCCAGAAATGCTATAAAAGTCCATCCTTAAAGCACAAACTGTGTTGGTTTCAGAATGTCTTTGCTTTGTTGAAGTTTCTGACTCTTTAATTTATTTGGTGCAGTTCCACCTCCTGCACACTCACAATCCTCCCCCTAACCTTCCTGATGATAACAGTATCACAGCCTAACATCATGTCATGACGTCTGGTGTCTTTCTGAGCCGTCACTATCTGCTCTCCTTGAAAAAACCTGGCGATGCTGATTTGAGCCCCTTCTTTCTGCCTGCCAGCTATCAGCTGTAAGTGTTTGCCAATGACTCTGGCTTTGTGAGAAGCAAAATCCAATTCTATGGGCGCGAGATGACAAAGAGAAAATTTGAAAAGATGCTGATGGCATTTTTTTGTATGTGGCCCGGGAGGAGACAGTGTCAGAGGCACGAGTGTGGAATAATGAGAAAGGTGACAGCGCAGGAGGTGAGCAAACTGACAACAGTTAACTGGGTTGTCATAGTTTTCAGGGCTGGAAAGTGTGAGGAGCGAAACATTTAAGGGAAGATTGGAATACAGGAGAAGTGTTGGGTCTAAACCTAAACAGGTAAATAATCGGCAGCAGCCGGTGAACAGTGAACAGATGTTGTTTCAGGCTTGTGAATCCAGGGCCAAAAATAGAAGAGGAGAACAATCTCTCTGACCCAGGCAACAACAGGAGGCCAAAGACTGAGAGGAGAGAAGAAGAGATGGAAGCAAGAGAACACACAGGGTAGGAAAGGAGTGAAGGAAGGAGACAAGGAGTCGACAGAATGGAGATGTACAATATTTCTCTATGAGTGAAAGCTTCTACTATATATACAGTCATCATATGTAAAGTTTCCAATGATGAAAGGACGAAGAGAAGAAAGGAGTGAAAGAGGAAAGTGAAGAAAGGGAGGAGGAATGAAGGACAGAAGGAAAGGAAGGAAGAGGGACGAGAGGAGGAGATGAAGCGAGAAAGGAGTGAAAAGCAGAAGTTAAGAGATGGAGAGAGGAGAAAAACGTGTGATGAGCAGCCAAGAGGAGAGAGCAGTGGAGAATTGGTGAGAAGAGGACGTCTGGATTTGAGGAGTGAGAAAGAGAAGGCGAGGATATGAAAGTGAGGAGAGGCTAAGAAATGAGATGTGAAAACCTGTGGAGAAAGCAGGTGAAGAGAGGCGAGAGCTGAAAAATGTGTCGAGAGGAAAGGAGAGGGAAGAGAAGCCGGGAGCAAATGTAAGAGAATAAGATATGAATTTAATCTTTTTTTTGCATCTTTGGTTTATGATCAGAAATCTAAAAAGTTTTTTGTTTTATATTTTCTTCTTTCAGTGGAGGATATTTTCATGGATAAATGAGTAGAGCAGAGAGAGAAAAGACCAAACTACCACAGTATAATATTACAGTGTTTTCTCATGTTGTTTATCCTGCTGCTTTTCCCTAAAGAAATATAACATATTATGAATAAATATTTTCTGCTGTCCTAATATACAGCTCAGTATTGGCAACCACATTTATGCTGCATTGTTGAGGATTCTTGATTTGCAATTAGAGCAGCCCACATTATTATGGCATGGATTCAAGTGGAGGAGCTCAACATTCACTCTGTGACCTCGACTCCATTTAAACTGTGATTCCAAGAGAGTTGGGACACGGCATAAAACATAAATGGAACAGAATGTGAAGATTTCGATTTTGACGTATACTTAATTGAAAACAGAACAAAGACAATATATTTAATGTTTCATTGACCTTCATTGATTTTTGTTTGTTTTTGATCTGCTTATTCTGAAATTGATGGCAGCAACAAGTTGGGACAGGAGCAACAAAAGACTATGAAACACCTGTTTGGATCCTTCCACAGGTAAACAGGTTCATTGGTAACAGGTGAGAGGATCATGAGACTGGAAAGACTCAGTCGTTCACAAGCAAGGATGGAGAGAGGTTCAACACTTTGTGAACACGATTGTATGAAGGATTTTAATACATGGACTCAGGAAGACTTTGTAAAGCTGCTGTCATGTTCCCTACAAACAGTCACAGGCCTCTTCAGGCGGCAGGAGTGAAATTAGTCACCAACATTTGCTGTTTTATGGACTGTTAGAAAACAATTAGATCGAAAATAGGACGCCGGCTCTTCAGGCAGATTTCCGGGCAGCTACCATGTTTTGTCCAAATGATGTACAGATTTTTCGTTCTATTATCTCAAATGGCTAAAAATGTTCTATTTTTATTGATTTTTTTTTATTGTCTGCACAATAGCCTCCATGTTCGAACAGAGTCGTTCACATTTCCCTGGTAATTCCCGTGAACAGCTGCAGCTGTCGTGGAACACCAGCTGCTCGTGACATTATCCAACACCTTATGTTGTATCGATAAAATATTACTGCCTATAAAAAGCTGATTTCCTCACACTGCGTTGCCTACATGAGGCTGCTCTCGCTAATAGCCCTGAACACATTTGTCGCAAGCCTGACTGCTCCTTCCCACAGCAGGGACCCCCCCCCCACCTCAACAACATATAAAAGATGGTGGAAAAATGTTTGAGTGAATCAACACTGGGGAAGTTGGAATAACCACCATAATCTCTTCAGGTATGAATCATGAGACACACACAGATGAGCTGATGTTACCTGATGAAGAGCAGTGAGCTTGAGATCTTCATCCCCTTTGAAACCGAATCTAACCATCACAATCACAGAAGTACACAATAATGTTCGGCCCTGGATCGAAGGCTCTTACCACAAGAGCACAAGACTACAAGAGCAGACTAATTTTAGAGCTTGTTCTGGTCAAGGCACAGGAAGTCTGGACATTATGCACCATAACATGAACCTGCAGCTCTGAGCCGAGGCCAGACGAGAGCGAACCTCAGACTGGCTTTTAGTCACTGCTGAGAGCTTCAGGAAATAAAAGGTTACCAGGCAGACACCGAGCCGACCTTCCTGCTGCTGGCAAGTAATGCTAGCTAATGTTTGCTTTGGCCTGTGTTGCTGCACTTGCTGGATGTTTGCAAAACTGTTCTTTTGATCATAAGTCATGTGATTATAACAAATGCATGTGCACAGTTGTTCAATCAGGGGTCAAGGTGTGATTCATATTTATGTCCAGGAGCATCAAGTTGTAGGAAAACACCCCAGTAGCCCTGCTGCTCACATGGCACAACAACTTTCCTTAATTAGCAGATTTAAGCATAAAAACAAACAAACCGCAGCGAAACCTCAACAACAACATCAACACAGTGACTTTACATTTGTTCAAAGCAGTTCAGCATCGCACATATATCAAACATTAGTGAGAGTAAACACAGCAGAGGAGACATACCTTCTCAGAAGACAGTCCAGGTGAAGACAGGAAGTGAAGCTCCCAGCAGCGCAGCAGGTACAGCTTTACAAAATAAAACTTCCTGTTAGAATCCAGAACGTGTTCCTTCAGGTAGAGAAGTGACAAATCTTTGCAAATTTCAAACTACATTTATTTACAAGGATAAGAAATATATCACTATAAATACCAACCTATACTTTCCACAATAAAAGTCTCTTAATCCACATGAGATTTTGCAGACATCAACCTGCCACCACATCAAGACCTGTCAGTATAAAAGCTTTATTTGAGAAATTGACACATTCAAAGAGTAAGAAGCGATGTAGACGATCAGACGACATCCCTTAGTTAATCAGATGAAGCTTCGCTCAGCTCATCGATTCAGTCACATGACCCTCCTGAGCTCGTCTCTCAGTGAAGCCACAGCGTGACCTGCAGCCGACCGGAGTCTCCTCCTCCCTCTGACCCGGCTGCTCCTCCGACCAGCTCGGTTCAACTCGCTGCCCCCTCGTCCGTTAATGTGACCACAGCCTCTTTTGCTTAAGCAGCAATACATTAAAGCTGGTCTGTTTCCTTCTGTACATGAGGGAGGGAGTCATGGCTGTTCTATTGTACGTGAAGGCAACATTTGTATGACGACAAAAAAATATTTACTTATGCTTTTAATTGTAAATAATCTGAAGTTTATTAAGTGTAAAGGTTCTTTCATATTGTTTGGCTTGACAGTCAAATTTAAATAACACATGTCATCCTTATCAATGCAATAGTTATTAAACTGACAAAAAATTAGCCTGTGTTTAATTAAGGCTAGCTGTTTCCCTCTGTTTCCAGTCTTTATGCTAAGCTAAGCTAATCGTCTGCAGGCTGTCGTCTTATTTAAGTGACACACATTAAAAGTGGTGTCGCTCTTCTCATCTTATTCTCCAGAAACTCCACAAAGCAAATAACTGTTTTCCCCGCCAAAAAATCGTCAAACTCTTCTTTTTAAGCCGCCTGTTTTCCACCTCTGGCAGCCACCCAGCCTTCCTTTATTTCCTCTCCTCTTCAGCTCCACTTGTCAAACATAAAGACTGGTGCTTTGCTTAAGGGCACCTTGATGGTAGCTATTACCAGAGCGACTACGAGAGAGATCAGCGTCTCTCATCCCACACCTGGATTTGCCGTCTTGGGTGTCAAGAAGTCAAACTTGCAGTCAGGAGTCAAGTTAAACTCTCGCCCGGAGCCGCTCGGGCTCCGCCATCTTCGCCACGAGAGGATACCACCTTAAATGGTTAATAAGCACATTCCAAGAGCAGTTCAATAAAAAAATGAAATCCAATGTCAGATGACCATTAAATTAAATTAAATAACATTACGTAGCTAAATAAGGTGGAGAAAGACTTGCACCGTGACGGGGTTTCAGTGATGGTTATTATCTGCAGTGGGATAATAGTACTTTTATTCACTTTAATGATACAGTCCCCCCCTTTTTATAAGCACATTTTCACTGGGTCTTAGATAAGTTAATTGAAATATAGTGCCGCCGTGATAGCAGCTCTCAAAATTGAAAAATAACCATTCTTAGACATTTGTCAATTCCGGCAGGTTTACAGCCGGGTCAGGTGAGGAGTGATAAACTGCAGCGTGTTTTTCTACATTTATCAGCTCTTCTATTTAGTTCTGGGATAGGAAATTTAAGGTCACGGCGAATGACTGGTGCCTTAATAAATGTGCTTCTTCCTATTGGCTTCTGCGAGTTGATAAACTGTTATGAAACCTGCATTATGAAATCTTACTCTGTTAAATATCAGTGTGTCCGAGCTGATAAACACCTTTAATAAGTTTAATAAACCGAGACAAATATCTTGATCAAGAGTTATTGTTAACAGATACATAGATATTTCTCATGAATGCAAATACTGGTGTGAAGCTCAGAAATATCAAGAGTATTGAGATTTTTTCACTGCTGCTTAATAAGTAGCTGATTTTCATATTTTTGCATATTTGGATGAATGTTTTTCTTTTTTTTTTAATGTCACCTTCAGACGGAGCCATCAGAAGTTAACTTTGATGAAAGTCTTTTGTGGAATTGTCAGCTGGAGCCGGAGCTCCTGCAGAGTTTGCACAAGGGAGCTGAGATTGGACTTCAAGAGTGCGGGGGGGAAAAAAAAAAAAAAAAAAGATGAACGACACAGGAAGAGTTGAGGTTATAGTTTCACCTGATCTGTGTGTGGTTTTTATATTTCTGCTCCTGTACAGTTCTCTGTGTCCTTTCAGGTCCATTAATGCCGGCAGGCGGTGCAGCAAAGTGGACAGAAGCAACTTAAGTGAAAACATGTTTTTCCTCATAAGGGCTGCCTGAACACTCTGTCACATACTGCTGCAGCACATGAAAGCCTGCCAGTCACTCACTATCAGTGTGAACGCCACAGTGGGAAATACGATAAATATTTCTTCAAAACACTCATCATGATTCATCCTGACATTTAAATAATGTAAATTGAACAAATCAACCACTATGAAATTAAGTTGCAATAATGATAAAAAAAAAAAAAAGTTGGCAGCACAGATACAGAAAAGTTGTGAGAGAAAAAGGCAAAATATGGCATCATTTGAAAAAGCAGCTAGAAAAACATCTGCGCCGACGCTGGAACCCAAAACTGGTCCAATACTGTGAGATTCAAGCAGAAAAAAGAAACTAAATCTGACATGATAATGAGATGCTTGCTTAAATTCACATTAACATCATTTAGCTGACTCTATTATTCAGAGTGACTTGCAGTCCAGCGAGTTAAAGAGGGAAATTAGCTTAAAATCTCTCCATGCCCAACATCACAAGCAGCTAAGAATAAGAGGGGTCAAAGGTCAGAGTCACACTGGCCTGATAATAGAGGTAACAAAATATTACTGTGCCTGAAGAATGATCATGAATAATCACTCCTGTTTGTTGTCCTGCTTCCTCACACACACACACACACACACACACACACACACACACACACACACACACACAAGCACACACACAGACAGCTCCAACCTTTTGAAGTGTAATGTATGAAAATTACTTTCTACACGATAGCGCGCAGCCCCCTCCCCACGCCCCTTATCTCTGACCGTGTTTTGTTTATCTGCCTCCTCACCGTTGCTCTCCATTTATCAGCCGCTCTGGCCTTCCTGTTAAAGCATCCCTGTGGCTCGTCTCTTGGACAATGATGGACACAGGTGGTCAGAGGAAGTGTCCACATGGCTGAGGCCGGAGCACCGTCCTGGGGCTCTGGCAGTGGCCTTGAAGGCTTATCGTCTCTCCACAGAAGTGCTCTTTCATGCTTTTGATCTTGTGTAAATTAGTTTCTGGCTTTTCTGTTAGAGCCATTTTCCTCCCCGCCCCCTGTCACACAGAATCCCAATGGCTGACGGGTATGATCAGAAACGTATGGGAGTGTCGATTCTGCCGCCGTCGTGTCTGCGGCTGTGACCTTAATTGACGATCTTAAAGAGGGTAGTTCGAGAGATAACGCGCGTCACGACTACTTACAAGGAAATATCAGAGGAGGGAAACACAATAAACTCACTATCGGAGCTCGTCAGACTGAAACAGAGCCGCCATCGAGAGGTCACCACTGATTATTGATTTATTTGGATGTTAAATTTTCATTTTGACGAACAAATTTGAATTCATATCCAGACTTTACAATAGTAATAACAATAAAAAAGTAATAGGTAAATTAAATACAGACACAAAAAAGTAAAATTAATAAAAAACCAAACAAAGATTTTTTTTTTTAATATCAGAAAAAGGCCGAGCTATAAATTCTTTAAGAGCCATTAACATGATTAAAAATGGATTCCCATTTCCTGAAGCACTTGTTCATCTTTCCTATCAGGAAAAAAAAAACATTTATTTTTATGTGAGACTGTTCCATTATCACATGTGGCCGTTTGAACTCTTCAGAAATCGCTGAGGCAGTTTCATCTTTCAGAGTCAAAAGAAACTTTTAGAGCGAGCAAACGTGTGCAATCAGTGACCTGCTGAGCAACAATTACCTGGATATAATCAGAGAAACGATACGGAAGATTCTTGGATTTTAACACAGTTTGATAAAACATGAAATAATGGAGGAGTCCAACAAACATCTTCATCTTCAACAACCACAACTGGATCCTCATAGAAGTGTATTAATCTCGTCCTCAACTCATGTTACAGCATCTTTGTTTAGGTGTCAGTAGGTTTGAGACCAAAACAATGAGCATGTTCATTTCAGCTCATTAGCTCAGAGAATCCAAACAATACACATCATTCAGTCATTTTCCATGGAGAGCTGTGTGTTTCAACATGCTCGTGATTGAGCAACTAACAAAAAGGAAATACTTGGGAAGTAACTCAGAGGTGACCTGACGTGACCTATGATCCAATCACCTGCTGACACATGACACATGATCCTACATCAAACGCTTTCCCTCCTGGGATCAGCATCATATTGATGATGATGATGTAATAGATTTCCTTGATTAAAAACATAAACCATGCAGCAGCAGCAGAGTTTTATAAGCTGCATTTTTCAGCCAAAAAGAGAAGCAGCATAAAATAAGCTCTGACTATATTTTGCTTCACCTGTCGTCCATATTGGGTTTAGAGGGAAAAAAAAGATTGACAGACTGACATGATTACCTTTAAACAACTGGTAATTGTCAGTGACCCGTGTGATGGCGGAGATAATCAGATCCATTACTGTCTGAGGGAACAGCATTGTGTCTCTCTCTGTGTTCTATTACGGGAGGGGGGGGAAAGTTTTTGTGTGAAGCTCAGGAGTAAATTTAATTTCTCGTTGATGAGGCCTTGCTGCACTGATGTAAAAAAAAAAAAAAAAAGAAGCAGTCTGGATCTTTAACTGTTCTGCTTCTGTGCTCCTTTCCTCCCTCCAGGCCCCCCAAAAAATGTTATCTCCTATTCATTGTCTGGCTCGTCATATCAGAGGAATTACCAGACGAGAGAAGCACTTCCAAAATAATATGATGCAAAACTTTAGTCACAGTATCAATAAACTTCAGCCAAAAGCGGCTTAGCAGAACTGCTCTCCCAACAATATGTGATTAGGGCAAGGAAAAAGGCTTTACTGTAGGGATTGGGGATGATGTATAGCAGCAGGAATAATGCTCATTGGTCGTGGCCAGTGTGAGGAAAGAGCCCGTCTCCCTCGGCTGAGGAGTGTCACAAGGAATTTGTTTCCATTTGTGCGAGGCAGCGAATCAGTCAATTTCATCTCTGTTTCCCTTTTCTCTTCTATGCATCCCAATGAGCTTAACACGATATTAAAATATGGCAGAGGGCTGATGAGAAAAAATGAGTGTAATGCCTCGTCTGAGCCGCCGCCTCTACTGTCGGGCGAGAGCTGCATCGATTCTCCTGACGTTTTAGTAAAAGCAGAAACACATCTACAGTATGATGCATTAAAAGCCCCCCCCCCTCCGCTCCAACCCACACACACACACACATGCACGCAAAGCAAAACAGATGCATTTAATATGCTTGTCTGAAAGGTCAAGTGTTGAAAGGAAATTGCCTCGGCCAACTTATTGCAGAACGTAATGAGATGGAATAGTTTATGCATCCGGCTAAACACTTGTCGCAATTGATGCTTTTTCCCTGCTTATTATAATACATAACAGAAAAGCAGGAATCACTTCAGGTTCCTTTAATACGCTTCCCGGTCACTCCTGTCTCTCGTCCTGGGTGTGACAGAGCTCTCTTTAAAGCCCGCGTATACGCGCTCGCCGCCCGGAGCTCAGGTGTAATTGGTCACAGACATGTTGCTGGTGTGCTGGTAATTCCCTTACAGCACGACAGAGCTTAGCTGTCCTCATTGCTATGCCTCCTCCTGTGGTAACCAGGGAACTTGTTAGCAATTTGCCAGCGTACAGGAGGCGGACAAAATAGCAGGGACTTGTCCAATATTACACAATCTACTCTAATACAATAGGTCTGTAGTGTCCAGTCAAGCGGCACCTCCGGCACTGAAAAATGAAGCCAATGCGGAAGTGCAAAAAAGCTGCAGTTCCTCGAATAACCGCTAGAGCAGGCTGCAGAAGGGAGTCAATTACATTTGAGCCCCATGTTAAAATGTCCGATTTTAC
>JBBMOC010000039.1:3095621-3170729 GCA_037975185.1 Centropyge bicolor | reverse complement strand
ATAATTATGTATATTTTGTGAACAGCCGGTTGTGTATTGCATCCTTTTGCAGATATTTCTCCCCCTCGTAATTGTAGCATGCCAAATCATGCGAAGTTGAAATTCCAGACACAGACGTCTGGTGCAGATATTTGTGGAGATATCGTCCTGATGGGAAGGCGAAAAACAAAATGTGAATGAGTAATGAGACGCTTTGTCTGTTTCTGTGTAACTGTTGATTTCCAAAACTTGATCCAGTCGGGCCTGAAGGTCAGACGTGATGCGTGCACCACCACTTCCATAATTATGAGATGATGTGCAGAAGGTGGACACAGAAACTCAATCAGGTCTCAGTATAAAACAATATGCAGTATAATGCTCAGCTGTATGATCAGTACTGAGGCTGTAAATTGCATTTTACTACACTGTACAGTTCTGCCCATTCCCCACATGAGTCATTAGTCCATCACTTCTCATAATGTAATTGATTTCTGCCCAACAGCTACCATATAAGAAAACTATGACTATGAATAATAATGGCGCAATTTACTTATTACCCATGTTACAGTAAGAGTGTGAAATTGTTTCAATCATTATACGCTCATTAGAAAACTACCAACGTGTAGCTGCTGGAGGTGAGAGAAAACAAGAATTATTCAATCAATGAAAGGTGTAACAAAATGTTTTCTGAGCCGTTTGAAACTCTCGGGAGAGTCAGAAAATTGAGCTTTGATTGCAGCCCAGAGTGCATTTAAAATGAAACTTGATTCAACAAACAAAAAAAAAAAACAGGGTCTTTTCTTCTTTCTTCCACGCACTTAACAGAAACCCTCATTTCACATTAGGCTTTCAAGAACAGTAGCAAACACTGTGTTTTTTTTACATGTTGTTGTCCTTTTACTCCCTTCAGCTTTTTCTCTGTGTAAAAAGTAATGACAAACATGGATTTAAACCAAAAGTGTTTTCTGTCAAATGTGAAAATGCTCAATTTAGGGACTAAATGTTTTCTCGAGCGACGGTGGCGATTTTTTTCATCCTCCGTCTGGTTTCTTCAAACGTTACCAACTCCGGCTTTAACTCTTAACTATTTCACCATTTAGGAGGCCAAGTCATTTTCTGGCAGATTCAACGTTCACTTCAGATATTTTGGATGGTTTGGTTTTGATCAGATGCCTCAGAAAGTGTGTAGGTGTTACTGACAGAGTGCTTGTGCTGACTTACTGACTCTCCGAATTCCTGCTGAATGAATTCACTTCGGATGAAAACGCCTCGACTCTCACGACAACATTCTACTACATCAGTTACTGTAAGTTTCCCCCTGAGGTTCAGGCATGTATTTTCCCTTCAGCCTCCCCGAAGGCTACATTTTCTACACTATCCTATCATGTAACAAAGAGATCTCAGTGTTTCAGCTTTCAAACAATATTAAATGGTTATGAAGTCATTTATGTTGGACCTGACGGATCACTGAGACACTGCTGAGTCAGCGATAATACACAGTGTGTCAAAATATTTTAGTGCTATTGACAAACATCTACTAAATGTCATATTAGTTACACACAAAATAGTACAAAATAATTTACTAAGAAAATGAAATGATCTGGACACGGCACATGAAAAGGTCAGAGCTACTCCATTATTCAAGATGTCAATGACAAACAATAAAAAACTCATTCATTATACTGCTACCAGATATTTTAATATGTTGATAGTGTTTTTTTGGCTAAATTACATTAAAGAGTTTTTATGGTAAATTTGCATGTTTGAGTCCATTTACATTTATTTCAAATCACATAAATCACATTACTGCAAATGATCTAAAGCATTTTTTGAATATTCAATTCACTCCTTCCATTGTTTTATAATGTTCTGTAATATCACTGAGCTGTTAATGGAACATGTCCTCATGTTATCTGAGGCACAAATTCTAAATAATGTTAATAAATCCGTGGTCACTGAGTGGTTTCAGTATGAAGACGTTCTTATATTTGAGACAGAAACAGTTGGTGCACACGTAGGTTGGATAAATAAGCGGAGCATATTAAGGCCAAATTACTTCCTTAAACACAATACTTAGTCATAATAAGATGCACAACAAGTGGCGCGCTGCCAAAAGCCAAGAAACAATCCACATTAGAGCAAAATTAGCTTGTTCAGTTCGAGGATTTAGAGACTTGAGGCTAAGAAACTCCCCACACTCACAAACAGCACTGAGCCGGGTCATTATGAACATTTATAACTGTGGTCATTAAGAGTCGATGATGTCATTCTTAAAGCAAAGTTGAGGTTGAAAATGAGTGAATGCAGCTTTAAAGCAACAAGGACACAAGAACAAACACTATAACATGGGTAGTTTGTGAAGTTTAATGTTAAACTGCATGACTTGTTTTTTTTTCCACACATCAGATACATCGTTAATATTTACATTGAACATAACTCCAAATAATAAAAAAAACAAAAACAAACAAACAAAAAAAAACAAGTTAATCATTTCACATCATGTCATTAATTCAGCCTGGGCAACAAAAACAGCTCATAATCCTAACATTTATTCACTTATTATCCTTCCACAAATGTACAAGAAATGCCAAAAGAAATGTGGTTTAGGTCTATATATATATTATATATATGTTCATGTTTAAAAAAATAAAAACTAAATGTTACAAAACAACAACAAGGTCGAGGGTGAAAACAAACATGGCAATTATCTTCAGGACATTCGAAAGAATTCAATGTGACTGAAAACGTAAGGATTTGAAAAATGAATACGTGTAAAAGCCACTTTGAGTCGTAGCACTTACACATAATAATAATAATAATGATGTAAAGGAAGGATCTCATGAATAGTAAATGTGTCACAAAAAGACAAAGTAGTGTTTCAGTGTTTTTTTCGCACAGCAGGTACAGCAATATCAAACTCCTTCGGCGGCTCCGAGACGCCGCTTTAACTAAATGCTAGCACACATATCGAGCCATTGCAAGACAACAAGGTGAGCACAGGAGAAAGTCTCACAAGTTTCACTCTATCCCATTAACCACCATTAAGAGTAACACTAAATTACCTTCAACACCTCAAGGATTTTTTTTTTCACATTGAGCACAAACACGAGTATTTTCTTTTCTTTATTTTTAATTTTTTTTCCCCCAAACATACATCTGACATGGCAAAAAATGTGAACTTTCAGTTTATGCTAAATCGTGTGTGTCTGGAGGGCCGGCGTGTGGGAGGCAGGATCCGGGAACTGGCTCGTCAAGCACGGTAGCTTATGTATGGTCTGAAATGAACAGTCACAGTGTAAAATGGACTCCGAAAAATCAGCGTGAGTGTCGTCGTATATATAACTGAGCATTCTCTAAAAAAATACAGTAGCAAGCTTTTTCTCTTCAGTGACCGATTTGAAACTCTATATTAGTACAAATCATACTCAGAAAAAATATTTAAATATGTTACGTGTGGGCTGTCCTCGAAAAAGTCTTTCCATTTAGGTCTGAGTAGAGCAAACTATCCTACCTGTCCTCTTCCCAGGACAACCCAGGTATGTGATTGTCTTCACCTATTGCACCTGCATAAAAGAGCAAATCCTATTGGTTGATAACACGAAGGGCCCATAATGCAATGAGCCTCAAACCAACCTCAAGTCGTCACATACAGATATGGAAAATACAGCATATGGCAAGCGATAATGTAAACTGGGAAAGTTTAGCCAATCAACTGTGTTTATTTCCCATCAAACAAGGTTTTAATGTAAACGGAGGCATGAAAGCAAACGGACAAAAAACTGAATGAAAGTATATGTCTTTGGCAACTACTGGTAGATAATAATAATAATAACAATAATAATAATAATAACCAGATGGATAATAAAACATGGAGAAAGAGAAGAAAGTAGATACTGTCGGATCTCAAGCCCTTTGTTTTTCGTCGTAGCTAATGAGGATAACATTCGCTTCTAATAGTCCGAAATATCCAAACTCCATAACAGCGGAGCTATTATGGAAAAGTAATGAAGGATTCAGTTGAGAGGCCAATTCACACGTTCACATAACAACCCTGTCATTAACTGTCATTAAAGGAGTCGTCCATGTCATCATAGATTGATAATTAGCTTTACAAATCAAATGGCGTTTGTCTATATATTTTTTTTTTTTGTCACTAAAACACACTCGATCACACATACAGTATAGTATATGACTTTCAAAGAAGCAAGCATATGATTGACAGACGAACAGAAAACAAACAAAAGAAGCACGTCGCTATAAAAAGGTCACTACCACTGTGGGAAATGTAAAAAAAAAAAGAAAAAAAAAAAACGAAGAAAAAAAGAAGATCTTGAGTGATACAATTCTGTACATGGTTAAGACGAAAAAAATAAAAAGCAAAATATTCAAAGGTGAGCAGGTGGAAACAGAACAGGCAGCGCGGGCAGGTGAGGGGCGGAGCGGTGGAGGAGGGGGGCGGGTGGTGTCGGCTACGCTAATGTCACAAAGTGAGCCGGGTGGAGCAAGCAGTGCACTTTACACAGAGGACGGAGGGCAACACGTTACAGACATGTTCATCACAGAGGCCGATGGAAACGAGCTCAGAAAGTAAAAAGAAGCGAGGTGGAGGGGGTGGAGGAGGGGTGGGGGTGGATGCACATCCGTTCAGCTTAGTTTCCATGAAGCGTTTGTGGCACTATCGCGACGCCTCTCGCGGAGCTAACAGTTAGGTGGCGTGTCACACGGACTGCTCCTTGGGGAAGGTGAACGGAGCCCGGGGGCCGGGGCCGGGGGCGGGGAAGCCGGTGTTGGAGTACATGGGCTCGGTGGGCGGGTGCTGCTGGTAGGGGTGCTGAGGCAGGAAGGTGACGGGGGGGTAGGCCGGAGCGGGCTGGGACTCGGGGAAGGGCTCCATGTTGCAGACGCGCTGGTAGCTCATGTATTCGGCCGGGTTCAGCAGCTCTTCTGGACGCCTCCCAGAGTCCTGAGAGGAGGAGACACAAGAAGGCAAGAGGATGATACGGCAGGGTCGCAGGGGTCGTCCGATGGAGGTGGACAGAGCGTCACCACATCAGGACAGTGAACAACAGAAGCAAGTAGTTCATTTGATTATCATACAAACTCAAATCCAACCATAGCTTTAATACATATTCATGCATATGTTTTCATGCTTTTTTTACACTTGAGTTCTTTAAATAATGTTGCTTTCTCTCTTCAACATCTGCATCAACTTGTCAGGCTTTAAAAATGTGGCATTTATATAACTTTTTAAAAACTTTCATTTTACAGTAAAGGGGAATTCATTACAGCAGCAGATGTGACATTAAATGTGCCATAACTGGCCACTAACTTTTTACACACCAGGCCCTGTTTTCATGAATGAGAAAGGTGCAGGTGCAGATGGTGCAAACGGCTTCGGGCCAGCTGCAGTTTCGGTAATGAGGCTCTGCAGTTTTGAGAGGTGGATGGGTTGCAGAAAATAGGTGTTTGGTTAAGGGTGGTGTCCAGTGTCATGAATCAGATCAGCAATAAATATACAAAATCACTTTCACCATTTGCATTAGCTGATTCTAGTTTGGCATTCAGAGTGGATTCACCTTCACGCCCACACTGATGCCGACTGTCAATACTTAACAAACAATGTCTTTTTAAAGGGGCACTCCCGCAGTTTTACTCCAATAAAGCTGGAGCCTTGACAGGAGATGTATTTTTTTTAAAAAGCTGGTCCAAGTCGATGCAACAGAGGCCGAGAGCCCCTGGATTTGGTGTCAGGTCTCTGCTGACACCAGCCATTCTTTTTTGCTTATTTATTACTGCTTCTTATCTGACTTATTGCTTTTATTTATTCATATATGACACTGAAGCATGTTTTGTTTTTATGTAGAGCATAAAAAAGACAAATAAAGGAAATCTGAATCTTGTATAGATCAGACTAGATCCTTCAATTCCCATAATGCAACTCAATGTGATCTGTAATTTCATGCTCACATCTGTCAGCAGCTGTTTGCGTGATTTCATAAGGATTCACTTTCATTATCAGATTTTCTTGATTGACTATTGAGGCAGAACGGTGAGGAACTTTTTCACAGCAGATTTTTTTCCACCGTCAGATCGAAGCCAAACAGTTACATCATGTCGTTTGAAGCGTCCGTCGTCTCATTGTTTTTGTCTATTAGAATTCAAAACACAAAGCTTCTGCAGCCACTTGAAAGTTTTAATGGCTGTAAGATCTCTAATGGAGCTGTGTGCTCGCCGTCCTCCGGGTGTCACCCATCACGCTGTGTAAACTTGAAATACGGTTACCCGGCTGCAACTTGCATTTCTGAGTTAGAGTCAACAAGTTTGTAGAAAAAAAAGTGCGTAGGTTTGTGTATTTATTTTTCATCATGGGCTGCTTGTAGTGCGGGTTTTTAATCAGAGCTGGATGAGGGATGTAAAACTGTGCTTTGTGAGCGAACGCTGCACTCAAACATAGATTTAATCCAGTGAAATAAAAGGCAATCATACATCATGTAGGCTCAGATTTGACTTGGTAAATACTCTGCTTTGCTGACATTAATGCCTGTAGTGAATTAAAATGCTGCACCAGTGTGTGTTTTAGGTGGGCGGAGAGTCAAGATCCAAACACCACAATTGTATTTGGCGATTAAATTTGTGTTGACACTGATACCCAGAATGCTCCCTGCTCATTCCAGCACGAGTGATGCTGTTGTATTTTGCAGGTGGCAAACTGAATTACCTTTGTGGTGCCGATCCTGATCTGCACAAACATGAATACAGAAACTGAGCTGAGTGAAAAGCAGTGGAAGAAGAACACACAGTGACCACTTTCAAAGGAAAATGGTTACGACTGAAACATGATCGTGAGATGACGGCAATGATATGAACACATGCAAAAAAAAAGAGAAAAGGATGAGAGTGAAAATGGAACTTACGAAGATTCCTCAAGCATCTCTACATCTACGACAACGATGATCCCAACTCTGAAAATGTGTTGGCGGGGCAACAAAACCACAAACAGGCTTAAATCTGTCTACAAGTCGTTGCACGTGTCAAACAAAATATAAAAATGCCAGCGCTTACATCACACAGTAAAGCTGTCAAAGCACAGATATGTTTAATGGGCAAAACATGGGGAATAAAAGAAGCAGGCCATAAACAGGCTAACTCATGAAGACAGAAGTTCGTCTTATAAAAATCCAACACGTGTGTTCGAGTGTTCTGGACTCGGTCGTAGATTCTTGAAGAGCTTCTTCAGATCTTCAAGAATCTACAACCAAGTCCAGTTGTAACCCATAAATAATAAGGTTCAAATTATTTAGTCTCAAATCAAACGTCTACACTCATTTAAATTAATTGCTGTTAACTGTATTAACATGATTTAATTGTGGTAATAAAGAGCCTCTGATGTAAAATGAGGCTGAGTGGTGAATAAGCACAGTGAATCTCAGGGAGACAAAGGTTGAGCTGTGATCTCGTGTGAAGGTGAATTGGTGTTTTCGCAGCAGCAGACATGCGAGTAAACCTCCCCTGACACATGCTGGAAACACTGACAGAAGCATCTGAGGAGCTTATTTGCTTCAAGTCCGTATCAAGGCCTGATCAGGCAGCTGAAGAAAACTTTGTCAGGTTATTAATTTCTGGGCTTTCTGAGGAGAATTTCAAGCCAAATTAAAAGCAACAGTCTGAGGAGCAGGTTTTCCAAACTTCGAGGTTTGTCTGAAGACATTTAGGATTCAGACCTGCAACTTAAGAAAGTGCTGCAGATAAAAGTCTGACTTTAAGGATAAAGTGTCACTTGGAGGAAAAATCCAGTCACCTGTGAGAAATAGTTTGAGGAAGTCGCTCGCAGACAGACAGTGAAAAAACAAGTTTGGTCAGTTTGGAAAAAATAGTTTGACAGTTTGGGAAATACACTTATTCCCTTTCTTGCTGAGAGAATCTGTCTGTTTTATATGAAGCAGCTGTTTAGCTTAGCTTAGCACAAAGACTGGAAACAGAGGGAAACAGCTAGCCTGGCTCAGGCTCAGGACCTTTAGAGCTCAATAATCAACACATGTAATCCTTTTTTTCAGCCGGTACAAAATCCAAAGTGTAAAAGTTACATGATGTGGTTTTATTAATGATCTTTAAAGACATTGGTGGGCAGATTTTGTTATTTTTTTGACACGCCAAGCTTGATGTTTTCCCTGTTTCCAGTCCTATACTGAGCTAAGATAATTCACTGGGCAGATCAGGATTATTCCTTTAAAGACCTCCTTCAATGAAAATCTAATTTCAGCCTTGTTAACTCGTCCATATGGTGGCTTTTTTTTATGCTACAGGATGAATCATGAGCCAAATAAGCCGTTGATGCCGCGGCTGAGAGTTTGTGCTTTGAAGCTACATTGAACCAATCACCATATGTTCTATAGACCCAGTGAAGGAACCGAGCTGCTCCACCTGCAGGGTGGAGCTACGGAGAAACAAGTTGGTAACAGAGGAGAATCAGGTGCAGCTACGCATCAGTGTTTTGTAGTTTCACTCTTTTTAAATCGATGACAGAGACGTGTCCAGTTGCAAACTCGCAAAAGGAGAAATGGCGAGACTTCATTTTAACAAAGGATCTGAAAATACAAACTTCCAGAGAAAGGTTTGCAGGAGCCATTTTCCAAGACTGTTCAGCCGCAAAACTCAAATTGAAGCCTGACGTTGTTCCGTCCATTTATCCCGAGGAAACAACGAGGATGAGGCAACATGGTGGTCAACATGAGAGTTTTACTTTTGTTGCCTTGTATCTGTTGACTCTGCCCAAACAAATCTGCAGTGTGCTGGATAATATGATGATTCATGCCAAATGCTGACAGCACATTTTTTTATGACTCGGTGGGTGTTGACAAAGAAAGTTACAGCAAACATTGAAAAGTTTGTCAGATAGCTGAGCTGCTGAATTAGAGGACGTTTGTGTGTTGTGATGTCGAAGCTGCAGGCGGGTGGAGACAGAGGCGGGTGGAGACAGAGGCGGGTGGAGACGGAGGCGGGGACTGTTTGCATAGTCACTATTTGCATTGTCTTAAATCTACGCATGAAGGCAAAGGTGCTGAATTACATCTAAGCATTTTAGGGCATGAAGGGTTTTGGTGGAAACATAAATATGTAATTTTGATAAACAGAGTGGAGATTTTAGGGATTTAATCATTGCCAGGAGAAGAAATGAATATTGCAGTTGGTAAGAAATAGAAGTTCGCTTTGTTATTTGTTCACTTCATCATGATTCATTTATTAGATTACACTAAATCTGATGTAAGTGCCTTATTTATTATTAAGTAAGGGTGAGCACCTGCTGGATATGTGTCAATATATGAAGGGAGCGAGGGATGGTTTGGGTTATCTGCTGGGTTCAGTCCATCAGAGGGGAAACGAGTGGATGAGGCCAAACAGATTTCCAGGAGAGAGAATCACGTTTCTCGATCTGCTGTGAGCAAAGTCTCACACACCTTCGCTCTGGTTTACATTTATGCGAGAGCAGCTAAATCGTTTCCACAGTAAACAAAAGAGCAGCCTGCTGTCAGATTAAAAACTACTTCTGCTTTGCATTTAGTCGTAGCGTCTTTGTTTATTCCACCAGTCGGCCATCAAAGCCGGACCTTTTCAAATCCTTCGCATTGTCCTTGGCCTTAAAATCACTGTTTCTAAATCCAAACTTTTACAAAAGTTCAGCCTGCTATTTGCATATTTTGGCATCTAAGAAAAAGAGCATTTTTAAAATCTGTTTTTATTCATGAATTTCATTAAAATCACATGCCCCCCGTGTGCTTGTGTACCAATTGGCAACTGCTGGAGTTTGACCTCTAACTTCTGTTAATCAATACATTTTTTATGACGGTGGTTTATTTCACCGCCGGCTCATCTTCAGCCCAATGTGTCGGTTTCTAAGATTCAACTTCAAACTGTGGGCAGGAGGCCAAGGGTTGTGATGATTTAGGATAGCAGCCTATATCTGAAGACATATACTTACTTTTAATGGGACATTTAATGCATAGAAGGGCATTAATGGGAAAAGATGAATCATTTTATTTTAGACTTTAAGAATTAAAGCAGCAGCAGGCGGCAGTTTTATGTAAAACATCTAATCAGCCTAAGTCAGAAAATCAGGGCAGGAGAGGAGGAATGTCCCGACCCTCTGGATTTCCCCCTTCTGTTGGAGCAGTGAGTGATTGGACCCTCTGTTCTTAACCAGACTCTTACACACTGACTTGTGGCTCAAACTGAATGTAAACTCAAAAAAGAAAGGAACAAAAGAAGTTGATTGAAAACATCACACAGTCTTTTCCTTCTATTTTTTCCTGTTGATTAACACTGGACTGAAATAGATGCAACATCTGCTGAGACAGAGATGTTCAGTCACATCTGGAACCAAACTGCAGCTTTACGAGACGTTAGCAGGAATCGAGGCTGCGTCCTGTTCTCAGGAGCTTTTCCTCCTTTTTTTTTTTATCATGAATAATTATCATTTTCAAATAAAGTTCGCTACTTTTATCTCGCTCATGCTTCTTAGATGAATCTTGCAGAGCATCACACGGGTCAGTGTGTTTCCTCTTGTAAATCTAATATTCATTGGAATCTGAATATTACTGTTGTTGCTGTATCCTCATGTGCACCTGTGCTGCTTTTAGCTCGATGAAAATTTTAGCTTCAACTCAACACAAAGGCAGTTTTTTTTTGCCAAAGAGACTTGTAGCTGAGTGACTGTGCTTTTTTTTTTTCAACCTTCATAGGAAGCTGTTGTAAATGAAAAATGCTTTGTTTCTGTTGCTGCGTACGGCTCCATCGATCACCATCGATCCGGCGATTCTTAAACGACTTGTATTTGTTCTGACATTTAGTTCAACAGTAACTGAACTCATTGATCCTGAAAATCAATCATCAGTATATGTCAAAAAGCTAACTAATCAATAAATCTTCCAATACCCTCCTTTGGTTATAATATTTTTCATACAGTAATAATTTGAATCTATTTCCATTAGGGAGCAAAACATCATGTTAAGTAAATGAATGGATTTCACAGCCTCCCTGCTTCTGTCACTTTTCCTCTCATGTTCTCATTTCCATTCAAAAACAAAAAGTCTTTTCCAAGGGTGTTTTTTACCTAATAAACAAAAACAGTAGCAGGCAATGAAGGAGCTGCGAGAGACTTTGATACCGTTTCACTACCTGGTGTCAGTCCCAGTGTTTATTCTGCCTGAAAACAGTCTGCAAACATCAATAATCAAACAGGAGACAAAACACGCTTCAGGACGTTCGTTCGGCTTCTCAGCTGCTTCCACAGCACGAGCAGAGAGACGACGGCGGCGGCTTCGACGCTGTTCCACGAGCTGACTATTATTCAAACAGCAAATGCAACACAAGGATACAGATGCTTCCTTTTGTGTACTTTTTTTTTTGATATGTTGCTAAAGGTGATAGAAAAAAATCAGGTCATGATGCTCAGACCCAAGTTCAGCAGCCTGTTACAAAGCTGATTCCAAGTCAGTCGTGCTGCCGTTTCACCTTCGTCAGGTCAGACTGAAGTAAAAGCTTTGAGATTTCTTTCCAACTTTATCCAAATGTAAAGCAAAAAGAGGACAAGAGGAACGTTCTCAAATGCATAAATTTAAAACTGAGGGTTAATCTAAATGAAATCTGGCTCACCTTGAAGTCATTTTTAAGCGCCAGCATGTTGGGCAGATAGAATAACCTTGGAGGAAGTATGGACCACATAAGGTTTCTATATCTGATAATGTAATAACTCTGTCAAAGCAAATGGATGCTGGAAAAATACAATCAGGCCGTGATTAACAGTCGGCTGATTTATTTCGCTGATTGCTTTTACGTCGGCAACCGAAGGTGAACTCGAAGTCTCCTCAGAGAATAAAATGAGGATCGTGTCACCTTGGATATGAACTCGTGCTTCAGTCTTTGGTTCGGCAAACAAAGACTTTATTGAAAGGTGTAACCTCCTGACCGGAGCCGCTCAACGCCAGGCTTAATGCTGTATTACAAACAGATAATGTCGGCAGGAAATTCCCAGGAGGACTTTCATGTTGAAACTCCTCAGCTGCTCCCGTCAATTATTGTAAAAGCCGACATGAGAATTCAATCAATATTCATTAATTTGTCTGCTCCCTCTCAGATCTGAGACAGTGCATGAAAAAATGTATTTCTAGTACACAAATCTTAAAGAAATGTATATTATGCAAATGCTTTTTAATGTAGATTTGCTCATTCACTGTAGCACATAAGTAAATGTCTTGCCAATAAACACAGATAATATCTTGTTCTCATTCACTTTTACCTGTTTTACTGACGTCTTAAAAACATCACTATATTTTGAAAAGAGGGTTTTCTTCGCTCCACTAAAGATAACGTTCACTTTTACCCTCATTTCATGAAAAATTAAGATAGTGTAATGAAGAATTTTAAGACCCAAAGTCAGAATAAATTATGTTTTACTATGGGTATTTTTGGGAGACTTTGAGGAGCTCCCTCCCTCGTGGAGCTGCCGAAGATTTAATACTGAAGATAAGTCTGGGATGTTAATATGAACTGTATGCACAAGGTTTAAAACCTGCTAATTTCTGCAGCCTAAATCACGAGGGGAGACGGTCGAGACACGCATCTCTTCCCCAACAGCTGAAAGGCTGTGTGTTTGGTCGAACTGTGAAACTTTTCACATTGGTTGACATTGGTTGGTTGATGAAATGCATCGACACCAGACATGTTGGCAACTATCCAGACGTGCGCGTGCAGGTAGGGTTGCCAAACATCCCGAAAATACGGAATTGTCCTTTATTTGAAAATTAAATGTTGCGTCCTCTTTTGAACTAATACGGGACGCGATTTGTCCCGTACACATGTCTGTCACAAACACATTTCAACACCAAATGTGACAATAATGAACTAAATAAAACACAGGAAAAATTAAGGCCAGCTAAATCTGTGTGCTGGGGACCCCAAGAGGACCTGCTGCGCTTTCTGCCAATCAAAAAGCGCTGTCACGGTTGCCTAGTTACAAACACTGGCGCCGCTACACGCGCATTTTAAAAATGGTTAGAGGCGGCAACCGGTGTTTTTTCTTCGTCATCACAACGTCTTGTTTCAGCCGTGTTGTTTCGGTGACAAAAGTCTTTCAGCCGAAAACCGAAAACGCACTTTTGAGCCAGTTTTGGTCGAAAAATTTCCGTGGCCGAATTTTCGGTGCATCCCTAATAATTAACAGAACGGAAGAAGCTTCTGTTGCCTTTGATTCAACTTGCTTTTTTTATACAATGACCTGGATGACCGAGACAAACTTAATCACGTTTTCTATTAACATAACGAGGATATGTTGTTGAATAATCTCTCTTGTCTGTATCTCTTAAGCAACTACAGCATGAAATATTTCTTGATGGTTGTATTTAGGCTCCAGCTCTTGGTAAAGTTAGAAATGTCATCAGTGATTTGACGCCTTCACTTTGTTTACATACAACCCAAATCACAGTCATTCCCTCAAATCGAAGTGTTTTTGTTGTCTCAGGATGTAAATTACAGTTTTATGCCGTCAGAACTGAATTGTAGTCACCTGCTATCCATCCTCACCTCCTCCCTGCGACTGCTGTGTGCTAAAGAGATACAGCACTTTTAGTGAGCCCTGTATACATGGAGGTAATTTCTCGGCGAGAGGGTTGCTGGGAAAGCTGATTGTTGTGTCAAGCTCGGCGTGTGCTCGACAAAATCAGGCTGTGCATTTAAAAAATAAATCTGTTTCATGTGCGTTGGCCGACTGAAATGCATTTTTCCGTGAGCTGCTCTCCTGTTTTACTGCCGCGTTTATGTGCTGAATAACTGACAGGGAAGCTTGTTAACAACAGCAGATGCCATTATTATTCATCACCAATGCCAAAGAATTTTTAATTGAGCTGATTGTTATGTATAGGTCTGTATTATTAATGCCAGGTCTCCATCATTGCTGTCACGTTGGAACGACCAGTCGGCAACGAGCAGATAGTTGAAACCATGCAAACTGTCTCTGGCAGGAGCTTCGTCCACAGAAACATGGACTCACGGTCTCTTGTTTCTTTTGGTGTAAAGCATCAGAGTGGCAGGCTGGATGAATGAGTTTACTGACATCACGTCTCATGATTTCTGCCTTCCTGGCTGGTCGAAATTCAAACCCTATCTCCTCCCATCTGCAGCTGCAACCAGTGAATACCTGATGCGGCTTTCAAATCTCGCAACCCGGTGATGTTACACCTGCGAATCCCCTCGATGGCGAATCCGAAACTGCAGCTCAAGATGACAAATAATAGTGTTCTTTGTCCGTTAAAGCCGCCCCCGCCGCCGACGGTGCATCCGACTCGCAGAATTTCAATAATACAAACAACTCATTCCGGTTATGGTTTTATGTGCAATAATGTATTTTACATCTACATTTACTTCCCCGGGATGAAATTGTCTCTAAATGAGAGGAGAATTGCTGCTACAGTATTTCAATAACACGCACTTTGTGGTGCACCTCAGCACGTCTCAACAATCGGCTGAAGAAAGCCTCCTGAATTGCCTGGAGAATTACCTGCCTTAGGAATTGTCATAGAAACCAGCCTCACCAGTGTGGCGACATGGCGATTTGTGCACCCTTACATCCCACTTTGCTGTATGTGTATAATGACAATTTCAAGTGTTGCACAGGGCTGTGTTTGCGAGCAGCGGTGGGATTCCTCCCGACTCTCTCCTGCGAGCTTCAGATGAGATATCAGAGCAGCGTCTCGTACATGAGAGCTTGTTTTTGCCCCTGCCACCAATCAGGGTTGTCGAGAGAGGCATAATCACTTGAGAAACACATTTTTGTTTTGTGACTTTTCATGAGAAAATATTTCACATGAGATGTCTTCAATATTGTATGATGTCACTGTTGTTTACAGTTTTCTAACTGCAGGTGCAGTTGCATGGGAAGCGATTCAACATTCCTGTCAAATGTTCATGCAAAAGACTCATGCAGCTCAATCTCACTTATTATTGACATTAGTAGAGAATGTTAAATGTTTATATGGCAGATTTCTACTGATTTCTCTGCCACCAGGATTCATGCACGCAGAGGCTGAAAGACGAGAAGAGGATGAAGTGTTTAAAAAAAAAAAACTCTTTCGAAACTTTTTTTCATTGTTTGCCAGTGACTCATATTTTACATGATATTTTCTGAAAATAGCAGAACAATTATATTGCCGATGAACAATGTGCAGGCTTCATTTAGGTTTCATTGCGTCTCAAGGACACGTCTCTGCCACGAGTGCTATGTTGTGTAGCCTGAAAACATCTCCGCCTCGATCCAAATTTGGGCGGAGCAGCGAGGTGGAAATCAAAAGACGGCCAAGATTAAAGAGGAAGGTAGACAAGGGAACCATATGGAGCATCAAAAAAAAGGAGGTCTGTGCATGTGAGAGGGGGATGAACGAGGGAAAGGAGTGCATCAGTCTGTGTACCTTGAGGCCAAAGTCTGAGGGGAAAGGCCTATAATGGCATGCGCTAGTGTGAGCTAGGCTGGATGGTTGCATACTCGACAAGATCCCCAGGGCCAGTGTGAGCAGAGCTTCGTGGGCTGGGAGAGGAGGCCAAAGCTGCAGTATCCAGCTCCGCATACTGGACATCACAGTCCTTGTGGCCAGAGTTCTGGAGACAAGAGAGGCGAAAGGCGTGTGAGGAGTGAGGCAGCCAAAAATATGAGAGAGAGAGTGAGACAGACTGACAGAGAGAGAGAGAGGATGGAGACAGATGAGAACAAAACAAAACATTGTCTGATGATCTGATGGTCATTTGGAGCTTGTGAGCAGCGGTGTGAGAGAGGACAGCAAAGAAAAATGTGAAAGCACGAGACATGTAAATGAAATGTCAGATTAAGTCTGGATGTGACAAAAAGATGGAAGAGAGAAAACAACAGTCAGACAGAAAAGTAACATAAGAGCACAAATAAAAGGTTAGAGATGAAGAAGGACTTCAGACTTTGTTTACATGCACATAATGACGTCGTTCTATTATTTGGATTCAGATAATAGAGAGTGTAAACATGTGCAACAGGAAGATGCTTTTTTTTCCCAGTTTACTTCACTTTTTTTTTTTCACGAGTCTGTTGCTCGTCTGCATTTCTCAGAAATCATGTAACGCTCAGAGTTGATGGGCATGAAAACTGGATTTAAACAAAAACAATCGCTGTAACTGAAGAAACCAAACAGTCATTGGGCTGCGTTTCAAATCTAAGGCTCGGATTATGGTGAACGCATGTCCACACAATCTTTCAAAACTAAAACTATGATGACAATGATTTCTGTCTCCTTATCGCTGCGAGAATTCACTGATCATAGCTGGAACCACAGTCGCTATGGAGATATTTGCACGAACCCATGAGCACATTCATGCAGATGCTGGAACAGCTGCTTTAATAGCAGAATATCAACATGCATGTAAACACAGACAAAAGACCTTGGTTTAAACAGCATCTGACCACTGTGCACAAACACAAGTCCGATGATTGACGGACGGATTGACTCGATGAGCAATTGGCCGAGTGGATGATTGAGTAAATGACCTTAATGGGGTAATCAATAAATGACAATGAAAGCTTTCAGCGCTGTTTATCCAATTCAGAAATACTTCTCAGATTGTTGCCGTCTGTTCTGGAAAAGGAGACTCGAAAGCACTGGGTCAATAATGATCTGAAAAATGAGGAATTTAGACACTGGCTGACAAATATGCACAGATGGAAAATACTCTGTAAAGTATTAATTAGTAAAAATGTTGTTAGCAAATAAAGGTAACAGGACAACATTAAAGCAAATGAGGTTTTGATTTGTTCTGCCCTTTTTCTACTCATCGGTTCGATGATTGATTTTTAACGTGGTCACAAAACTGAAAAAGAGTTTATTCTCGGTTTATTAGTTTTGAATAAACTGACCACAGATGGATGTTAACATGATGATGGAGTAACACACAGCACAGAGGAGGACAAATGGGAATCTGACTGCACTCATGTTTGTATCACCGACAAACTAGAATCATAGATGAACGATGGGAGGAATCAAAAGACAACGAAGGAATCTCGCCATGTTTTGTGTGAAAACTCAGAATCTGCTTCGCTGCTGCCTGGTGTTTTGTTTCTGCATGAGAAAGTCAGCGATTGGATCAAATGCTAGTGTTTCTCCTTTCAGTCTGTCTGCTTGTTCCTGGTAATGACAATGGAGTCAAAGAGAGGGGAGTCATGACAAAGTAAATGCAAAGCAGAGATGTCAGCTCTCCTGTCTCTGCCTCAGCAGCATCTCTGGCTGGACGACGAGACGTGAGGGAAGAAATGCGATGGAATGATACCTGTTGTCCCCCCATTGCATCAGAGCACCTTATTTCCACCTGAGAAAGGATTACACAGAAAATGATTGAATCTTTTACAGAGCTTCCACATTCATAATTTAAATGGACTGTGCAATCTCTCCAGCGCTTTCTCCACCTCTCACTGTACATTTAGATATCTGGAATATTTGTCATGACCACACAGCAATCAGGGGGAAATTACAGCCTCATTCAAAATTGGCAGATAGTTTTTTTTTTTTGCCCCTAGAGAATCATCTTTAGTAACTCGCTCAGCAGCCAATGCATGACTCTCATAAATAGTATTTGAAAACCTAACTGATGCACTATTCATCTAAAGAGCAGCCCTAAACTTCACTTTAAGTGGAACGTTATCAGAGATAAGAAATAAATCTCTGAAAATTCTGCCCTCTGCGTCCAAGGATTATCAGACTTAAACATCTGGTTCCTCTGAGCCTAAAAATTGATGACGATGGTTTAATTTCCTTAAATAACTACACAGAAAATCTGAATCAATTCAGCCGGGGAGAACAGTGATAGTAACTGAGCTATCCCTGAGAATTTTTTTTTTTGGAGAAAGTATGAATCATTTAAGAAGCACACATTCATGCAAAGCAGATATTTTAAGAATATGAAAACTCAAAGCTTGTAGTTAAATTAAGAGCATCAGTTATGAAATATGGTTTTCCATTTTTTTGATGCTGTTTAGGAAGAGTTGTGTGCATCGAGTTCATACTAAAGACAATGAACTTTTACCAAAGACAGCAGACAATAATTACTTTTTTTTGAACAGAGAAATATGGAACACACTCCACAATGTGATGTCAAACATATGCAGCAAACAAAAGCAGCTTGTTCTTGTTCTAATGTGACATTTACTTAACAAAGGTTGAGAAAATAAGTTTGATAAACTTAAAAGACAAGGCTGGTGATATTCAACATGCCATGAAAAGACCAAAACCAGAAATGTGTTATGATCATCTCTCGATACTCTCTGAACTCCCAACTGTCTGTGGCTCTCAACCCCAAGTTCATTTGTTCATAACTGAACAAATGAATCTTTAAAAACAGGTCACAAATATATATAGTTTCATTTTTTAAAGGGATTAAAAAATTCTTAAAACAGACGGATGGCATGTTATTTCTAGCTAATGTTACTCAAACTGGAGGAAATGACTAATTTATTTGGGACTAGTTTCAGAGGCGGATGAATACACACTTTGCACTGTTGTGAGTGTGTGTGTGTAAATGACTCAATCATGGCTCCTGGTGATGAAGAAACATGTCACCCAGTCCAACAGTGTAGCTCATCCATGCAAAGCTCTGTGACACAGAGGAATAATAACAGAAATAAATTCTGGTTTTGGTCTTTTCATGGGATTTGTTGTGAGTAAGAAAAGACTTGGCTCATCCTGCAAATCTCAATACTCACGATCATAACTTCTGAGACGGTTTAATCCGTGTTGTTATTTGACATTAAACTGACGAATGTATCTAATTACACTAACTGACTAATAAAAGACGACGCTGATTGCACTAAACTCATGAGGAGATTTTACAGTGTAAGGAGGTAAAACGTGTTGATAATAAGTGCTGGAATCAAGATTAACACCCACGTCGCTGTCGTCAATCTTCCCGCATGTGTACTTTACTGTTTACACCAACAGCAGCTGTTCATTTGTTACAGACGACATGACACTTACCTTCATTAGCGATGCAGGGAGCAACAGTAATATCAGTATAAAGCAGATTGTTCCTGTTTGCTTCTGTATCATATGGCTGCTACAGCTCATGTTTACCACTGTGACACACTTGAAATGATTCCTCTCTGCCCGCACACACAACACACACATGCACACACACACACACACAAGCCATCTAAAAGTCTGAAAGAGTTTTATTTTCTTTAACTCAAAGCCGAGACTCCAGCCAAAGCAAATAAAGCCACCAAAAACACTCAAGCATCTGTGGCACTGAGGGAGGCTCGCCGCAGTTAGCAGAGGCGTCTGATACAACAAGGCAAACACTTCATAGTCAACAGTTAACACTCAGGGGCGATGATGTACTGTCGAGCATCACGCTGCAATTCATCTGCACACGGCCGCCATGCAAACACACACGAGTCATTACGGCGGATTAGAGGGGGGTGGAGGTGGAGGGCAGGGGGGGGTGAGTGTCGGGGGTCAGAACGTGAAACAGCAACAAACAAGACGCACAGAGGACGTCGGCCGGCCCGGGTTCAGGTAGAAGGTGGAGGTGCTGATGTAAATGATGAGATAAGGAGCTTAGCGGAAGCAGCCAGTGGATTTACTGGTCAGCTTGTTAGGAAGTCTGCCGTCGCCAGCACAAAGCAGCAGCCACGTTAAAGATCCTCAGTGACATTCAGGAGGCATCGCCGCGCTGCTTTTCATTTGTAAATCACTCCTCAAATACCTGCCAGCACAATGGCACAGAAAGTTCACCCTTTCACCGGCAATTACTGCCGGCCGAGGGCGGCGGCTGTGGGTGACCCCGGCACAGAGAAGCTCCTGTGAACCTGCTCACGGCGTCGCTACTCACCGGCTTATCAGTGAAGGGGGTCGACTCGGAGGGCGCCATGTCGTAATAAGGAGGCTGGAGAGGAAGCTTCTGCATTTCCTCCTCCTTGTCCAGATGAACCACCTACAGGAAACACCGAGAGCTCAGCAACATTCATAATGAGCTCCACAAACCAGGAGGTCAACCAGTTTGTACCGGAGCTGCTCCACAAGCCTCATCAAGGTTAACTCTGCAATTAGCACATCGCTTCAACCTATTTCTGTTAAATACACCTCAGTTCAGATCTGAAACACTTCAGCGGCAGGATGTTCGTTTGAAAGCTTTTGACTTCTTTTGCTGACATTTGTTTTTCGGTGGTAATAAACAGAAACAAGACTCAAAAAGAACAAAGGGTAAAACCTGACAGCAGTT
Source organism: Centropyge bicolor (assembly GCA_037975185.1). NCBI lineage: Eukaryota > Metazoa > Chordata > Actinopteri > Pomacanthidae > Centropyge > Centropyge bicolor. The sequence continues at coordinate 3,150,473 of JBBMOC010000039.1, read as the reverse complement.
TGAACTTTAGCTGCTCTGCTGAACTCTATATGTGCATCAAAGTTATTTTTCCAAATTAATCACTTCCATATCACACAGAGGTATGATGCAAACTTCTGAAACGAAGCCGCTGTACAGCTGAAGGAGGCAGCTGTGGCTCGCAGCTGCCGGAGGAAAGCACTGCAGGGATAATTCATACATGAAGGTGACATGTGATTACAAAACTGATACGCTGCAGATTAATTACAGCTTAGCAAACACAGGTTGTCAATATATGGATGAAGCTCCTTGAAACCACCTTTAAATGTTAATGTTACATGTGAAATAATATCTGGCCTTCTCCATGGAAACCAAACATCGGCAACAAGAGCATCACTGGACTCTGTGTCTTGCTGTTTACTCTTCAGCCTCTTTTTAACAGTTTCTGAACTGAAATGTTTAAATTTGGACTCCTCCACAGGCGAAGGCGCCTTTGAATGGAGATTTGCTACAATTGTGCCTTGGCTTTGTCAGACTGCAGAGGAATATCGTCTCAGTGTTCAAGGATTTGAAACTGGACTGGAAATAGAGCGAGATGTGGAAATTTTATATTTCAAAAGCGAAGAAGACTTTAATGTGTCAAGTGTTTGTTATTTCCCGTGTGTAAAGAAATAAGTGATTTGCTTATAAAAGATACATACTATTTGAGTAAAAGCCTTTTCACAGTGTTGAACATTACAACAGATGGTCTAAACATTTTTTTTTATTTTATTCAAAGCACAGAAAATGTCTTAAGCCAACTTCATACTACATTAGATTTGCAGAGGATTATGTTCAAGGATAATGCTGCCACATTATTTAATGAACCATTTTGTGCAATGTTGTATTAAAACCAGTGACTTGAATTCGATAACGAGGAGGTGACTGCAGATTATTTCAAATGTCTCTCTCACAGTAAAGATGTTATTCCCTCAGTGATGATAGAAGGACTTTTTTTCAAAGGAATTTCAGCAGGAAATTAGGGAGCCATTCATGTTAAGAGCGAGCAGGGAACATTAGAAATGAACTGAAGGGTGAAGATGATGGAACCAATCCTATTTCCCTCCATATATACAGTGTATCTGAAAACAACATGAGTCACACCGTGAAACTACACTTACACAATTTTTGCAACCCAAGGCTCTTTTTTTGAAAGAGGAATGAGAATAAAAGACATGACACCGTCGTGACAGTTGTCTTATTTTATTTTTTCTCTCTCTGCAGTTCGGCAGAGTAGTTTGGGGCTAAGTCATATTTCTAAACTTCAAGGTGCAGCTATTAGGTTTTCTGCACATGGGGAAGTGAGAGGGGGCAAATTGCTCCTCTATAGTTTCCGTCAACAGGTCGTCGGTCTTAAACTTTCCACACAGCGTGCTCCTAATTGATCTGTCAAACTTAATCACAATGCAAAAGTTTGACACCACTGACAGCAAAGTACCTTTTAAGGGTTTTTTAACGGCGGGATATTCACAAAAGGCTCGAGAGACGTCTCGCGGCACGACTGAGTTAATCAATTTTCTAATTGCAAATGAACGCTCACAAAACCTTCATTAAACATTTGTCAGTCCTGCACGTAGCACGAAGAAAAGAACCGCGAGTGAGTGAAAGAAATCAAAGTCATCCAGAACAATGCCAGATTCATATAATAGATGTCGAACATTGTGTTTCCTCCCAACACCTCTGCGTTGTTCAATTTGAGGGATCAAAAGGCTGCCAAATTCTGTTTGAGCCCCATTTTTCTTACACTTAAAAATAGCTGTTGAATGCCAGTCAATATGCACTTGGTTGGTGTGAAGCTTTTCCATTCATATTACATCAAAAGGTGAAGAATGTAATAGCCGAGCGGTCGAACTGTGAAGCCGAGCTCCAGGCTTCATGTGCAATTAGCCGGAGGAAACGTTTGTCGGCAGCACAAAGGCGCCGGTCCCCTCGACGGCTGTTGTCTGTTTGGCTCTCGGAGTCGCGGCAAACATGTACGGCGCGTTTGTGATGGAAGCGAGCGCAGATGTTGATGCTTTGGCTTGCGTTGTCAGTTTTGCTCTGTGCATTGGGCGATGATGAAACCACGAGGCTGCCAATTTCTTCACGCCGGCAGAGTCACCTCGCAAGCTCTCCTGAAATAAAGCTGTAATATCCAACTCGTCCAGGTTCCAGCTCAATAATAGGATATACTGCTTCACCTGTCTGGCTCTTTGTGTTGTATTTGTATCTCTCTAAAATTGGGTTTTCATTGATGCTCAGGGTGATTTGGACTGAGGGCTGTGGTCAGAGCTGCTGCACCACAGTAACAGACTAGTTGGAAAACAGGAAGAAAAGAAGATTTAGTTCTTTATTTGTAAAATGAAAGTTTATGAACTGTCACTATTTATTCAAGACTTTGACCCAACAGTTAATCTCTTAAGCGTCTGTTAGCTGTGTCGTCTAAAAGAAAAACAAGAGAATAAAGACTAAAGATATTATTTATCTGCTTTATGATTTTGAACTCAGATTATCCCTTAACTTCTTCTTATGTTGGAACAGGTTGATGAATGAACATTGAAGGTGAAGCTGTTGTTTCGTCATCATCTTCTGCAGAATGAATTACAGCCATAAATACTAACAAGCTTCAACCTTAAAACCCTTTTGCTCTTTCATACATGCCTCTGTTCGCTTCATGCCTACTCGTATAACACTGATGCTTGTTTTCTATGCATCAGTGATTGCTGTTTATTCATGCGTACTTTACATCATGTCGTGAAGCTGCTGCGATATTTCCTCCTTTTGCTTACTTTTATTTTTGCGGATACAAGTTTGCTGAGCGCGCAGCTTCTTTGAAAGCAGCTACAGCCATAAAAACGAAGGCATTAAATCCTGTTAAGTGTCTATTACAGCCCATCTTTCTACTAATCACCAGTGGGTCCGGCGTTCGGTGCCTTGCTCAACTACTCCTCTGCAGTAGTTGTGCAGGGAGGAGAGCACATTACTTTCCCTTCCCTCCATTACTTCCTCTGCCCAGATGTCCAGGAGTTTGACCTCGGAGCCATAAAGACTATCATAAAGTTGGATTTAAAATCTCGGCAGTGCTGATACACGGTGGCCAACTCGGCGTTTAGGTGAGTCTTCAATTATTCAGATTCCAATAATTCTTTTTTACACTTTATCTCCTCAATTTGGAACGGGCAATTATGTTGTACTCAGTCCTTGAAAAAACTAAAGGACTCAGCCGGCTTTCTGTGACCTCTGCAGACTCTGCACGAGTCCAACTTCTGCACACACTATCGCACTATTTGTTTGTGCTGTGGACAAATCTGCAGCAAAGCCATTCGGAAAGTTGATGCAAAAGCAGGAAAATCTTCTTGATTCTTTTACACGGTGCTGATTTGATGCTATTTAAACAGCTTAATGCAATATAGAGATTGTGTTCTCGTGCAAGCTTGACAGAAGAATCTTGTTCTCTGAAGCCGCCAGCTGTTGGTCACACAGACGAGCAGCCAGTCGTCGGTGCGACTGTGGAAAGCGATGTTTTAAATTTAGAGAGAAACCTGGGTCGAGTTTAATTAAGTTGTTTTTTTTCTAATTGTGGCGGCACGCACAAGTAGACGAAAGGAATGTGCACCGTTCAGAGCCATGTGTCTCCTCCTAAACACACACACAGACACTAAGTGTGTACATTATATAATAATCTTTGCGGTCTACTTTATGACAGTATAGAAGAAATCGACGACTCGGCTGTTTTCTACGCACAGGAAATGATGTAACTTTCCCGCACACACAGGCAATCAAGCTGCGACTTTAGACCGACACTGCCAATCAAACGCAGACAAAGAGGCAGCAAAACATTGTGTTCCAAAATTGCAGCTGTTTCACCACCATCCTCAATTAGTTTTAATTTTTCCCAGCTGTGAGCACATAAAAAAACAACAACCCTATTCAGCATATATGATGTCGCTTCTGAGGACAAACAATGCTGCCACTTCCTCCCTCTACATAATCAACCCTGCTCAGTGTGCACTGTGGATTTTGGGGGATTTTACTGTTGCTTCTTTTCACCTGCCAGGAGAAAAACTTCAACCCGGAGGATGTTGAACACGTAAAGTTCATGCAACCGTCCCGACCTCTGCGTGTTTGTATATCAAAGCGTTGCTGCTCCCAGGGTTTGAACACAGGTCTCTGCTGAGTGTTTCGCCTCCTCACCCCGGCCCAGCCATCTGATTCTCCTCACTGATCCGCTCCGTGTTGACATTTCAGTTTGTCTCGGAGTAATAATAAAACCGCTCATTCAAATTATGAAAACACGTCTCGGGGTGAAAGAGAACAAACAGTGTTGTGAAATGAAGCTGTTTATGGGGATTGTTGCACTACTTTATAATCTATATGAGTCCATCCAGAAACAAAAACTGCTTCCATACAACAACACAGTGTTTTAATAGACTCGTCTGCTGCCGTGCGAGGTCAGTATTTATGTGTCAGAAATGACCCACTAACTATTACTTTACTTATGAAGAGGGAAATTAATTAGCGTCAGATCGGTAATTACGTTACATGTTAGCGGCTTCGCTTGCAGAACGAGACATTTCTATTTTTAGACGTTGGAGAACTCTCAGCTAATTGCGCTGTAACTCTGCTGTTGAAGAGACTGTGTGACAAGCGCCCGTCCACAGACGAGCAGGAGAAACATTCAAGCTTTGTGAGCAAAGATATATATTGTAAATAGCCTCCTGTCACTAAACTCACATTTCACTGTATAACCATGAATCCCATTCAAACACCAACCGTGAAGTCCGACTGACTCACTGACTCAAGAGAAAGGAAAGATAAAGCTCTGTCACTTTATTGTTGAATGGCTTTCAGAGCTGCATTATACTGTGCACGTTATGACCATAGACTGTATAAAATATGGACGTAGTGTCTGTGACGTCACCCATAGGTTTCTGAAGAGCAAAAATGAAGCAAATCGTAGTGCGTAGCCATCTTGGTAGCCTACCTCCGGTTACTCCAAATATGGACAAAGAGGTGGAGCGAGGGCGGAGCTGAGGCGGGTCGAATGAACACTATTGGCTGAAAAAAGCCGCTTTATTCGAAATAATCAAACTAGCTACGGCTAACCAGCTAGGTTAAATGCTAAATATCGTTGCTAGCCGGCTAACCCCACGACGATCTCTTTCCCAAACTCAGTGACTAGAATTAGCCGGCGTGTCGCCCTTTAGACCGTCAGCTATGAATTGTGCATAATGATGTATGCTGTATATTTTAAACGAACGCCTTATTAAAAAAATTCGCCGACCCCAGAGTTGTCATGGAGTAGAAAAACAGCTTATGAGACTAGAGCCATGTTTTGAACCAGGCTGTAAATATGTTTTTTTTCTGTCGTAAAATCGGACATTTTAACATGGGGCTCAGATGTAATTGACTCCCTTCTGCAGCCTGCTCTAGCGGTTATTCGAGGAACTGCAGCTTTTTTGCACTTCCGCATTGGCTTGATTTTTCAGCGCCGGAGGTTGCCGCTTGGTTATGACTCAGTTTTCATACACTTTTTAATATATCATGTATATATAACTTTATAATATGGAGTTTGAGACAAAGTGGCAGAAAATCTGAGACAGAAATCTGGAGAGTTCTCAGACTCAGTGTCAGATCAGCCAGAGAGGACAAGAAGAGGAGGAGGAGGAGGAGGAGGAGGATCTTACCTGGATGTCATCAGATGTCAAGTGTCCCTTCATGTCGCTGTTCTTCTTTTTGGGCGGGGGCGGGGCCGGTTTGTGGGCGGGTGGGAGGTCGGTCCTGTTAAGAGAGTGAAAAGATAACATGACACTCAGCACAGCGAGGGATGGCCACTCTGTACGTCCCTCACCTTCTACAGCACTCTATAATGAGAAGTCCTGCCTGCACTTGCCTTTTTCACTCTTTCCTCGGATTTTGATAGATCTCGTGTTGGTGGCTTTGTTGCGGCGGCAGCCATTCCCCCTGCCCTTTCAAAGGCTCTCGCTGGAGAGACACTGTGCTAATGAGAGTGGGCTGTAATTGGACACTGAGATGAGGAGATGGGGATGGAGGGAGTATAGGGGGCAGGGAGAAGGGCATGTGTGAGTCAAGTCCTCAGGGTGGATCGAGCCTCATCCACAGCGCCGCACCGACAAACACCTCGTCTACTATGCAGCCGCTGTTTGTTTGACATGTCGTCCTGAGCGGCGGCTTCTGCTCCCCACCTTCCCCCGGATCCCTGCCACTAACATCCCCTAATCCCCAGGTGCTCGCCCTGCCCCTCTGTTGACACACCTGAGGAAGAACAAAGCCTCGACAACTGAACACCTGCGCTCACATACAAGCCGCCATTAAGAGAACAGTAAACAGCCATTTTCTTCGAATCGACAATGAAAAATTTTCACTGGCGATAAAGGCCACTCCGGCACACAGTCGTTGATGTGATAATAAAAAGGAAAATTAAATCGTGAGCAGGAAAGACAGGAGTAATTGAACGCTTGATGTTGAAATCGTTTGAAGTGCATCCGGATAATTATTTCAGACAAGGAAGCAGAAGGGTTGTTGCTACGAAATGGTTACAAAAGAAAACCCCCTTCCCTCCAACATGCTGGCAGTCAGATGTCATCTGCCATATTCTGACATGATATCAGGAGTGATCAAAGATAATGAAGTGGAGCAGCGACGCCGAGCTGTGTACCTACACGCATTATCTCCGGCTCCTCCCGCCTCCCATTCGCACTGGTTCACGTCCTTATTGAATAACATGACCTTTCCGCAAGGCCAAGCCGGCGTTTTAATGTGCAGAAAATTTGTGCATGAGTGCACCTCTTAACTCTTTCTTTCACGCTCATTATTTCCAGTCCGTATCACCTTGTCTCCAGACAGGGCTGCCGTGCCACTGCCAGATTCATGTGGCACCCTCCTCAGCCCGCCTGCAGCACAGAGGCACAGCAAACACACAGACAGGCAGCGTGCAGCTCACTCCCTCATCTACAATAACCTCTTGCATGGCAGAGCCTTCAGAGGAGAGGCATCCATTTTCTCACAGACAGATAATTATGAGTCTTGTGGAAATGCGGTTTCCTCAGGTACGGCGGCGCGCTCATTATAAAGTATTGTAATGCATTGCTTATGATTGACTGGATTCTGATACAGGTGAGAAAAAGCTGTGACGACCGACAAGATCATTTGCTTTCAAGAAATGTGTGAGGCAGAGAGTAATTTTCAACCTCTGTCTGCCCCGTGCATACATTCCCCCAATTTGCTAAAACAAGGAGCTGATGAACACCTCATGCACCGACCTAATTGACATTTTATTAAAAAGAAATCAGCCATTTTCTACAATATTCACTGTGTTTTTTTGTTTCTAAGCCAGTGGCACATCTTCACGTTGAAACAGATTTATTCAAGCAGGATGAATTCGTACCATGTTTATGTATGATGCAGCATTTGCATTCAGACCCTACTGCATTTTTCAACTTACATTTGATCCCATAGGACCCCCGATGATTGCATTTCATTGCACATTATGTGAAGGAGCCTGTTCAAATAGGTAGTGTGTTGGGGCCCCATATGTAGAGTGGGTTTATTAAATCTGACCAAACATGAAGAAACTCCCCCGTCGTATGACTCCCACCCTGCGGTAACCGCTCTCTCCCAGTCACCCCCCCCCCCCCCCTCCTTTCCTTGATTGAATTCAGCTCCATTTGTAATCACGTTAGGCACAAGCTGCAGCCTCAGGAGAGCGTCAGTGTATAGACTGTCACTACTGGTTGACACAAAAGCAGGAAAACGGGGCGAAAAGTAGCATCAGTGTTTGATGAAGCGTCGTGTGTGCAGAGCGCACAAACATACAGTGAGGCTGTGTGCTGAGACCAAGACAAGCATACAGTATGTGTGTGTGTGTGCTCAGTCACTCAAGCTGTGTCCCAAATCTACACTACAGCAATACTACTATAAAATATACTGTGTCTGTTGGTGTGCAGGACATTAATGTACTGTAGTGGCAGGAAGTAATAAAAGACCTGAATCAATGTCAAACAAACTGATGTTGAAAGACTGCTGGTGATTAATCTTAAAAAAGAGAAAGCTAAAGGTTTATAATTCATAATTCATTTCTAATTTTGTTTTCGGAAATGCTACTAAATTTCCAGCTCTGGGTTTTGAAATGTGGGACAGCAGTGTCCATCAACAGGACATTTAAAAGCAAATTCAGCACCTGAAGGATGATTCCAGTTTATTCCAACTTGGATCTGATTTTCTTAGTTTTGGCCATGATATGTTGGAGCACACCTAAAATATTATTAATCATTTAATGGGAAATCTCTGTGTGAGCACAACTATTACAAGAACAGTAGCTGAAGATTGAACAAGGAAGTGATTCTCTGTCTGCTTGTGTTTCTTGGCCTATTTGATATTTTCACATTGTCACACTGTCAAATTGAAAACTAGGTGAAAATTATAACCATATGGTTAAAACCATGAAAAAAACGACTCAACCTGGAATTTTACTTTTGCAAAGAAAAATATTTAAAAATATCTTTTTTGTTCATCAGGATGTTACTGAAGCTGTCTCAACATTGTTCTCAGTGTTTTTATTGTCCAGCTGTGAGTGTCTCCTCCATGTTCTGTGCAATGCATTGTGGGAAATAAGTCCACTGACTGACAGACTACAGGTTCAGACCTTTAGAAATAGGACGTAGGATCTGGGACACAGAGTGAGCTACACATGCAAATCTAAAATGTGAACATGCAAAACTGTGGCAAACTAATTGAAACTGGATTTAAGCATCCTTAAAGTTTGTTTTGTTTGACTGTTTCATTAGAAAAGGCTTCACAGTGGCAGCAGTCAATCAAGCAGTGTTGGCTTCAGGTGAATGCATTTTTCTGCACAATAACACTGTACTGCGGCAGGCTGCAGCTAAATAATTAAAAGACTTCTTTCACATTCAAAGCTGGCTTTAAAGCTAAATGAGATTAGCCTTTGATCTTAAATATATATTTATTTTCTTTCTTCTTGCCTCTCGTGAATGTTGTTGATTAATATATGCAGCCATTCTGTTTTAACATTTCTGAGCGACCCACTGTGGAGATGTAACCTTTTCACTGGCCGAAATTGTCATTGGGAATAAAAAGATGTTAAATACACGACAGTCTCGACCCAAATAACGAGTAAGTAGAGTTAAAGCGAAGGTTGAGAGGCTGTGCAGCATTAAATATTCATCGCTGTTGTTTTCGGCTGTGATGTATACTTATATACTGCTATATGTTGAATAAAATATTCAGCACTTCGATTCTACATATACTATATATCCTGCTTTGTCTCCCATGATGCATTGCAAACTAACTTATTCTAATGTTTGCTCGATCCATCACTGGTCAGACGCTGCTCATCTCAGCTTGACCGCCTCGTGTGCATCTGAGCTGCGTGATCGCACACTGGCTTCCTCGGAGCCGAAACGCGGCGCAGGCAGCATGTGGGCGTTGGCTTTGTGAGACGCAGACACTAATGGAAGCTGACAAGCACCACAAGCCTGTGGGGAGCAAGAAAGCACTGGGCACAGAACCATGAGCTACATTCAAGTTTGCACTGTTTCCTACTCAGACATCCACCTTGAAGACCTCGCTCCTCCTCGCTCTGTTGGCTACAAAAGGCTCAGGGCAGCTTAAGGGGAGATTTAAGGGGGATAGCGAGGAGAAAACATAACTAATCCTTTAACTGAGAAGAGTAATCTGTGAGGGAAGATTTACAGCAGAGAAAATGACTCGTACAATGCACTCGCGAAAAAAGACTGACCTTTCTATTAGAAATTTTTTGCAACAATGAGGCTGTTTCTGAGCTGCAGATAATCAGAGTTAAGATGTCCCTCAGTGTTGAGTCAGAAAACACTGCCGCATGTGAGAGAAAGTGAAGTGTCGCATCCCCAGAAGCGTTGGGATTAAAGAGGCGCCATATGACCACAGCCCCGCTGTGGAAAACAATGTGAAGTGTTTGAGCTGATCCTTGGTGCTCTCATTGATTTCTGTTGATCACAATCTTATTTGGCAATTTAAATGCTAATGATACTTTTAATTGCAAGACGGGATAAATGTGATTTGATCTTTAGGAGGCAATTACTTTCATGCTTTGTCTCGCTCCGATCTTTTCAAAAGGCGGACAACAATTACTCTGCAGAGCTCAGCTGTTTTTTTTTTTTGTTGTTGTTTTTTTTCCTTTTCTCACAAGAGAAGAAAGAAGAAAACACGAATGAAACAAAATGACTTCTGTTTTTTTTGTTCTTTGACAAGTTTATCAAAAACTATTTCTGTTGTTGGAGGAAGGCTTCCGCTTCGTAGAACATTTAACTTTACAATTAGGGCCTATACACACATGGTCAGTTTCCAAACCTTTTAGCATGGACACTAGATCACAAACACGTCTATGCAAAAACAAATACATGAAAATAAAAGTGGTTGTTAGACAGTTGCACTGCATGTATATAACATTCTGTACAGAGATACCAAGCACCATTTTCACTCATAAACAACAGTGAACGATTCAGATTCACAGCCAGTACAATGACAGTCCATGTTGAATGACTCAGAAAGACAAGACAGTCCTACTTTGGTTACAGCTTAAAGCTAGAAGGTGTCCAACAATGAATCATACAGCAATGGTGAAAAGCACTGGTGAGCGGTTTATAAACCAAAGGGTACACAAGAACAAATCATCTCTCTACCAATGCTTTCTGCCAGTGTCATCTTTCAGATCGTGCTACTAAAGAAGACTGCAGCGTCCCTTTTTTTTTTTTTCACTTTGACTTCACTGTGGAATTTATCAATAATTTCAAGTGTCCTCCAAAATCACAGTGGTGCTACATTTCAGTCCTGGAAAGCCATTTTCAACCCTTTAGGTGGAAGAATTTGTGTCTCCGCTCGAGAAATAAAAAAAAAAAAAAAGTGTCGATGTTGTTTGGTGACATCCAGCTCGTGATTCATCATCCTTTAACATTCTGCATGTGATTCTGTTCAGATATGGTGGTAAATATGGCCAGGAAGTTGGCATCAAAGTGATTTATACCAGCGAGTATTTGCGACTGTGTCAACACCAGCTGCACGTCAGGAACACTAGCGAGCGAATTCATTTTGCAGGGGGGGGACCGGCGCCACGATTGGCAGCGCTTCTCGCCGTTCTGGAGGTCATACATCACGCTCGGGCAAAAGACAGAGCGATGAACACATTATTCTGAGAACATCGCTTTTGACAATGCCCATCTATTTTGATAATCAGTTGACTATTGTGCCAGTGCAGCCTCTAAAGGGCCAGTGATTTATTAGGATTGACCAATTTTGAGTCACATCATGTGCTGCTTTGTGAGGGCAAACAGAGGCGTGACTGGCGGTGCAGTCAGGCATGTTATCAAATGCCCAGGCTTGATTAACGTCTCATCAACATGCAGAATTAAACAGTCTGGCTAAATGCTTCCCCTTTACCCCGACATCAGACACCCATATAAAACTACGAATCTCTCGCTGTGTGTTTCTCTACATTAAAACAAACCCAACACATTCTCTTATCTGCATTCACATAATTAGACATTTCAAAGTAAAGTAAACAGTTTCTTTCATAAGACACTGAACATGTTTGATGACAAGCCACATGAGAATGGACACAAATATTCATCTGGACAGTTAAAAAGCTTTTGCATCACATTTCACTACATTAAGCAATACATGCCGAGCGACGAGTAGGAAACAATGACAACAGTTACACAGCACTGACACGACCATAACTCTTGTCATGCATAGTTGACGACAGTCATGCACACAAAAGGAGGGAGAGAGCAAGAGGTGGAGGAGGGAGGCTGCACAATGTGGTCTGTTAACAAAGACATTATCAGTGAGTGTTAGCTTATGTAAAAACAAAGCCGCCATGAGCTTACAGATTTCTCTCCGATTGACAATTTGATATGCGCGTTCAATCTCGTCAAGAAGCGTTCTGCTCTGTCCGAGCGCCCCACATCTGATAAACTCTAAGTGGAGCTGGATATTTTATCAGAAGACTTTTAATTAAGTTTGATTCATCTTGGCACTGCTTCATTTTCATTCATAGTTGTTTATCAAACTGCATCGCCGTGATTTTGTTTCGTCGTGCATCAAATAGATATGTTGAATGAATTTCACTTCAAACGTCTCAATTTGTCGAACAAAAGAAAGATTCCTTAAATTCAAAAGACGTCGAGTCCAGTGTGAGTGTCTAGTAAATGGTGGTGTCGGTGAGCGTCTGCGGCTCTCAGCGCTCACAATGGCGTGCTCAAGTATGTCACTTGCAGGCCACCGTTACATGCAGGCAACAGAATAGAGGATCCGGGAGGACAGGGTTCAGCGGGGGATAGACTGGGGTCAGGTGCCTCTACTTTCCTTGTGGGGGACTCTGGCTTCTCTGGAGCCTGTGTCACACAACTATCAGCAACAGCAGCAACAGCAATGCTGAGGGAGGGGAGTGGGAAACAGAGAGCAGTTATTTTGGCATCAGAGTGAGAAAGAAAGATAGATTAGCAGGGAGGGAGAAAGAGACAGAAAGCAATGGGAGAGGTAAGAGTCTGTGTGCTTAATTCGTCTTTAAAAGCATTCCTGAGAGGCAGAGGCTGTGTGGTTTTCTGGGTCTCCGCAGGCTCGGCGGTGGGCCCCGCGGAGCGCCGAGACGAGCGGCAGCCGGAGTCGCAGAGGCCAAAAGGCTGGCACGGCCTCACGTCGACGCTTGATGTTAGCGTCGCTGCTTTGAATATCAAATCAATTACATGATTCTGGAGGGGGACCCCTAAAATAAGCATTGTAATCTCATCATGTGAGTTGATTAAAGGCTCACGGGCGCCCTCAGCCAGATCCTATACACCCCCAACCTCAGCTGTTTTGGTAATATTCCCAGGGAGGAAGATCGCCAACCCCTACACACTGCAGCACCCTTCCCACGAGGATGCTGTGTGCATCTTTATATCCACTATAGCCAAGAGCATCATGGGAGCCCTGGAAACCATTGAGCTATCTGTCGTGGCCAGGTGTTTTAGACAAAGTCAATTAGCGGGATTCAACTTGAATGCTTGTTTCCTTCTTTGTGGGGAAACAGATTTCGTACAATTCTTCCCAAACAGATGGCGGAGACTTTAATCACCTTCAACACGAGAAAATATTTTAGATTTTCACAGCTTTGTTGATTGTGGTTCCCTCAGCTGCATCCTCCTCTGCAACTTCTGTTTCCCCCGCTGTGTACGGGCAGCAGCTGGCAATGCTCAAAATTGTCATGGCCCCTGGTTCGCAGGCAGAACAAAATTACCAGGTCGGCCATTGGAGGGGAGGCAGGAGTAAATAAAGTCAGATACAGGATCCGCAAAGCTCTCTTTAACAACAGTCTGCCTGGCTGAAGTTACACAACACAAGATGTCTCATTTATTCTTATCTATATTTTTTCAATTGAAATGATCTAGAAATGTTGCTTTTGCACAGTTCAGACTCAAACTACTGCTCCAGTGTCCGATTTGATAGAAGTGGCGAAAGTTTCCCAAGAAGAGAAGCAGCACATGCTCCTGCAATCAGTCCTGATTAAAAGAATAGTGTTTTAATGGGAAATGGGCTCAGTATAGCCCACATTACAATCAAGCAACCACTTAATAGCTGAGGGTTTAATGATAATCATCGATTCTATCTGAGATAGTAAACAAAGATAAACCTGCTTTTTTTGAGTCTTGGTGCAATTAGATTACTCTTCATAAAGTGACCGAAAGAAGAATGGACGACAAGGAGGCATCGACATGTTCTCGGCGAGTTCTTCTGACTCTGAACACATTAACTCGCCCCAAAAACCTGTTTTGTCCTTTTCAAAGTGCTTCTCCCTCATGGGCTGACAACAGTGTACACCTAATCTTACCACCTGTCCAGCCCTCTGCAATACTCTCTGGCTGAGGCTCGGTACTCACAGGTCATTATCTGTCTCAGTGCGGGTCTTCTGCTGCCGCCGATGGACCATGAAAACAGTAACAGCCACGCCGATGATGAGTCCGATGGCGACGACACCTCCAAGGATCCCGATAACACCACCTGGGGGACCCTGCGGCAGAGGCTTCTCTGCAGACGAGAGGAGAAATAACAGTGTCAGGACGGGCGCTCTTTGAGTAATTGATGCTGCTGTGTTGAGCTTGAAAAACAGAAGTGAGGACAAAGAAATGCCAATGTTTCGTCTCAATGAGGTTTTGCACGTTCATGGCAGGAAAGCGTTTGGCAATAAAGAATCCTGGACACACTTCAACAACTGGTTACAAATATTTCAAAATAAAAGGGTCCAAAAACGAGACAAAAACAATGGACTATTGTAAAAGGAAAATCTGTACAGGCCATTTGACATGGCATTTGCCAGGCTTGAGGCTTTCGGTCATAAAACACGTCCAAACACTATTTTCAGAGACATATTTCAAGATGAGGCCATTGTCCTGCTAGTCCTGGCAGTGCATGAATACCACAGTGCTGCGGTCAGTCGGCAGCTGCTGCCGCGTTTCTAATGTGTCCTCCATCAACTGTTCAAAAGGAGCCCAAATTGGCTTGGATTTGACAGTGAACCCGAATGCACTCTTAAGAGCACGACAAAGCTATTATATTTCAAAGTCCATGCCAGCAGGGGGTAATGAATGCAAAAGTATATATTTCCAGCATTTCAGAGAAAGAATGAGCGCCAAAGTAAAGTAGTCAAAGTAAAACAATTTACCTAATTCTGTTGAGAGCAAAACATGGAAAAGTCAGTCTGTGAGACTCTCGACAGACTCGACAGTCTAAGTCAGTAAACACTGCAGATTGTTGATGTTACCCTCTCTGCTGCGTTCAGAACCCCCGTCTGCTGATAACGCCGAGGCTATTAACTTTAAAAAGGCACGGGGATTGCAGTGGAAAACGGAAATTCAAGACATTGATGTAACCTATTTTTTAGTTGCAACGGGCTACGATCATTTCCTAAACTTAATTTCTGGAAGTGTCTCCGAGAGCCAATCTCCAGAAGTGTCTTTTGAGAGTTTTAGAAGTGGCTGTCAAAAGCAATGTGTGACCAGAGAACATCTGAAGCTGGAGGAAGTAATGGAAAATAAATACTTTTTGATGCCTGCATATAATTGTTTTAGCTACACGGCAAGAAATGGGACAAGCTTTGAAATCATCGCCTGTTCTTTGCATAAGTGCCCGACGATTTTATGCTTTTACGCCTGATATCAACAATGAATCATCCTGTATGAGATCAGAATACATCAAAACGTAATTCATCTGTTGTCACGCAGATAAAAAGCTAAATTACCGCAGGTCCCATGTGAACCTCTTTCAGTGCGTCCCAACTGATATCAGGTATTACTAAAATAGGACGGCCATCTCTCATAATGGAGCATTTCCTCTCAAGGCAAACAGAGAAGGCATCTGTTTTCTACGACAAGAGCAGTTAAAGCTGTCCTTTTTAAGACAGGCCAGGGACCAATCAATGGCTGTGAGCCTGTTGTGATGGGATACCGCCGATTCTCACCGTCTTCCACTTTGAAAAGGAAAGCCTATCTCCTGCCCTCATGATGTCTCCATTATTATCTGGCCGTCCCTCCCGGTAGTGACAGGACAAGGCCTCGCTCCCAGGGGGCCACTTCTCAACAGCCCCTGCCTGCTTGCTTGATTCAGTGCCCATAATGATGGATACACAGAGGACCGCTGCACATCAGGCCACACAATAGCAGGCACGTTAACCCGCCTTGTACCCGACACCCGCCGCCTCAAAGTGAGCGCTCGTGTCCATCAGATTGTGGTGTCACGCTGCGGTCATTGCTGCTGCTCTAATTTTCTGTTTCCTGATACTTAAAAGTCAAATGGTGTCGAATTTACACACCAAAAGAAAGTAAATAGGTTTTTTCTCGTGACCACGTACGCTCGCTGCTTGGGATGCATTTCAATAAAATGGCGGTGGAGTGGCTTTGAAGACAGGCCGTAAATGTGATCTCGCTGTAGCACGGCAAGAGATAAGCTAGAACTCCTACTGTTGTCTCATCGCGCTCCACAGTGAAAGCCAGTGGGCTGAATTTCATGGCCCTAATGCAAATGCCAGACACAATAGACTGTTGTATAACACTAACACACAGAGGAGTGGACTGGATCAGAATGCAATTTCCCTGTTGTGGAGCCTGAGGCACTCAGCGCACAGGATTTAGACTGTCACCTCCTAACACATAAAGGTAGGATGAGCCATCTGGCGCGCAGCCCGAGCGCTTTGTCTGCTTCTTATTCAGCTGGACAATCATCAGAAATTCAAGCTTTCATTTGCAGCACACCACCAGTTGTACACTGAAGCATGCTAATCAGAATAATCTTCACACGTATGGACTGTTTTTGGTGAAATGATTTGGCAAAATGTTAGCGTGGATGGTGGTGAAGGGTTTGGACGGTGTAGCAAAACGGTCACAGTGAACAATGACGCTGAGCCGGGGTTATTTCATCACACAGGTCTGTAGAAGTCGTGCCCTTCTACAGTATGTGCATCCAACAACACACCTGCAAATTCAATTAGTCCAAGAAAGATAGCATAACTACACCAGATAACTGGTGCCTGATGATTCAATTACTGCAGGGAATGTATTTTCAAGGACACTAGTTGCTGAGAATTTGGGAACACGGTTGTCGGACTGCAAAGGAAAACTCTATTAAATAAAAGCACCAGCTCCTAACATCACCTCTCAACCCACAGCTCACAGACTGTCGATGACACAAATAAACCCAGAGTTTAAATCAAGAAAGATTTTTTTTAAAAAAGCACTTCTTTGCGAACTCGAGCTCCTGCCGAAAACGCTCAAGGACGGGAGCTATTGAAGAATGTGAAGACAAGCGTGGAATCTGGAGTTCAAGTGTCCAGATGTCACTGGAGTTGAGGAAACGTTAAGCGATCTGGCGAGCATGACAGGCAAATGAGTCACTGACAAATATTTATGCCCGACCTTGGACGGCGCTCAGCTCTGTGCTGGGGCTCTAATCTTTTGCAGAGACTCAAATTTCTGTTGTGTTACTACTCTCTGTTGCCCGTGACTTAGTCCTGTGAAAGCAATCGTTTGGAAATTCCCCTGTGCTGCACATAACAGCCAGTACTACATGAAGAGGGCTTTGTCCTTGTTGTAGAATAAACAGTGGATTGCCAACGGTAATAGGAACGAGGGACTGTGTTGCTGTATGCAGCAGTTCTCTGCTTCCTGGCTTCGCAGCCACCAACAGTGCAAACACCAGCAGCACCATCATTATCTTCACCTTCAGTGTCGTCGTGAAACACGGAGGAGAAAAATGAAGGCCATGCTGTTCTCAGGAAGAGGAAAATCTGCCCCATGACCCTTTGTATAACGAGGTATAGAATATATAAAGTGGTTAAAGCAATCACTTACAAATAATGAAATACTATGGCTGACGTATGTAGCAATTTTACATACATTATAGTTCATTGTTCAGACTTGATGTGACTCTTTTTTTCTGTTCACAAAAGCAGCAATTTGATCAGAATATGTACCGAACATATAAGAGGTAGGAGTAAGGTGACCAGATTTCTGAGATGAAGATCAGGGACATTTTCAGTGCGGCGGTGAAAAATCATTAAATATTATTATTCTAAAATAAAAAAAATGGGGACAAATATTTTTTCATATATCTTGACCAGCTTATATTACACAAAACTTTTGTATATAGTATTGTTATCTTATGGTATTCCAATATAACAAGTCACACCGTCACTAACAACAGTAACATACAAAACACTGACTTAGAGCATCATATAATAAGATGGTCTGCATTTATAACTACTCCAGTCTTTGGTTAACCACACAAAATACAACAGTTAACACACAACTATCAACTGCTGTGTGTTAACGTTAGCATGATTCAACATAATGTTAAAGTTCATTGACTTTCATAACATTACATTAGGTCTTCAGTTCAGATACACAGACGCACTGCATGTTACAATGATATTCACTTTACCTCACATCACACACACGCAGTCAAGTCTCCTGCCAGCTCACACAACCTCCGTTTCTTTCCATTTTGCCGCCTCTAGATTGTTCTTGTTGACGCTACTGCGTCTGTTTGTGCTCCCTAATAACGTGCGTACGTCGTAGGACGTCTTCTCTGGCGATGCGTTTACTGACTCCCGTAATAACTGGTGTCCAGGTCTGCGCGCATGTTTCCCTCATTCAGTGTCAAAATCGGGGACGTCTGGTCACTATATGGTGTACTCGTACTTTGCTGTCGTAATTCTATTGTATGCTTTACTTACTTCTATAATTTTTAGAGATTATAGACTCGATAATCTTCAAGTTTAGTACCAGGTTTTGCATTATTCTTTCTATTAAGGGAATAATGCAAAACGTACTTTCAGTTTAGATTTTTTTGAACATTTTGCTGATAATTCTGTTTTAAATATTTGAATGCAGAACCAGACGAACCTATGGTGTCACTTCTGAAAGCTTCATTTATCAATTTTGACCACTTGTGGGCAGAGTGACATAAAAACTACCTGAAAACAAACAGCCCTGACATTTTATTTTTGAGAAAGCTGCTCTAGCCAACATGTTCTGACAACTCTCACATCCATCAGATAAAGAGCGCCGTTATAATCCCATCGGAGTCGTGCTTCTGGCCACCTAATCAATGTAAGTGCTACATTAGCTCCACTTTTTGCTCTGTTTTGGCTCCCACCGTCTCCAGAGATAAGGATCGAGCTGCTAGATTTCTGACAAAACAAAAGGTAAACATCCACAGAGAGCATTGTCTCGATCCCTCCAGTGTGCAGGAGCAACATGTCAAGCAAAGCAGGAGCTCTCATCATGAAACATAAGAAGCCTGTAAAAGACCTTTAAAGTATAAAATCAAACAACCCTTTGACCTCCTTTGACTTTTCACCAGTGGAAAACCTGCATAAAATCTGACCAAACTTTATTGAGTAAAGGCTGTTGTTCAAATACATCTTGTAGCGGCCGCTGAAAGATTGCTATTGATTTTCAATAAGTGTAATGCACCCAACCATGCGGCGGCTCCCTCCGTGCTGTCAGTCCACCACTGTGGCACATTTGAGCTGACAGACTTGACCTTGGCTTTTTGTGGCCTCGGCTCGCTCTGAGGTGGCGGCAATCTTCATTCCCGTCACATCTACTCCCCGGTGTTCATCGAGCTGCACCAGATGTATGAGCTCTTATTGTTTGCCTCTGCTGCACATACACCCAAACACAGACCTGCACACACTCCTCCGTCAGCTCCGATAGGCTCCGTGCTGTTACGTTTACGTCAGCTGGTCGCCGATGGAAAAATCAAATTTCCCTGACAATCCATCAAGGAGGCATCACTGGCTACTTCTACAGGCGCTTTGTTGTGTTTGCTGCAGAGTTCAGACGTGCAGCCAAGCAGGGTCTGGTGGGATTCGAGGGACAGAGTGAATAAGTGCTTTTGCATGTGATTATTATTTATTCATTCCTCGGGCAGAGCCTACACATTTAAATGCATTCTCTCAGCAGGGGGTGGTTTCTACTGGGAGAAGATCTGGCAACGTTTTTTATGGAGCAAAAGCAACTGATCAGCTGAGGCCTGGAAATTGATTATGTCCTCGCTCTGCGTGTTGAACTACACGCAGAGTGACACAGCAATTCAGCGCCTGGACCATCCAAATGTGTGAAAACAGTGTAATCTCGAGCGCCAGCTGTACTCAATAGCCAAAACATGTGGGCTCTAGTGTTACCCGTCTCCCATAGAACATGTTAGTCACACATACCGGAGCAGGAAGAGTTCAGGTGAGAGGCCAAAGGGTGAAGCGTCTCCAGCTGGAGCGAGCTTTGCCCACTCCAAATCCAATCTGTCACAGAATGCGGCAATGCAGGATTTTAAATGGAAGCAGGTTTTTCTCAGCAGATCTCTGCCATTTACCTGCTGAGTCCTGGTGTGGTTCATCAAACACTGGCACAGGGAAGACAATTCACAGCTTAATGATGTCTTTAAATGTACAGTCACCCCTGGCAATCTGACAAAAAGGCAGTAAAAAAAGGAGGCGTATAGAAAGCCTGAAACTATAAGGAATCGCACTGCTGGTATTAAGAGGACATTTGTGTAGTGGCGCTTTGTAAAAATGTTCCAGTCGTAAGTCTGATCATATTCCAAGAATGGATGTGGCTCCTGGCGCTCTCCCTCTCTCCCATCAGAAATTGTAATTGCTATCTCCTCCACAGGGGCCATAATACTTTCCAGCAATACTGGGGAGTTTTCAAGTGGACAGATTGAGAGTCTGGCTACTAACCCGCGCCAGCTCCACACCACCAATGCCAGTCTGAGATGGCCACCTGTTCCAAATACCACAGTGACTGGTTTCCTACGTTGGCTTGTAGTCGACTAGCGGACTGAAACAGTCAAGGTGTCTGGTTGCTTTTATCTCTCTATTCATGAGTTGTACAGCTACCTTATGTGGAAGTAAATGCCCAGGCTGTTAGTAATTTATCTGGAGGAGATTTTTTTTTCTCTACTCTTTTTCCACATTGGGTAAATGCTGCAGGCCCCAATAAAGAGAAATAAATGTGGTTTAATGGAGTTCATAAATCTGTATTTCATGCTGCCAACTCCAAGCGGCACATGCTGTTTCGTCTCCTTCTCCCCGCCCCTCCCCGACTCAGTAATCTTGTTAAAGTTCAATGTTTCCAGAGCTGTCTCCTCTGGGAGCTGGGGTTCCTGATGTCATCCTCTTTTCCACAGTAGTTTACCCTCTGGAGAGGTCTGCATCCTATTTCACCTAGATTCACACTGATGGTCTGTTTCTGCACCACCTCTCAGACCCAATGTGTCAAAGCGGCGATAGGAGCCGGAGACGATGAGGGCAGGGGGAGCGAGCTGGTCTGTGATTGCTGTTCTGCATGGCTCCACAGAGGGCAGCACTTCATTAAGCACAGGATGTGAACACATGGGGTGTGTTTATTAAGATGAAAACAAGCTCATTATGAAGTTAACTGTCTCAGACCTGCTGAGCCTCCATGAGAAACACCTGAGTTTGGACTTTCACATAATATCATAATAGTATTTTTTTTTATGTTGTTTTCGACATGTTTGTTATTTTGTCTTATTTACACTTTTTTTTTTCCAGACAGCCTCCTGCAGTTAAAGACCAAATCTCGACTAATGGATGGATGTCGCTGCATGGATGAATAAACGCCTGCTGAGCCGTTCTGTTTCACTTTATAGCCTCCTCCATTCCTGTGTAAACATTGTGCGACTCAATGGTACGTTAAGGCAATCCGGGGAAGTAATCACGAGCATCCAATAATAATAATAAAAAAACAACACTTAGCATGTTTCCATGCTTAAACAGACGACACTCAACGTCAGCACGGCGAGCCGGAGATCTCCACCAAACCACGCACACATCAGCGGGAAGTGTCTGGCGCGCCGCTGAGTCCGGCGGGGTAGATGAAGCGACGACAAGCACCACCAAAGCCCCTGTCAATGAATATGAGATTGCGGGCTGCCAAGCTGATGCCGACGCTGTCATGAGGTATTACCTCCCGTGACAGCCTAAATAATAACAGTTCTAATTAAAGAATGATTGGAATGGGTGGACCACTGCCTCCTAATGGGGGAATAAACCGCAACATCGCTCCAGGAAGTGAATTGCACTCATTTATTAACTTCAGGAAGCCGGTAGCTGCTGTCAGGATGTAATAGCTTACTTTAAAAGCTACATAACTTTCCATCCATTCTGCCCACTGGCCCATTTACTCCAGCACGTTAATTAGAAAAAAAAAATACAAACATACACCAGTGTTATCTACAGTAGATTGTTTCATGACGGGAGGATTCGTACAGTAACTCGGCTGCAGTTTTCGTGCATCTTCACTAATCTGAAAACTTGCTTTGGCCTCATAAAAAAAAAAAAAAATGCTGGCCATGCAGGGCTGGTGATAGGGCTCCTACTCTCTCGAGCCCTTTCATGCCCCAGCTGAACTCCTCTATGTGTTGAATGTTAATCTAATGGCTGCTCCCAGCTCTAAACCCGAGGAGCGGCGGTGCTTATACAGATCGTCCCCGTCTCGTCCTCCCTCTCCCGCCTTCTTCTCCGCGTAAGCAAAATTACTTCTCAGTGTCTCTCTCTGGCGAGCGGCGTGAGGTCACGGCTGTAATTTCCTTTGCCTGGTTAAAAGCTGACAGAGTAACGGGGCCCAGTCAGTCTGGATATGTTCGAGTGCAGGTTTTCAATTTAGCAACGCTCGGGCCGGTGAGTCTGCAGATCCCATCCCAGAGGCCGGCCACTTTCACTGCCCCCGCCGCTAAGCATGTGTGTCATCTCAAGCACCGTGCACACTCCAATGTATTCAAACAACCTCTGCGGGGTTGAGTATCAGATCTGCACTACAATGTATTTATATTCCTGGCCTGGCCTGTTTGTGTTCTCTCTGGAAAATTAGCAGACGGCTGGATTTAAAGTGCAGGAATATGAATTCACTCCTCAGCTCCTCTCTCTTGTCGAACATTTTGTGTTTCCCCTCCACTGAATCTTTTTCTCAGAGTATGTGTCATTAGCTGCTCTGGTTAGCTTTTAATAGCTTTATTATTCCCTTTAATGCTTTGCATGTTTACAGCTTTTTTGCATGTATCTATTAATTAACCCGACCCAGTTGTGTAAATCTGAAAAATGATGTCAAATTAATAAATAAGAGTCTCCTGATGAAGATTATGTTCTAATAATATCTGGTGATTAAGAATATTTTGTCATTACTCCGACGCTCTTCATAACCCTGGTTAGACACATAAAGTCATCAGGTTCATCACTTTAAAGTCTTAGTTAGGAATCACCTCAGTGTTGGGATTGATCACGTCATTTGTTCAGAAGTTGAATCAAAAGTTGGCGACAAACTGAATCAATCTTGTTTCCAGGTGTGAACAGTGACGTTTAGCTGTGTGAGTCCACGTCTCATGTGTTTGGTATTTTTAGCTTCATCATACACCCGAAGTCTTTCACTGTATCACCTTTCAAACCTGTTAGATCCTGGTGTTAGGATTGGTGTTAAACTGTAGGTCACCGCTTCAAGAGACGACATTTTAATTTTGGCTTGGTGACAAGTCAAAGTAAACTCTAACTCTTGGACTGACGAATGTGACTTGTCCTGAGGCCGTGACCTCTTCCTGATTTTTAGAAAACAAGACAAAGCTCCTTGAAATCAGACTGAAGAGATGACCATCTCAGAGATAACCATCTTGTCTGTCTTCATCAGTTTAGAGCAGAGACAGAAGTAAACAAACGTGTCCTCTGACGTGGCGAGACCTGTTCGCCGATACTTTCACAAGTTTGGTCTGAAAGTTAGAAAAATCTTTAAAGTCTGAAAATCTCTGGACGTGAATGCATAGAAGGAAAATGATGATATAACTGTGAACCATTCATGTTTTCTGAAATAAGTAAGTCTTTCCGAGCCAATTT
The DNA here is from genome assembly GCA_037975185.1 of Centropyge bicolor. NCBI lineage: Eukaryota > Metazoa > Chordata > Actinopteri > Pomacanthidae > Centropyge > Centropyge bicolor. The sequence continues at coordinate 3,127,048 of JBBMOC010000039.1, read as the reverse complement.
AGGAACAAAAGTAGCATCTTCAAAAAAAAAAAAAAAAAAAGCCTCTGGAAGCGGCAGTGAATTTCCTGAAATGATTCATGCTCGACTGTAATCTAACATATTAATAATGTTGTACAAGACGAACCCTTGCTTCACCCCGTTTTTATTTTTAGAATTTTACATCATCTGTTCTGAAGCTTATTTCGACGCAGATTCAAAAAGAGCAGGAAGTGTTTCAGGGGACATAAAGCACCTGAAAACAGGAACAAATCAGAATTCTATTATTCAGCTAATCAACAAGTAACCATGAAATTCTTGTAAAATACATTTCATTTGCACAGCGAGTAGGTGCTAACATTGGTCGTGGCTTTAATAATGGAATGCAGATTGCTAGTTAGTCAGCACATAGGTGATCTATAGGCAACCCAGAGTCATGATTAGATCTTAAGACCAGACTGTGTCACATCAGCATGACTGTGGAAATACATCCACTGTTTAACAGAATGAATAAAGTGAAATCGAGACACGTTATTTAAGGCTCTATTTGTTTGGAGATGACCTCATGCAAATATTCTGCTTTAGCAATAGCAATAATGAATTTCACAATTAATACCTGATTAAAATGACCCATCATGACCTGCAAAACAAATGTTCTGTGTTTGCCTGATGCACAGAGACATTTTACTGCTCTGATACGTTGTAAGTCATCTCATTGTTTTTCCGAACTGAAAATGAATTACAAGGGGAACAAACTGAATCAGTGGACTCTGGCTGATGTTCTAGTTATAAAAGAAACATTTCGTTGATCTTAATGGCACCACATAATTCTGCTCTGTGTGAGTTACGGTGAAAGCCATCTAAAAATATGCTCTGTGCCAATAAAATCAACATGTTGTTCGCTGCAGATGAATCAGGACGAGATGACATCACATGTTGGAGTTTGCCGTTTTCCGTCTGCAGGGGGGACGTGCTCGCACTCACGTACCGGACGTTAATCAGACTGAATGTGGGGGGAAGCTTTCACCTGGTGATATTTAAAAGAAAACTCATATTCATAGAGACCTGTACATGGAAAAACAATCAATAGGCAGTGGATAATGGCTGTAAGTGAGCCAGAACAATTACACTGGTAGACACAGCCTCCTGCTGCTTGACTGGAATGCAAATTCCACAGACTGGCACTAATGTGCAGTTCATTGTGGTTTATGGAAAGCCAGGTTGCTATAAGGACTCCACAATTGGTTGTTTCCACAGCGCTTGAGATTTGAGGCAAACACTTCAGTGAAAACATGATGCGCCACTCGTGGTGGAGGGAGCAATCGATGGATAGATGAAATGCTTTCATCCTGGATTCCTTGCTCCCACAGAGGAGGAAGCTGAAGAGAATAACACAGTATGGGTGCATACTGAGTTTTCTAAGTGGAAATAAACCCCTTAAAATTCACACAGGGGATTCGCCGGATCTCAACAATCCCCACCTCCGCTGCGAAGAAGATGTATTTATGTCGCCAATCTGTTATTGTCTCAAAAGTCAAATCCCCGCATGAAGCTGAAATCTGCGCTCTGATACGAGGAAAGGAACACAAGTGTATCTGGCAGACTCGGTTACAGTCATTTAAAACTGTGCTGATGCAGCAAAGAGTGACCACCGGGACATATATGACCCATCGCCACAAGCCGCAATTTTACGGCTATTACAGTCAATGAGGAGGAGAGTTATTTGAGATCTGGGTCGTAAAGGTCAGCCAACGAAATCACTGAGCAATCTCAACAGAGATTTAAGTTTCCATGTGTTCATATTGAGATGGTATTTAAAAGAAAGTTGAGATTATTTTTACTGCACTCTGATGTGCCGTTCAATGCTACGCTAACATGCATATTTTCCACTGACAAACCTTTTCTGAAGCAGCGGGCTAACACAAACCTGCCCTGCCCTCTGAAGCCGGGCTCACGCTTTAAAGTCAAAAAGCAAGCGTGTCCTCTTCACGTCAGACAAGAGAAGAATCACTCCTCTCGCTCGCAGAAGCTTCCCGATCTGCTTCAGACCACGTAACAGGGGTGACCATTGTGATTCTGCACGCATACCATCAGCCCCCTCACCCTGGGCCGAGCGCCCCTCCGCCCCGAGCACACGGCGCTTAGACAGACACCAGACTTTCAAAGGCATTTCATCGAGCTGCTGAGGCTACTTACTTCCACCGCTAAATACTGCCGGGGAATCTCAAGACTCTGCTGCGGTCACTGAAAATTATCTGTGGTGGGAAATCTGTGAGGGGAAGGAGCACGGGGAGAAGACGGAGAAACGAGAGCCTGCACAGAAATTAAAAGTTGTGCAAGTCATTGGAAACAGAATCTGAGCAGTGAAAGAAAAAAATGCATTTTTTTGCACGGGCCTGTTGTAATTACCTCTCACTGAGAAACCTGAGTGCATTATAGATGAATGTGTCCTTGTTTAGTTAATGCTCAAACACGTGCTGATCTCCCCCAGTGTCCAGGATAGTAGAAGCTACAAGGTTTTTACATCCACACATTCGCCTTCTTTGGACTCAGCTTGTTACTTTTGGAAAGTGTTCAGTTGTGGCAAAAGAAAAGGAAAGAAGGAAAAAAAAGAAGAAGAAAATGCGTATGTCAATACGACGCCGTAAAAACATACTTTATTATTCTCTGAAAGCCCAGGAAACACACACAGTTCCTCTCGGCATCCAAAGCAAACACATCCAGCCTTAACCCTACCTTGACAGCAGCGACACAGTTCAGTTAAGTCCATCAAGACTGAATAAAGATTTAGAAGTGTGATGATTCCTCACATCACAGCTTCATATTTCATTTCAAGGAGCAAAAAAAATATTTTTTTTTCCCCTTCCTTGTGCAGATTGAAAAATGTGCTGCTTGAATAAGCAAGTTTTGATGATGCTGTAGGCCGAGCATTGTGACTGTCTGGATTCAGAATTCGTGCCGTGTTTCAAATCAAAAGCATCGTCAGAGTGTGTGACAGCTGGAAACAATGGATAATCTTATTAGAAAAAACGACACAAATTACTGAATCATGTGCAGCCAAACACCTCAGAGAGCGAAGACAAAGGCTGAACTCCAACTTGACAGAGAGTGAAGAGCCCGACTCCGTGAGCTGGTTCGCACCAGTCTGGCCTTGTACTCGTCTCACAACTTGTTATGCCTCGACACTGCATTAATTACAGATCAGAGCGTTGCCACCAACCATCAACACTGCGAGAGAAGATGATAAACACAACTGCAAAGTGGCTCTTTGACTGCTCTAATCCTGCAGGAATCAGGGGAACTGCTTTGGAGACAAGTCGCTAAACGGTCCCATCCACAAAGTGCTGCCATGTGGAGGGTTCACGGCGCCGTTTAGCCGACAACCAAATGTTGCTTTGTTCAGTTTCAGTGGAGCTGCAACAGTGTAATTTCAAGGAGGATTGGAAACGAGGACCCCGGTGGGCGAAAACCAGATGCACAGCTGATCCAATCAGTCGAGATGAATATTTGGTTTTGTGAAGATGAGGTTTCTAAATGTGTTCTTGAAAACAGTAATGGCTCTATAAATGCCTTTGTTAGACATAAGGAAACACAGTTTGTTCTCAGTTTGCCTTCATTGTCTTCTCACCAGGTTTAACAGGCTGAGCATCAAACTGACCTGGTCGAACCGGTGACGAGCACCAGTTCATCTCAGGCTATTTGAAACCAATCAAAATGATGCGTCATGCAGACAGTCTAGCAGATGAGGCATTACTCATGGCCGTCTGCCTGCTGTTACATTGACTTCTACTATGTGTCAGTGTGCTATATTAACAATAGCCTGTTTGGATTGTTGATCTGTTGTGTCGCCACATCTGAGAGAGAGTCTTTGTGTTAGTGGCCAAACATGTCCGAGACGTTTGAAACGAGCTACTTCTCTTTGAAGGTTTTCGCTTGACCAAATCGCAAAAAAACCCTATTTTCTCAAAATGAAGTCAGAGGAATTTTCGCCTCACATTATTTGTAGCAAGAGTACAGGCGTTATAGTTAACTTCACCCACTGACCACGCACATGTGCTCAGACTGATCTCCCAGCTAATGACAAACAGATTCTTTCTGTTGTTTACGTGAAGAGTCTCGTCTTTTTTCCTCTGGTTTCGGTTTGTCGTGAGTCAAACAGCATCAGGAAAAGCACTCATGTTGAAACTTTTTTTTCAGCTAAATGGGTCGCGGCCTCGGGCTACTGTCTATTGCACTGTCTCTAAAATTTGCTTCATGTTAAGTCTGAACACCTTTACCCTTTCACTCCTGGACATACTCAACTTCAGCTGCCACCTGAAAGCAGTTGAGGTAAATTAGGTCAAAAAAATACAATTAAATCTCAACATTAACGAGTCATTTTCATTGTATTAACAGCTGCACAAATAAACCAGCACGAACTTCTTGGAAAGACACCAGAGAAATCATGTTTTTTTGTGTGGACTAACCCTTTAAAAAAAAACCACTGCACCTCTGTGTTTTACGACTCAAAGAACCATTGACTTTCAGAGTGTGGCTCGATGATTAATCTTAACAACAGGGAGACAGATAGAGAAGCGACGGCGTGTTCCAGTTAGGCTCACCTCTCACCGTCGACTGATCTCTTTCAAACAACTTGATTGCTTGGATTATCTGGTGGACGTGCGAGCGCACCAGCTCGGCTGCGTGAACCCGCGTGTGCATGCAAGTGTGTGTTTTAATTAAAGTTTGAGGAGGACTTGGAAAAGTTTAATTTAGCAAAGGCAGGGTGAAAAATTGTCTCGTTTTCTTGTCTTCATTTCTGTGTCATTTCTTATCTCCCTTTAAGCTCGGCCACTGCACAGGTTATCTCCAAATTACCAACAGAACTCATTTATTCTTCAATTGAATTAGGTCCTAGACAGAAGGCCGGCACAACCATCTCTCCTTTATAAAGCAACCCACCAACAGTGGCTATCCACAGCTCCAATGATTAGACCACAGCATGACCTGGATCAAACACCTCAATCACACACCACGGCTCGCTCTCTCTCTCCTCTCCCTTTGTCTCTCTAACAATTTTCTCTCCTCTCGGTCTTTCTCTTCCACCGAGACTTAACACGGACATCGGATTTTTGAAGAACACGTTTCAGCTTCACACACACACACACACACACACACACAAAGACAGAATTGTTCATAGTAGAAGTGTCTGACTACAGATTCGACGTCAAATTCAACCAAACAGAATTTAAATTACAGTATTTCTCTCATTGTTCGGAGTAGGGATGAGCGAGTACACCACTATCTGTATCTGTATCTGTTTAACCATCTACATTATCTGTATCTGTATCTGTACTCGGAGTGGGCGGTGCCTAAACAGGAAGTGAGTGCAGAAATGGGTGGGGCTTAAAACTGTACATTATTTTAAGTCTGAAATTGATATGGATTAATCAGAAGTTGCTAATAAACTGTATTCAAAGCCTATATACAGTATATCTCAATAATGTTTATAATATTATGTTCATGAACTGCAGAGAGAAAGTTTCAGATACTGCATGCAGCCACATACAATAAAAATATTAATATGGGCTAATTTGTATGTTCAGCAATATGTGTGTATGTGTGTAAATGGTCTGTAAGACTGTTTATTTTTTAATGATCTGTGTGAACTTCATGATTCAAACATCCAGTGATAGCAAACAGGGAAATAATATGTCAGCCTTGTTCACTGTATTCTTCTCAAAAGCACCACGTTCAGTACGAGCAAAGTTTTCCTACTGATTTATATCACCAGCCAAACTAAGAGCAAGCAGACAGTAAAAAAAAAAAAAAATCCAACCTGAGCGGAGGCAGTGACCGACGCGACGCGAATCGTTTTCAGCTCTGTCTTTTCAAATGCAATTCGTCCAAAATGCTTTATCCGGCTCATCCCTAGTTCGGAGGCCTTTCTAGAAACAGTAGTGCATGTTTGGAGAGCAGGTAGCCAAAAAAAAAGCCACAGGAAATTCACGCTCAGAGTATAATTACGTTCTCAAAATCACAAAGAGGTTTGAAAAAGACAGTGTTGTAGCATTGAGAAACAGAAAATCAAGCGTTTTATTTCAAAGACAGAACATCAAACCACAGTTTCATCCTGCAGTCATTGTGCAGGGATACAAAACTCATAATACTCTATCAGGTCTGAGGCTTGATTTTACTGTCACTGGGAAGATTTCTAGAAAACCCGATGTGTCCCTTTTACATTTGGCTTCACGCTGCTTATCAAATAAAATGCTGTCGTATCAGCACGTTCACACACAGTGAACGAGCCAACACAGCTGCAACTGATTTATGTTAATTGGGACAAAGTTTGAATGAACCAAACATTTTCCAACTGTGTTTTTCCAGTGCATTCTCATTCCCAGGTCATCAAATACCACCAGCGTTTTGTCACGCCACTCGATGGCTCATGCAGATGCACAAAGTACACTTTAGGTCTGTGTGAGAGGCCTGACAAGAAGCCTTTCTGACAGAAAGCCACTAACATATGGTGAACGTTGCTGTTGGTTTATACAATTTTACACGACGTCAGCTTGCTCTGAGCGTCTATTATTGTCCCATGAGTTTACACTGGATTTGGTTGAAAGCTCATTGTGTCTCATACAGTCACTAAAGGGCACCTGATGCACTTCGATGAGACGGCCTGACAAAAAATCTGCATTTAATGATGTGAGAATAAGAACAGTTTCATGTGAAAGTTGACTGAAAAAAAAAGAAAAATAGTGCGAAGAGAATTCAATAAATGTGGTTGAAAGTGCATTTGCAGCAAAGTCTCCTTCAGTAAGCTAGCTGTAATTTAATATATATACATTTATTAAAGAGGCCTGGAGATAATAAAAAATACAATTATGACTTAAGCCTTACTGGGAGGAGCTGGAGAAGCTTCCAGAGAACTAACTGACTATCTTGAACCAAAAAGACAAAGTTGAGACACTGGCTAAAGTAAATGTTAGTGTAAATTACGTGTTTCCTCTTTTTTAACATTTATAAAAGAACCCAGCAGTTTTTTACTTTTGCGAGGGACTAACTAACCTTGACATATTCACAGTTTGCAGAAACAGTGTTGGGATTTTTTTTTTTTCAGTAAGAAGCAACAAGCACAAGCTTAATCTGATCTTCTCTTACCTCCGGACATTTTTTCCACTGAAGCAAACTTTAATGGTCTTTTCTTAATAGATTTTTTTGGCTGCTGGGGGCTGCAAATTTGTACTTGTGTTTCACCTGATGAATAAGTCTGCATGAATAAATATCTGTGGCTTTAGCTGCGAGATGCTCAACTTTTTCCAGCATCCAGCTTCCAGCACCAGCTTCATCTGCTGCTTGGTGAAGGTTGTGAAGCTGGAAATAAAGGTTTTTGAGACCGAAGCAGACTGTAAATTTAAAGGCTGTAAAACAAAAGCAATGAGCTGAAAGAAAGTTAAAAAAAAAAAAGTTCCACAGAGCTGCAACACTGAGAGATAATTCTCTGTGGGATCGTAATGCAAGCAATCCTTTTCACATTACTCCTTTCATTCGCTGCTAATATAAAAAATATTGGTTCCTCTTCTTCCCATGTAATTATAACATTAGTGGAGCTTTAATGTAACTTTGCATGTTCACCAGAAAAAAAAGAAGTGGTTCGTGGCTCCGCCTCCTGTGCTTGAGCTCAGCCAATAGGATCGTTTGCGCCTTGTGAGAAATGTTTGTGTAATTAAAACCCCACTTGGCAGGTTCTGCAGTATACAGCATACATGGCTCTACAAATATTGCTTTAGATTTATTCCTACAGTACGCATTGCCTGAGAGACCTCTTGTCTTTGATGATGGCTCCTCTCCCTTCCTCTCCCCTCTTCCCCTGCTCCTACATCTGCTTTCATTTTTCTCTGTGTGTATGACAAACAGCAAAGAAATTCCAAACTGTGGTCGTCCTAAGCCAGCAGCCCCTCCTCCAGCTTTCTCTTGGCAGGATGGCTCGTGTCTCACATTTAATCATGAATGCTTTGCCAGGCAGCTGGGCCGGAGGGAGATTCAGCGGGGGAACAGTGGAAACCTGATCTGGTGAGGCAGGCAGCGTACAGTTAAACCTCTCCATAAAGACCCAGGAGCCGGGCCCAGAGAACACCATCATGATAGTTTTGCCAGAAAAACAACAGGATTGTTCGACTTGTTCTTGGTCAGCGGCGTCCAATGAGAAGAAAGTGGCAGAAAAACAGAAAAAAAGTTTAGGAAAGCATCAGGAGGACTTTTCATGGCAAATTAATTGAACAGATGGAAAAAAAGAAGAGAGAGAGACAGTGTGTGTGTGTGTGTGTGTGTTTCTCTCTGCATGCTGCCCCCTCATTTTTCACATTTTTATTCCATAAAGAATATGACTCTTGTCTAGTGAATGAAAATAAAAAACATTGCCAAGACATGTGTGATCTATTAAGCTGACCAAGTTTAAAGCTCCACCAGTGGCCAGCCCCACATCACAGTGTCCAGAAGTCTCATTCACATCCATCCTGTATAATTGCGTCCTCAAAGAGAATGCTTTAAGGGAGCAGATAATTGAGTGGCACATGAACCTAATCATTTCTGCCGAGTCTCTCGAGGGCATCGGGAGCGAAAGACTCTTTATCTCACGAGTCTCAAAGGAGAACCTTTCCCTTAATCTCACTCTGCACTGAAAGAGCAGGGCAGCACAATGGTGGCCACCAATCTTCCTCTTTTTAGTCCCGTCCCTCTGACGTCAAGCACAGATTGAAATATTTTGAAGTTTACTCTTCACTGACATCTTGGCAGTCGATGAAACAACTGAAAAATACGAATGGGCTGAATGGAGAAGGAGCACAAGCTGAGCTGAGGTGAAACGAGCAAACAGCTGATTGTGATTGGCTGAGAGGCCTGTCAATCACGCCAACACAAAGTTTCCCTTCAAACTTCAACATCGCCTTAAGATACAAACATTATTAAGGTAATGAGTCATATCTTAAATTCTTATGGTCAAACATGGATTTGAATTATACTAAGGAAGTTACATCCACCGAACAGGAAGTAAGAGTTTTTTTGGAAACACCATTGAAGAACTGAGACATGCTTCGTTTCACACTGTGTCCTGCAGATCTGGCAAAAATCACAAACATCTTAAAACAAATATTTGCAAAGAACTGCTGGAAATATCTGATCGTAAATTCAGGCTGAAAAGGCTCGTGGTCTTTTTTATGGGTTATTCAATATGGTGTTGCAACGACTGCTCTGCAGCTCCAACCACCATTTTCTTCTATGATTGCTATTTAAACCCAGTTCACAATGTCATCCGGGTTACAACTATTCAAATCAAGCCTTGTCCGGCGAAATTAATAACCACTGCTGAGTTCCAGTGTTTGCCTGTCATGACTCATTACAGACATCTGTAGTAAGCATGTCATTACCCACTCCCACACCACACAGCTGACAAAACTGTTCCACAGGAGACCTCGGAACAGACAATGTGTGGGAGCCATGTTGGCCCGGGCTGGCGAGGGGGTGGGCACGCCATTTTTTTTTTTCAACTTTCACTCAGCAACTGAACGTATCTGAGAAAGCCTGAGTCGGTATCTGAATGTCAGCCTAACAAGCAGCCTCGCACCGGAGACACAGGCCGCCGTCATTACCAGGGTCCTGCATAATTGCAGTGCAAAAAAAAAAAAACCACGAGACAGCGAGCTCGGAGAGAATTTCAATAGAAAGCAAACCTGAGAAAGAGATGAGCATGTGGCTGATCAAAGACATGTCTGAAGGAAAAAGAGGCAGAGCAAAGAATCAATAACTTCATGTGAGAGACGTGATTAATTCACAGAGCAGAAAAGGTGTTCACGATAAGTGTGTTCTGTGAAGAGCGACATGGAGTGTTTGTCGTTTGCATCCCAAAGGCCACACACTCTGAAACATGTCTTTAAAAGGCACAGTTGCAAATAAGGACATTCGTAACTATAAATTCAAATCTTGAATGAGAGAATTAAGATAATATTACACATGAAGTTACAACAAAAACCACAAAAAAAGTAGCCGTTGTTGCTGTGGGCATTTGCAAGTTGGAGCGATAAACAATTCTATATGAGAGTCTGAGTCCTGGGTCCTGAGATGGTGCAAATGCTGAGAAATAGTGAGAAACCAGCTCTGACATCAGTGTGATACTCAGAGAAGTGGTTTTGGGGCGATCACAGACCCAGAGGCTCGTCAGAAGAATCTCACATTTTTTCTTAACCCAACACAAACATGCATTGTTCCCAAACTCCTCATCTGCAGAAATGATGCACAGAGTCTGAATTTCACCCGGATCCCTGTTTGGTTTCTGGTCTCCCATCATGCACGGCTCTCTAAACAGAGCCTGCACTTTGTTTATGCTTGGTCGTTGCAGTTCCAGCCAGAGGAGCGCAGGCAGTGACTGACAATGCCAGCGAATTAAGACTCACAAACTACTCTTTGAAACAAGAGTAAATGTGTTTAGGACAGCTCGCCGCAGACCTTCCCATCGATCAGCTGGAGCGTCAGGAGAGACGGACAAATCCAAACCAACTCCCGCTCTCCGTTTTCGCTCCTCGCTCCAGCCGGCTGACGTTCTACCGAATCTATCAACATTTGGTTGCTGCATGGAAAAAGACTGCTCATTTTTCAACAGCTGTCACGAAGCAAGCGAAAACCTCAACGTCTGGCTGACGGAACAACTGCAATCAAAACGATTATTGTCGTTTTTAATGAAAAAAAAGCCAATTAAAAGAGGAGTTTTTTTTTATTGCAGCGCTCCATCTAGAATCTTGGCTTTATTTTCAATTGCTGGAAAATGCCAAATATTCTGAGCTGCTCCTTTTGTTTTTGTGGGAATAGCTGTAGCAGAACATGATCCGAGGAGAATAATCATGAGAGAGAAAATCGATATAATACAAATTCTGTCCGAGGCGAGGCGCCGTCCAATGGGGTCACCTCATCTTGACATATAAACTGGCAGTGAAATCATTATGAAGCACTGCCCCTCGTCTTTCACTCCGGCTCTTTCACGTCAGATTATAATGTACCCTGCAAACTTTCAATACCTTTGTAGCATCTGCTTTTTTGCGGCGAGTCATGAATTCAATAGAGAAAGGTCCCTCTCTAACACAATAGATCACCTGATTGATGGCCATTCCTGAAAGAACTGCCAGAACAAAACAAGACCCTCTACTCCAATTCCCTCAGAGGCGATGAGTTTTGTCGGGTGTCAGAATGAACAAAAAAGAAAGGAGAGGCTGATTCATTCTGGCCTGAAAATAGATGACAGGAGAGGGCTGCTACAACATGAGCGGCAGCGTGGAGCCACAAAAATAAAAGCACCACCTGATGGATGAACAGACACTTAATTATGAGGTGCGCGAAATCATATCAGGCTCGTCTACAATGAAGCTGCTCAGAGACGCTCGGAGAGGTGTCGTCATTCCAGCAGGCACATCTGCTCGGGTCTGAGATTCTCATGCAGACGAATAATAGCATGTGATTACAGCGGATGGTCGCAATAACAAATGCAACAACAATTATGCAATCTGAGACAATGGCATCATAAGAACTACAAGCTACAGTACATGAAGCTCATCAGGCTCAATTCTGCTGAGACTCTTCTTATTATAATACTTATCTTCACCTTTGCTTAATGAGGCCTTGCTGCTAATTAATTTTCATGGGAATCCGTTTTTTTAATTCTATAACATCACCATGTTCTTGGCATCAGGAGCCGAAAAACTGAATCAGAACATTTTGGAAAATATTACACTTTTTTCCTTTTTTGCTAAGAAAACACATGATTTTTGTTTCACAGTATTCAGACACTTAGTAACAGGTTTTAATATCAAACACATCTGCCAGCTGGAAATTCCCCCCGCCTTTTTTTTCCAACGTCCCATGATCTTTTCACTCCCAACAATCACATTAACAAGACAGAGGAGCCACTTCTGGAGCTGATGTCACTTTCCTGAGAAGGTGCCACGTCCAGACTTCATTCCCTATAACCAAACACTGGAATACTCTTCTGAACAAATGGAGTAGTCTACCAGATCGGAGAGGACGTTTGCCTCTGAAATCATTTCTAAGAAATGTGTGAAGGCTCGTTCTTTTTTTTCCTGCCTTTCACTTGTTTTTTGTTCATCCCTCTTGTGGAGCTTTCCTTTGTGAGCCCTGCAGGTATTTGCCGCCTGCCCTGCAGCTCTGTTCATGAGCTGTCACTGTAGTTTGCATTGTCATTATTTTATAAACGGAATAAAGCAGCGTGATATTTATTTTAATTAAAGCGTGTCACCCAGGCCTTCGTAAATACATTTCACAAGCGCTGAAGACTAAATTATCTGCTCGGTGGTCAGGTCGCCAGAAAACAGGGCAGGAAGTGTGACGAACATCTGGCAGAAAACACACAAGTCTTACTTCTGTTAATTGACCTTTCTGTTGCTCAAGGACGACATCAGTGAAGGTCGACTAGTTTGACCTTTGAGTCACTTAAAAGCTTGTTAAGTATTTGGAAAACAAGGCTAAGTACATAAGTATAAGAGGAGATTTGACTTGTGTCAGTCACGACAGATAAAAGACAATGACGATGACGATGTGTCAACACAGCAGGAATTTCAGGGTGAGACTTACAGGCCTGTCTCTTGTTATCTGGATGAGGACATCAGGCTTAAAAATGCAACCCACACAAACAAGCACTTCCACTATGACAGCAGTCGAAATATAGACTTGAATTCAAACAAAGAAAACCAATAACACTTCCCCTGTTTTCTGCACCACGCCACACAAAACAGCAGCATTTAATCAGATTAAGCGATTTAACCAACGCTAAAAAAAAACAGACCTTCCCTCATGTATAGCAACATCACTCCCAAATGCTGATAGTCCATTTAAAAGCAATAAATGTAACTGAGCTCCATTTCTTAACATCTCACTCGGCACCTTGTTCACAGTTGCACTGGAGGGTATCGTGTGATGTATCGGTGTCTGTGAATAGCGTGTTCGGCTGATGCAGCGTTGTATTCTGTAGCAGGTGTTTGTAGTTCGTTGCCTGTGGGGATGAATAAAGTTTATTGAACTCAACTGTGTTTCTCTGATTGCTGCGAGTTGCTACGTCCACCGCCTCACCCTGTTTTTCCTTTTCATCCAACGTGTGTCGGTGGGATTGATGCCTTGAACGTATCTGGTTGTCTCCGCTATTGAATAAACACTATGTTGAAAGAAACGGTTTGACAGTTTGGGATATACAATTATTTGCTTCTTGCTGAGAGTTAGATGAAAACATTGAACCACTCTCATGTCTATGGTGCAAATATGAAGCTGCCACTAGTGGCCTGCAGCACAAAAAGTGTAAACAGGGGGGAAACAGCTGGCCTGGTTCTGACCAATGGTGGCAAAAGCAACTTCCTGGAGTCTCAGCTGGTTTCCTTACAGTGATGACAATCCTCCAGGAGGTCACTGTGATGCCAAGAAATATGACAGCACACAACCCCCCATGAAATATTTTTACTCCTCAGTTTCCATGCAGATAAACAGCAACATATAAATTAGTGAGCTTAAGTCATGATAGTAGGTGGATTGTGATACCACCTATCAGACAGAACAAGTGACACCATCTTCCAATCTTTATGCTAAGCTATGCTAACTGGCTGCTGGCTTCATATCTACTAATCAAACCCTAGAGTGGTTTAAATCTTCTCATCTGACTGTCAACAAGAATGTAAACACCATATTTCCTCAATAAGAAGGCAAATAAAGGCCTGGTCTCAAATAATGGCTGGGGGCACGGTCCACATGAACAAATAAAAGCTGAGTCTCTAAGGTATCGTCCACAGTCGCTATTTAGTCCTTAGTACATAGGATTTTTTTCATTCTCAAAAAACAATTCCATCCACACAAGCTCTGTTTAAAAAAGAATATCTGTGTCCAAATTAAAATGTAAAAATAGAACTGAAGTGCAATCGAAAACCAAACCAACTATATCCATAATGTTAAAGCTATGATGGCCACCTGACTCACCCCTGTTCTCCAATATAGAGTAACAGGATATTATTGTATTGACATATAAAAAGTCCAGCACACACTCTGATTCTAAATGAACAGAAAGCTTTCGTACATGGGGGCAATACTTTTAACTAAGCTGTAGGTTCACTTTCATGTTTTTTTTTTTTGTTTATGTTTTATCCAATCGCTGTGATGGTACATATTCTGCACCACCATCCACAATGCTTAATGGCACTCCAGATAAGTCACCATGTTCAGAATGATGCACTTCAGACTGTTTGTTCAGTGGGTCTCAGGGTCACAAGAAAACAGGCTTTAACACAGGCACCGAAATGCAACAGGACACAGCCATACTGTTACAATCATGGGGTTTGCTTGTAGTATGTTTCCTCTTTTATTTTGTAAGGTTCCTCTCCTATTGTGTCACGCTCTCTTTCACTTCCTGTCTTTGTCTTTTCCTGCCTCTTTTCTGTGTCCCCTGTGTTTCATTAGCGATCAGTCCCTTGTGTATTCAGTCAGTCATCAGGTCGTCAGGATTCATGTCTCTGTTCCTCATGTCATACAGCTTTATTCTTAGTTCAGCTCTTAGTATTCCTCCTTGTTCTTGGATTTGCCACAGCCTGCTCCCTCTCTGCTTTATGCTGACTGGAATCAGCTTTATCTTATTAAAGCTCACTTTCCGTGTCTTCAACCCGCCAACCTGGTGTCCTGCCTTTGAGTCCTTTTTGAAACCTAAAACACGACACATGTAGCGCGCTCACTCAAACCCTCTATTGCGAATGACTCAAGGCCACTAAGTCTTTCAAATACGCATCCAAATATTTACAGGGAGGATATGAGCTGAGCACATCCTTGTCTTCTAAAGAATATCGTCTTAATTAATAGAATCAGAAGAAAGACAGGACAAATAAAGTACATCTGGCACAGTTGGCAGTGGCTTGAAGCAACCAGATCCCCTGGATGTCTGTTAAGCTTTGTGGTGGTGCTGTTTAATTTGAGCTTTAAAGTGGAGCTTTGTATCCGTGTCTATTATTCTTGTCAAGAGCCGCATTGTGCCAAGTTACTCATGAAGCATCCATTCGCTGCTGCTGCCGAACACCTTCTATTCAAACAGGAAGCTTGTACCTCACAAGTCTATTCATTAGATGACGGGAAACCTGTTAAAACAACACGAGCGTATCCTGTTTCCCTTGACAAGATAGTTCATGGCAGGAAGTCCTGTCGATACCTGCATGTGGACTGAGTCATTCCTCACTCGGGCCCCGCTGTGGGAAGCTGCCGTCGAGGGCCCACAGACAGATGTGGAAGTGAAAAGTTTTCCAAACATTATTCTGCTGACAAATGACTGTATGTCCTACTGTAATCATACAAGCAGATGAGTGTTGTGTCACAGATGAAAACAATCAAACTGGTTGAGAGCGAATCTTGCAGAAAGTGATGAACGACTCCAAGGTTTAAATCAGTCAACTTTATGGCAACAAATTCCGATGTGAGCGTCGTGATTGTCTGAAACGTCATGACGAAGCACAATAAAAGTGATTTGATTATCGAAAACACATAGGCTGACTAATGCAAAGCAAACAGCCCAATGTGCACATTTGCACATGTCCACGATTGACGAGCAGTGAAAGTCATCAGAAACGCCTCCGAAGGCCTCGTCCTCTGCCAACGTCTCAGCAAAAACACCATGACGAAGCTCTTTAGAGAAAGTCTGGAGTGATTATCAGCTCGTGTGCCATCATCATCTTCAGGGAGACAGAGACATAAATAAACATGTCATCAGCCATGGTGAGCATTCAATCACGCTGATGCATCTCCAGCTTTGATTAACAAATTAAATCTCAAAACTATGTTCAAATCTTGTGGCACGTCAACCAGAAAACATAAATTTACTTAAGTACAATATGAGCCTGGTAATTATTCCCTAACACACTTTGTCCTGAAGCCAAACTGGTTTGTGACACAGTGTTAAAACTGCTGCAACATGGATAATGAAGTTCAGCAGAAACTGCCGGCAATGTTTAAAAAAAAAAAAAAAAAAATCACACATATCTCAAAATCCAAAGGCAGAAATTTATCAAGTTGGGCTCCTCCTGTGATGACTCTGATCACATTCCAAATAAAGAGAAAAATCTAATTATTATTTTTACCTGTTATCCTGCAAAGGTGCTTTCATTATCTCACAGATTCAGCAGGCGGCTCCAAATAATATAATGTTATCCAGGACGGCACCAACATTTAAATCCAACGCTTCCACAGACTGTGCTGAATCATAGACTGTATAAAATATGGACGTAGTGTCCGTGACGTCACCCATAGGTTTCTGAAGAGCAAAAATGAAGCAAATCGTAGTACGTAGCCATCTTGGTAGCCTACCAAGAGGTTACTCCAAATATGGACAAAGAGGTGGAACGAGGGCAGAGCTGAGGCGGGTCGAATGAACGCTATTGGCTGAAAAAAGCCGCTTTATTCGAAATAATCAAACTAGCTACGGCTAACCAGCTAGGTTAAATGCTAAATATCGTTGCTAGCCAGCTAACCCCACGACGATCTCTTTCCCAAACTCAGTGACTAGAATTAGCCGGGATGACGCCCTTTAGACCGTCAGTGGCGAGTTGTCAATCAAAGTGGCGCCACTTAGATTGACAGCTATGAATTGTGCATAATGATGTATGCTGTATATTTTAAACGAACGCCTTGTAAAAAAATTCGCCCCCCCCAGAGTTGTCATGGAGTAGAAAAACAGCTTATGAGACTAGAGCCATGTTTTGAACCAGGCTGTAAATATGTTTTTTTCTGTCGTAAAATCAGACATTTTAACATGGGGCTCAAATGAAATTGACTCCCTTCTGCGGCCTGCTCTAGTGGTTATTCGAGGAACTGCAGCTTTTTTGCACTTCCGCATTGGCTTCATTTTTCAGCGCCGGAAGTTGCCGCTTGTGCTGAATGGGAACGTCATGTGACCAAATCACAGAACCATGTGACTCATACAACAGGTGAGTCTTACACTGAGGCTGAAAACCACTGGCTCTCACTTGTATCTCATATACAATAACCACATTTGGACAGTTCTGTTTTTTATACCCATCATCCTTTGACAATGCAGCCAGGTCTGCTGTCAGCTGTTCGGCCTTTGTACCAAGGTGTGTGAATTCAGTGTGAACCTCTACATTCATATTGATTTTTACTGACACTTTGTAGCACACAACGTTAACATAGGTCATGTTCAGCCTTGTAACAGTCAACACAGGTGACGACATGTCTCTGGGGATTTCTGAGCGAAGCACATGATGTTAAAACAAGCTGGTTTCATCCTTTTGTTTATTAGTATTTTGATGTTTTATGTAGAAACGCATCGCTCCTTGATTCCTTTCACATGTCCAACATCTAAAATACAGTCCTCAGGCCTTTTTTCTCCAATGAGAGCTAAATACCACATTCACAGAACAAAGCAATAAGAGCGCTGCTGATGTGGGGCTCGGCGGCTGACCTCAGGTCTGTGTGCTGAGAACCTGCTGCTGGAGAAAGCCGCTCCTCCCGAGGCAGCTAATTGGTTGTGACTTGTCATGGCAACCAGCCATGAGGGAAATTAGTCCCGACTGGCTGTGTTGTGACGATCACTTTAGTTTGTTTGCATTTTTGCATGGGTCAGCTTTTCAAAGATGGAGTTGCAAATAGCAGTGTAATCTAATCAATGGCCGGCTCTGCGTGTGCGTTTGTAGCCGATTGGGAGATTTATTTTCGTTAGCCGTAATTCTGAACCTTTAAGGAGCAGAGTTTGGGGGTCAGAGCCTCATCAGTCCACAGCGACACACATCCTGAGACATGATGTGGTCTAAGATATAGAACCCTGGACTCAATTAAATATTCTCCGATGACCTCTGGTACCCAAAGATAATTGAGTGGTTAAGTCAGCCGCCGCCGCCGCCACCGCCGCCGCAGCTACCTGTGCGTGTCCCTGCTGGCGGATAATCAGATCCCACTGCTTCTTTTCCCTCCACTGCCTCCACGTCTCTATCTGCCTGTCTCATTCCCAACTGTGGGAGAAAAAAGGATCCATTAAAAAAAAAAAAAAACTGCTGTTCTTTTAACAACTAATCACATTTAAATTTTAATTGGCACAATCCACATTTTGGGAGGTTTTTTCGCCTGCAGAGGTAAATACGTCTGTGAATTCTGCAAAGATCAAGAGTGGGAAAAATGTGAAAATGTGACAATGTGAAAATGTGTGCGCTGCATTATAATCAAGAAGCAGAAGTACACGTGAGGCTGATCTAACACTGATGGGTCCAGTTTTTTCAGTCGCAGGCATTAAGCAGATCATTTGTATTCTTCAGTTTCGGCTCTTTTGTTTTGATCAGTCTCTCCTTGTCATTGGTGAATATTTCTTCAATTTAATTTGGAGCTTTAGGGCGAATTCAGTGGCAGCGGGGACAAGGACACTTTCCATGAATTGGACTGATAGCGCGGTTGTGTTAAGATATAAAATCCGGCCTGGTGCGTTTTTACAGTTTGAATTTATGTACGAGCCTCCGGCGTTATTTGTTTTGAGCTGAGGACAATCTCACGGCCGTACGCAGTGGACGGTGAAGCCTCGGCCTGCTGCTTCTGCTGATGAGGATCGTTTCTGACAAAGGGTCATTGGCTGTGCATGATGACAGACATGCCTGTATGTGCTGATGGGCTGCCTCCTCTGGCACAGTTAGGCTAAATGTAGACTGGCACTGACACTAATGTACACTGATAAAGCTGTGAGAGTCAATAGTCAGGGAAGAGAGTGTGGGGGTGGGAGACACTGGATTCTTAATTTACCCCATTTGTCCCATTTGTCAGACGCTGGGACTCGCTGGTAACTGGGTTGATGAATCATTCTGTGGACGGAAGCTCTCTCCCCGCAGGCGGCGGGTTCACTGATTCTTAACAGGTGAAGGTTCATTTTATGGTGGCTTCATGTCTGGGGGGCAGGGAAATTTTAATTCCAACTGGCGTAATGATGCTGAGTGAGATTCGACTCATCCTGTGATGCTGTTTCTCTCCTAGTGAGCGGTGGATCCATGCATGATGATCGCCAAGGACGGTGGCAGAGATGTGGGTCTAGCCCGAGGACAGTGTTCATATACATGTCAATACAGACTGTGCAGAGACCTAATTGGTCCTTCTGTTGAAGGAAAAAAAAAAGTGGGCCGTACAGGTGGGAGTTACTACCTGCTGCACATTGCACATGAGGTCAGCTGCAGGGTCATCAGCCGGGGACGACCGCTCATTGATGTTTGGCTCCTTTAACCTCTGTAAATCTCCTGGTGGGGGAGCTGTTGCAAGGACGTCTCCCTGCCACCCCCCCCTGCAGCTGCCCTCCTCTCTGATGAACCCCAATCCCCCTTCAACTAAAGCCCTCCTCTGCTTCCCCTGCAAGGCTTTCGGTTTCTCAACGGGGCTTCGGCCCAGTTACACCTCCATCCCGAAGCGGTGTTGATGTGCTGATGAGGCCCCCCCCACAGCCTCCTGCCTCGAGCAGCCTTGGCAGCACTGTCCAGCCGGGGTCAGGAGGTGTTGATCTCTGAGAAGCTGCAGCTGTGTAGCGAGGTCGACCCTCGTGTTCCAATCCTCGCCCGGAGAAAGGAGCGTCTCTCTGCAGACCTGACGAACTGGATGAGATGTTTATCAGCTGTAGGACGGCTGTTGTTGGCGACCTGGCTGTAGGCTTCCAATATCCGCCGGGAACGGGTCGCACGGCCATGTGCACCCTGACAGGATATGCTGAAGGCTACAGAGGGGGCAAACCTTTATAAAATACTTGATTGAAAAACGGAGTGCGGCCAGATCTCTGGTGATGGAGAGCATGTTGATGACCCATTGGCTGTGAATAGGTCTGCCTTTCACTAATAATAAAGTCAATAGATAATCAATAGGTTTACATTGATATCACACTCCAATTATTGTTAACTGCAGTAAAATAAATCAATAACTACAACAAACGATGAGGCCAATGAAATAAATATGAAGCAGTAAATTATTTTGGGGAGGTCAGCTCACAAAAATAAAATCCTGAACCAAAAATAATTTTAAAAAAATTTCATCATCATCATTATTATTATTAGATTGTGCCTATATTTCGAGGGTTAACTCGTGTGCCTGATTTTCTCTCTCTGTCTCTGCAGCCACGCCCAGTCTGTCTGTGTAATTGAGGATTTCATGCAGACTGCCAGTCACAATCTGTTTTATCATCCTGCTCCTCCAGGACTAATACTCACAGAGATTTTAACTTCAGCCCATGAAAACACTGGATTTATGTGTGATGCAATAAAGCTAAGAAAATGTCAACAAGCTCATCGTTGCAACTTGGCCTTCGACAAACAATTTGCAGCGGCCTTTTATCGTAAATATGCAAAGCAAATACGGCAAATTCCTTCACACATTTTTTTTCTCACTGGAAGCCAAAGTGTGCGGTCATACTGTAATTCAAGAGTTATTGTGTGTGTGAGGTCACCGAGGCTCAGTGCAGGAAAAAGCATCGGTCAACAAAGGGATGAAGGGCATGCACACCAACTCCCTCTCTGCCACTCTTAAACCCACACACACACACACACACACACACACACACAGCACTTCTTTGACGCTGGGTAAATGGTCACAGGGACAGAGTATTCCCAGCAGGACTTTGTAGATGAGGGTTGTCAGCACTTTTCTCACCAGAGGGTTTAGGCCTTTCGTTCTGCTCTGGGATGGCTGAGTTTAATTGGAGAACGCTAATGCGCAGCTGGATAGCAGAGCCGCTCATGCCATGACTGGCTCTGAAAATGGGAGGGCGTGAAAGCAGGACTGGTGTGTGTGTGTGTGAGGATGAGGGTGTGTGTGTGTGTGCAGCAGCTTCAGCAGGCGTCACTCAAGATGCCACCAAATTTATTCATGGGATCCGAGCAGTTTGTTTATTAGGAGTCTCATTTACAAAATAATAGGCAATAATAATTTCAGCAGATTGATCCTGGGTTAATCCAAATAATTGCCAATTCATTATAATTTCACATTTTCTGGAAATCGAATTGACTTGTTCTGTCTATCAGCGGGGTGTAAACTGCATGCCCAATCGATCAGGTTACACGCGAAACATGTTTTATCAGACAAAGAAAAACGGAGCAAACAATGAGGGAAAATATTCTGCACAATGGAAAACAAATTGGAAAACGTGTTGCTACTTCGCCGCGTAGTTGTGACACATTAAGATGTGTGAGAGGCCTATGAAGAATTAAAACAGTATAAATAACAGGGTGTCAGGAGGAGTCGATAGGAAGCATAAAAGCTTCATCTGGGAACAAATCATTTCGAGCTTCTGCTTCTCCATAAACAACCTTCCTCGGGTTTGTAGATGATCAGTGGAGTCTGGCGAGTTTTAGATTCGTGCTTTATGACTGATTTCAGTATTTTCTGGACCAAATATCAAAGAAATTAGGATGTGCTCAGTTCTGACAGATTCACTGAGGAGAAAAGCTTTTCATTGATGTTTATGTTACTCCACTCTTTATGAGTTTTTATTCTCCGGAAAGACAAAGAATATTTGCAGCTTGTGGATAAAGCTTGGCTTTTGTTTTTATTGCGTGTTCGAGATGATTTGTGATGAAAAGTCTGCCTGTGTTTTCAGTCCTGCTGAAACCCCAGCGGGACAAAAACACCCAGACTCGATTTTCTACGTAGTCCTATTTTTATAGAAAACACTAAATGCTTGGTTTATACTAAATACAGTAATAAATATGGTGGTTTTTGTGAACATGAAGAGACGTGTGTGGTTTTGAAATCAGTCATTTGTTTGAGTTTTGTAACAGGATGGTTATTATGGTAATAACGTTGGTTACTGGCGGCTGCCCAGAGAGAGAGAGAGAGTAATGTATGGTAAAGGTTAATGCCCACTGGATTATCATGGAAACACTGAAGCTCTTTGTTTTAACAGCCTTTGATTTGGAGTTTAAAAGCAGCTTGCTCTCTTTAAGGTCTGCGGGATGGTGCATCGCAGCGGAGACCAACCAGGAGGTGAAACACACCGGGGACCTGGGTTAGGTCCCAGCAGCAGTGTGTTTAGTTCAGTGGGAGGAGCATAGACTGTATAAAATATGGACGTAGTGTCCGTGATGTCACCCATAGGTTTCTGAAGAGCAAAAATGAAGCAAATCGTAGTGCGTAGCCATCTTGGTAGCCTACCTCCGGTTACTCCAAATATGGACAAAGAGGTGGAGCGAGAGCGGAGCTGAGGCGGGTCGAATGAACGCTATTGGCTGATAAAAGCCACTTTATTCGAAATAATCAAACTAGCTACGGGTAACCAGCTAGGTAAAATGCTAAATATCGTTGCTAGCCGGGTAACCCCACAACGATCTCTTTCCCAAACTCAGTGACTAGAATTAGCCGGGGTGACGCCCTTTAGACCGTCAGTGGCTAGTTGTCAATCAAAGTGGCGCCACTTGGATTGACAGCTATGAATTGTGCATAATGATGTATGCTGTATATTTTAAACCAACGCCTTATAAAAAAATTTGCCCCCCCCAGAGTTGTCATGGAGTAGAAAAACAGCTTATGAGACTAGAGCCATGTTTTGAACCAGGCTGTAAATATATTTTTTTCTGTTGTAAAATCGGACATTTTAACATGGGGCTCAAATGTAATTGACTCAAAAAAAAAACCTGCTCTAGCGGTTATTCGAGGAACTGCAGCTTTTTTGCACTTCCGCATTGGCTTCATTTTTCAGCGCCGGAGGTTGCCGCTTGGGGAGGTGGGGGGAACGAGTCCACTGGTCGGTCAGTTCAGGCGGTATGAGCTTCCATTTGCATCATGTTCTCCAGTGAAAACACTTTATTAGCAGCTATAGAGGGCTCATGGGCAGCGGAGGCACGTGGCGGCCTCCACAAGGTCAACAGGGAGCCGGCAAGGACGGCGGTGCACAGGAAGGTAGAGAGGAAAAATCCTTGCACAAGTCTGATATAAATGCTGGATATCTTAATTCATTATTCTTTTGTCAGCAGTCGACAGTGTGTCAGGTAAACACAGCTGTATTCACAGACTGTACTTCTTCATGTAAAGCACATACGCAGGCGCCGAACGCAGCCAGATGGATGGCAAACACCTCATCAGCTCCAAACATATCAAGAACACTCAGCCAGGTGTCGGCGGCGCCCGTTTAGAAACAACACTCATTTACGATAGTGTTTGTTTCGGTGCGAACGATCAGTCGTCTGCGGCGTTCCGGAGCAAACAGCTCGTTGTCGTTGAGAGCGTTTGAGGGAGATGAAAAGAAGAGTGTGATCTCAGAATGTGCCTTTTTCTTAGTTCATGTCACTGGTTTGGTCACGGCAGGAATATTTCACTACATTCTGAACCTCCTGTTTTGGATGGAGCTGCGAGTAAAATATGTCGAATTCAGTCACACCACTCGGCCCCAGAGACAAAATCTGAGGAGTCATTTCAAGACATCTTCAATCACATGACCAGTGAAAACTCACAGCTGAAGAGGAAAATATAGGCTGTGAAAGCAAACAGCCTCTTCCCTGATCATTATCACGGGGCTCAACATCAGGACGTCGACACTAAAATGCATAAGCGAGAGGACGAGAGTGTGTTTTGCATGAGCAATTAACTGGTGAAAGTCTTGGTGTGCTCAGACTCACAGTGACAGTTAAGCCACAAAAACACAAACTGCGATCCAGCAGTGGCTGAAAACCCCATAATAAAAATAACTGTCTTAATAACTTGGATGGTAAATGTTAGTTTTGTGATTAATCCAGCGAAAGATTTCATATTAGAGAGAAGAGCTTTTATAATATTGTGTTTGTTGGCGTCTGACATGAAGCTGAAAGTGTTTGAGCCAAGATTTTTGTTCTTTTTGTCATCAATATCTCTTTAGTATTATGGGATACACTCGCTAAACATGAGTAACCTACAGCGCAGCAGCATTAAATAGTGACTGTGCATGATAATAACATATTACTGCGTGAACTGATGCTGGAGCAACATTCGACCACGAGGAGGAGAATACTTTCTCGCTGGCGTCCATTAAAATCATATAACAGGACACCTCCGACATACAGGAGCTTCTGAGTTTGAATCAGGGCACAGGTTACGTTAAACTGTTGGTAACTACACCTGTAACAACACTCCTGCTTTTTGAATTGTTAGCAGCTGAGAAAGACCCTGAACACACCACACTGTTGCCTACAAACAGGTTTCTGACAATGCAGGGTGATTTGGAACACGCTCTCCCCGAGTGTGATAATACGCTCTGAGCTGTTGTTATGAAGAAAATGACAGAGTTCTCGTTTGCTCCGTCCATTATTTCTCTGGCGGTGCAGCTTTAGGGAGGACACTGTCAGTCTGACGGTCGGCCCACCGCGTTGGTCCAGACGGACTGTCACGAGAGCCGGTTCAGACGTTCGTGTTCCCGTCTGGATGAACTGTTCACTAACAATCACGTTAGCTAAGATGCAAAAACCAGCGTTTTAGGATGAGAGCGACTGCTGTGCCTGAAGGCAATCTGTCTTAAAGTCCTTACACACCGGGAGCGTTTTTTTTGTGCGATTAATTTGGACGTCAATTTTTTTTTAAAACTTGTATCCTGTCAATACAAGCGTTCACATCAGCGACGTTTTCTCGTCCGGTGATATTGCGGCATTTGTTTTTTTGCATCAAGGTCGAATTTTCCAAAGTTTCGCATCCTGTGTGTCCACTTCCGACCAATCAGATTGCGTGTTGTTGAGGAGACACATTCACTGTTGTATCCAACATGGCCGACTGGCTGATTGTTTACGTGTCAGAGAACAGAGTGCTTTTTGATAAAAGAACATAAAAATTACAAGGAAAACGACCTGAAGGACAACTTGTGGAGAGTCATAGCGTCAGATCTCGTATATGACGATGGTGTGTGTGCTAAACAGTTTGTTAAACATCTTTGTTTTAACTTTCATCTATGCTAAGTAACTTTAGCTCATAAGCTAACCTGTTCAGATAAAACATACTATTTGTATTTTTACTTTCTCAAACTCAATCACGTTGCTGTCACATAACAATTAGGTCTCGGTTGACTCTATTTTCGTCCTCTCACTTCCTCCCGGGACGCGTTTTTTTTCCCCCTCGGAAAGCCTATGTAGCTATAGTCAGGTGCGTCAAAATTCGCCTCCGAATATTCCGCAATTTCACGTCGTATATTCGCGTCGTTCCCGGTGTGTAAGGACCTTGAGTGTTATCTTTTAACGTATCTGCAGTACATTGACTTTTGAGACCACTTGCAAAAATGTAATAATAAGACATTTTCTGTAGTAGTTGACCAACCTGAACTGATCAAACGCATCATTTCTACTCTGCAAGGCTGAAGGCTTTATCATCACCTCTGTGAAGTTTAAACTTAAAATCCTCACCGATAAACTTTTCACGATGTTTAACATGAGAGTAAGAGCATCATTTACAGCAACACAGTTTTTATTATGGACAACCTCATGTGACCTCAAACTGTACACAGTGAAAACAGGTAAAAAAAAAAAAAAAAAAAACGAGCAAAAAAACAAAAAAAACAACATATTTCTAGAAGTCATAAACAATCAAAAAAGGTTATTAGTAGAAAGAACGAAGCATGAACACACCATGGTTTTTCTTACAGGCCGTGACAGACTGCTCCATAATTTTACGACAACACTGAGAGAACATTTCATAACTCACACAGCAGAGTCCACTCCATATAGATCTGAAATTGAGACACCAGTTGTTTGAAGGATTAAATGATATGAAAGAGAGAGAGCTGTGTTCGATCTGGTCTCAGAGCTGCTGACCTGAAACCCTCCTGGCTCAGGAGTGGGTACAGCTCTCCTCCTGTATTCACTGTACCCGATGAACTGCTCATGCAAACACTGAGCTCAGTAACTATTTAATGACTGTAGTTTAGAGCATTGTGGTATCGGCCACCTGAGCGCTCTCCTGAAGCCATTTGTATTGATCATTTTCACCTGCTGATCGATTTGCAGTTTATGGATCTCTCAACAATTCACAGTAGCAAAGAGCTTTTCTTCCAACAAAAGCCACCAAACAGACTTGAGGCTGCTAAATGAAACTTTGAATGTGATTCACGAAAAAAAAAAAAGAGTGTAAAGAAACTCATTAACTCACGAGGCTGCATTGTGATTATCGGAGACTTATTCAGCTTCAAATATAATAGTGGCCTGCCTTTATTAGCACCATAAAACGTGTGAATTAGAAACCCCAAAAAAAGACATACGGATCTACAAAACTTGGGCGCAGTCAGATCATTTTTCATTCTCCTCCGCAGAGATTCTCGTCTTTTCTTCAAACCCCTTTCTCTGATTTTTTGCTCTGCGTTGAATGGAGTGACATCACATGAGGTGCTTTTACAAACTGGCTTTTGAATTACGGCCCACGAGGAATATATTTTAAAACAAAAAAAAAAATCCAGCCATATTTCATCCTCAGAGTACTTTGATAGAGGGAATGTTGTAGGATTCCACTGGCGGCTCTGTGAGGACGGGGGGAAACTAGATGGCCGTGCATGTTAAAAGCCTATGTGCCATCAAAGCCCCTTGGGCTACAAAGGGCTCTTTTAGCAAATGGATGGCAACAGCTGCAAACTCTGGGCTGTTCTTAATGTGCACGGTGCAGATGTCTGCACTTGAGTCCCACAGTCTGAGACAGATCTGTCTGCCTCTACACTGGGTCTCTCTCATCATATCGCCGTAGCTTCATTAAGCCCTGAACTCAATATCAACATCTGCCTGACAGTTCTTGCTCTCCAATTAAAGGATCACCCCACCGAAAGCTGCATATGATAACTGTTGTGGATCCTTGTTAAAGACTGTCTGTGTCCTCTTATCTGTCGTGTGTTAGCCTATGTAAAATCATCATGTACGACATCTTTTGACTTTTTTAAATCGACCTTGTCTTTGGAAGCAGAAAAGGTGCCAAAATATCTTCTTCTTTATTATGAGATGTTTCCTAAGTTTGACCTTATTGCTTTAATTGTCATCATCAGATTCGTCTCATGCTCAACCATGAAAACTAGAGCGAACAATGGAGGGAGCCGTCCAAAGAGAATCACCCTGCATTAACTCTGCAGCCTTTTCATTCAGAGCTGTATGTTGGATGGTGCAATGTAAAAACGTGGCTCTGCCTGATGGCTATATGCCTGAACGCTCTCTATGCACTTTGAAGACTTGAGAGGGCAACATCTGGATTTAAATATTGTCCTAACGAGGCAATTGTTAAAACTGAAGGAAGGTTTATTAGCAGAATTGATGTCTTACAGACTCAAAGTGATGTGATGAAGCCGAAACACAAATCCAGATAAACACCTGTATGAGGCGACACGGATACATTAGCCATCAAAGATACCGGAAAAGAGCTGCAATTACCAAACACACAGTGATAAGAAATAAGTGTCGTGAACGATATTCATTCAGATAACACACATCTATCCAATCAGTGAACTGGGACAGAACATCGTTGACTATTGAACTCATTTAATGCTTAAAACAAATACAAGTTACTTCACTGGGTCATCACAATTGAACAAGAGATTTTTTTCATATTTGTAACACCCTCAGAAATATACATTCACATGGCTGCATACAGACAATTTTCTCTCTTTTTGATTTTTCTTTCAATAACATTAAATCGACAAACTGTATGCGTCACCCCTTTGTATGACAGTGAAGCCGCTAGTGGCATATTAAAAACGTACTGGAGGAGCATTTTTAGGTGGGACTTTGGAAATAAGCTATGCATCGACTTCATCTATCCATCATCAGGTCTCTATGTTTGCAGTCAAAATAGGTATATTTTACATGAACGGAGTCCCTACGCAGGTGTCCCTAAATAAATCCCGACTATAATCTCAACCCTATGTACAGTATTTACAGTGGAATGTTGAACATACTGAATACAAAAAGTAGATTAGGATGGAATGAAGTTACAGTCAGTATTACAAAATAGAAACTCATAACACCCCGACAACATGAAGACAATGTTTACATCTACCAGAATACCAGGGATGGGAATTGAGAACCGGTTCCACTGGAGAACCGGTTCCAAATTGTCTGATGCCTCCGAGCTTATCAGTTCCTTTTATTGATGCCGGCGTGGGTTTTTTTTTTGTTTGTTTTTGACAGTTGAGCGTTGCAACATCATGACGTCAAACTCATGTGTAATAAGAAGGAGTCATGGCAGAGAGGAAGAAACCAAGGTGTGGCTTCATTTCAGGAGCAAAGATGCTGGTTGTAATGTCTGTAAATGGATAATTTCAAGTAAAGGTGGAATATGCTAAAGCACAGGTTCAAGTCCAGGACTGCCATGTGTTTGACTCTCTACACGAGTGACCGAGCAGCACGTCAGCTAGCGAGGGGAAACGTGCTGCACAAATATTCTCTCACTTCATCTGTTCAGACGATGATGGACAGACTGTGGCTAAAGCAATCAGGAATCAATAAGGGAATCGATAACGAATCGGACCGATAAGCAGAATCGATAACGGCACTGGCACGGCATCAATTCCCATCCCTACAGAATACAGAACATCGACTCGAATCTGAAAGGTTTTTCTTTCTCCAACACGTCTGAGAAGCAAGTGTGGCAGTGGTTTCATAATGGAGGCGGCAAAAAAAGTGAAAATGAAACCTCGACGTTGTGCTTTAAAAGGGGGCAGAGTTGATCTTTGCTTTGGGCCAAAGTTGCATTTTTTTTTTTCATTTAAATTTACAAGTTAAATCTCTTTTCACTAGATTCACTAGCGTCTCATTTGTTGTGCTTAGAAAAGTCAGCGGTGTGAGACTAAGTTGGATCTTTAACTCTCCAGTATTGACGGGAAAAAGAAGGATTTTGAGAGATCAGCTGATTTAAAGATCAAGTGCAGACACGCTGTTAGTACTGTGCTGGAGCTACATCCCCACTATACTAACTAAATTCACTGCAAGTAAGAGCCATCATTTGTCTGATCTGAGGATGTTTGCAGTCCATGTCATATCTCAATAGTCTTTTATTATATTATTCTATGGCGTGAATAACTTAAATGATGGAGCAGCAACTGTTCAGACTACCTCATGTCTCCTGACTTTTATAGGCACTGAATGCAAGAAGGAAAGATGTCTGTCTCTATAGCGCTGTGATGCAAAGTACGTGGAAGTCACAGCAAAGCAGTTCATCGGCAGGTGAAGAATCAACTAAAGGCTGTAAAACTGTCATTTGCTTTTTGCACTTTGTCAGTAGCGACCCGCTACAGTCAATTAGCTTTCTCCCTCTGAAGCTCTCATCGTTCCCAAACTGTAGGAATAAGGCTGTAGAAAAAATAAACTGAAATCAACAGGAAATGAAACTAAACTGAATGGAAATCAACAGACTTTTAATAAGAACATGAAATTTCCCACTTTGTAATGTTAATTTGTGTCGTAAAATACGATAGAAATTGTGGCTCATGATTAACATGCTCATCTAAAAACATACAGTAGACAAGCATGAACTGTAAAACATTCACATCTCCGCGGAGAGCTGCTCCCCGAGAGATGTTTTTTTTTTTCATCTTTCGTTTATATATACTTATTTATATACTTTTTTGTGTGTTAACTGCAATATTGTTGCTGGGTACTGTGTGCCCACAAACTCATACCTCTGTCGATACCGACGACAGACAAACGTGTCGTCTTTTGAGCTGCAAATGAGAACAAACGCACTGGAATTGATACAGAAAAAATAGCAACATACGCACATCCACTCCAACACAAAAAACATGCATAAAATAAGGCTTAATATAGTATTTATATTGTTCCGAGCCAGTCAGATTATATCCATGGATTTACTTCTTCTGTTTAATCCGATATGTCACGCTGAACTTTTTCTTCTGTTTGAAGCGTTTTGCTTGATTTGATTGTGTAATGGAAACAATTACTTTGCTCTGCTACAGGATAGCATCCACTGGCACTTGTTAACAGTGATTTTAAAAAGCCAGATATACAGTTTAAAATGCCTCGAGACGGGGTCACTGCATCCCTACTGGCAGGTTCAGAAGCCAATATCAGGGGAAGGACAACCATTCATTCCTTTAAAATCCCCCAGACAGCAACTGAAACTCATTTTAAAAAAAAGAAAAAAGAGATGAAACAAAAACATCATGAAAGCAGCAGGTGACTTATTATACTCGAGCGTGGCCACCATCAGAATTCCCTTTACATATTAAAATGTTCTCTCTGTAGACGTAAATAAAAGCATGTTTAAGCACAAGTTGACATTTTCCTCCGTGTCCTTTGTGTCCATGGGTGACTCCTCATTGCAAATGCCGTTGGTGCAAGCAGGAGGCTTAGGCCAATTCTTCAGTACATAGTCAGAGTCATCATCGAAAATCCCCCACATACTTTTTCTCTGACATCCATTTGATTAAAGAAGGGTTAGAACAAAACATAATTATGACAACCCAACACACACACACACACACACACACACCAAAAACAGACATTTCATTGTAGTGGTGAGAGCTCGTGTACACAGGTCGACCCGTTCAAGTCAAGTGACAAACGTGACGTTTCAGAGCATTATTGAAGGTTTCACGTGGACACCGAGACTCACCGCACCTCTTTTGGACGTGATTGTGATGCACCACTGAAAAGGAGAAACTGTTGTGTGTGGTGGGATTGCAGCCCTTCTCTCCCCTGCTATTCTCATTCACTGATGTGGGAACCGACGTAGGAAGAAAAAAAAAATGAAAACACTCGCTTTTTTTATCTGATACTGCCACGTCCATATGGCTCAGTAGACTGACTCCCTCTCAGTAAGGAAACTAATCAAGCATATAAACACAGGGGGTCAAGGAATACTAAGCATGTCTTTGGAAAACAGCATTAACGTTTCTGCTTTTAATGCTGCGAATGTACAAAAATCCCAGTGAGAAACAGGAGAAATGATACAGGTCCTCTATGGTGTTTTTTTTTTTTTTCCTTTTCTTTCTCTGAAACATTTGACCACAACATTACAAACACTTAAAACTCCACCTGTAATTAAGCCACACATTTTACTCTCAATTCTCTGGTCACTTAAAAATCATACAAAAAGACATTATATAAAAAAAAATATGTAACAAAACGGCAATGGTAATGGAAAAATAAGACAAACTGCACATCCAGTGTAGGACTTTTCACAAATGTGCTCAGCAAAAACCTCAACCTGCAGTCTCTTTTTATACATTTAATACATTTATAACATGAAAAAAAAAATACACAAAAAAGAATATTACACCAGTATTAATCGACCGATCACCTCCCTGGCCTCGTAGGTCAGCGACAACGAGTCCGTTTACATACCTTAGTTTGTATTCTTTGCCCATTCACCTGATGGAACCGATACCAATGCTGTCATGTTGAGAAGTTGATGCTGCTAACACTTTAAACAGACGCTTGATTTTTCTAAATGAGATTAGTTGGATGGGGTCTGATGTGGGGGGAGTC
>JBBMOC010000039.1:3068688-3090666 GCA_037975185.1 Centropyge bicolor | reverse complement strand
ACAGGTACAAACATTCCTGAGTCTTAGCGCAATCACTCGGACGGGGTGTTATGACAGAGGCTGAGAAAATGAGAGAGGATTTCAAAGAGTGGTACAGGGAGTGGTGGTTCTAATATGACTAAATGAGGAACAAGCAGCAGACAACAGAAGATGAAAAGAAAATAGAGGGCTACTCTGAGAGTTTGAGGAGTGGCAACAAGGGGGGGGGGAGAAGATGGAGCGAGCGCCTTTGAGAGGTTGGGGAGTGACGACGGCAAATAAAGAATGGCGTAATGAGTGAGTGAGAGAGGGGACAATCGGGGGAACATTAATTCAGTGATTCCAACGATCCTCATTACTCCCCTGTCTGAATTTGCCAGTGGTTGTGAAGTCATGGAAATGTAATGCTGCCACAACGAATAAAAGCTCATCACTGACAGGAATTTAACATGCAGCCCGGGGAGTCGGCGCCGAGGCAAAGCTCTTCTTCACCCTATCGCGCACTCGCCTTCCAGTATCTACCGTTTCTTTCTGTTTGTCAACACACACACACATATATATATATTTTCGCTATCGCCGATTTTACAGAAGCATAAGCTCGTCTCATATGCAGGTAAATCCCACTCGTGCCATTAAAACCTCCAGACGAGCATTTCGAATTCGACTCCCTGTAAAAAGCCAGCAGATAAGAGGCACGGGATGTGCTGGAGGAGATAACGCCGCGAAACGCTGGCATCAAAAAACACCGGTGACATCATGTGTGGCGTGTTGTGCGAACATGCCGCGGCTCGCAGGACGGCCCTGTCAGAGGCACCCGGGCTGATTCCTGTTTTCATCTCTGTCGAGCAGAAACGGCTCCGGCCTCAGGATTCAAAACATTGATGCTCTCTGAATTACATTTACGGTGGTTTGCAGTTGAAATAAACAATAAAGTCACATCAACAGTGGGTATGACTAAGACAAATTAGAGCATTGTGATTGAAAGTAGTGGAAAGTACTGAGTACACTTTGTGCCCTTGTAGATGTAATACAAACACTTTTATGCTGCAGGGGCTGTAATCTTCATTCTTAATGCAACTTTACCGAGCAATTAATATTTACACCGGCATCTAAACACCGATGCTCTTTTTAAAATCCTGTTTGCTCAAAGGTACCATTATAAATGCATCTGTGCAATTCCCCACTCGCCGGCATGCGGCTGTAGCGCTAAGTGCTGTAAGGATGAGTTATTGGGTCAGCAGACATGCAGCAAGCAAATCTGCATGTTGGTGCGAGTTAAGCCAGGAGAGGTCGGGCCAGTGTTTGTTTACCACACCATCCTACCCTCAGCTTCTCCTCTGCTGCTGCCTGTTTTTTTTTCTTGTTGTTTTTGTGTCTCCTTGTTGTTATTTTGGAGCCGTGTGTGTAATGAGTGAATCACCACACAGCATCAGCAGCAGCATCAGCAGCAGCAGCAGCAGCTCTGGAGCCAGTGGTCAGACCCTGGGACAGCGTCTGACCTACTTCATCAGGCTCTCAGGGAGGCGTGACAGATCCAACACCACACGGGTGGACGGTGAGGAGGAGGAGGAGGAGGATGGAGGATGGAGGAGCAGTGCTGGGCCGAAGGGGCTCAGCCAATCCCCCTGCTCCATCTGTCTGCCACATCCCTCTCCTCTGCATATCCTCCGGAGAGCAGAAAGAGCAAGCCATGCAGAAACAAATGTTAAGATAAATCACTACGATCTCAGCTGCTCTGCTCTCACATGCTCTCCCCTGGTGACATTTCCATTTCACTCCCACAGCCGGGCTATCTCTTCTTCTCCAAATAAAACAGACCCCTTTACACACTGAGCATCCCCCCCCCGCCTCCATTTTATGCAAAATGAGCTGCAGCCACAATGTCTTCCCCCTCAGTGCTTTCCCTGGCATAGCACAACACAGCAGAGGCTTTATGGGGCGGCCTATGGTGAGCGAGCGAGGGAGCGGCTCATGCTAATGTCTCATTTGGATAATGAGGTGTATTCTTGGCAGGATCTGAGCAGTGAGCATCCCCTCCTGTAGCGAGCACGTGGGGTTAGAAAGTCACTCTATCAGACTGCGGATCCTTCTACGCTCGAAGACGCCTGATCGGGAAGTTCAAGGGTGATGAGAAGCTGGCAGGGGCGAGCAGGAGACCGGGACGCTGAATCGGTTCCTCAACCTGCCTGACAGCGTGTGTCTTCTTGAAGTGAGGGTGTAATGATATACAAGATATACACATGTGGCCTTTGGATCTATGAATAATGCAGGCGGCGATGTGAGAGGCGACAGTGCAATATGCTATAGCACAGATTGAGAAAGACTCCACCATGACAGGCGAAGACAAACAAATTTCACATTGCTGGGGGAGCCACTGCAAAGCTGACATCATAATGTCTCTTGTCTCTGTCAGAGAAAAGAATGGCTGCGTGCAGTGGCTCTGCTGTTAGATGTCAGTAATATATAGAGCGATACTTGTTTTATTCGAGGGTGTTGTCGGCGTGGACTCGCAAGTTTTTATCGCACGGAGCGATCGCAGCGCTATCGTGTTGAGAGAAGCGACAGACCCCGCAGTGACGGAGGGAGCAACGTGTCTGTTTCTCAGCTGATAAAAATGAACCACGCCATCAACACCTGCTGTTATTTACAGCTTGATGGTGCTTATGGAGACTGAGGAGGGACAGGAAGCGCAGAGTTTAGAGCATCTGTGCAGATCAAATTCGGCACTACAGACTCACTTTGGATTGTTCTGGGGTTTGGTGCACAAAAGCGTTTTCCATGAGAACAACCTTGAGCTTCAAGTCTCCCTTTAAGTCTGTTGAAACTGTATCATCACCATCGTCATGTGATGTGTCACTATGAGCATAAACCAATGGGCTATCAGAGAGGAAGTTTAATTTGAAAGGGTGTGTTGTTTACTTTCTTTAAGCTTTCCAGGATGATCAAGTGTCCAATTTATACCAGCTGTTCATTTCTTTGGAAATAAGACTGAACAGCTGAGTGATTTTTAGAAACACTATGATGTAAAACGTAGACTAACGAGGCCAATACCTGTCCAATAAAAGATACATGTCTCATAAATGTTATACATCCAGTTTAGGTTGCAATAAGTTTTTAGTGCAATTATAACATCAAATGTCAGCTCATCTCCTGCTCACTGATCTAAATTTATGCTGAGGAAGCTCCCTTTGCCAGTGCCAACATCCCACTGCTGCTCTCCTGCCAACCTGGTGGCGAGCTTTTAGAATCGTTATATAGACACAGTTAATGTTCCTGGCAATGGCCTCATTTGCTTGCATTGGTTATGTGGAGCCAAAGAAAATTAAAGTACGATTGGTAAATAAACAGTGAGAAAGTCCACGTTGGTACTTTTTTTTTTTTTTTTTTTTTTTAAAGAATGTCAAGGCCTCTCTCCTCCACCGTGACTCACTGTCCTCGCTCATCTTTGTGCTGCAGGACTCAGAGGATAGAGAAAGTGACAAGCAGTGAACACCAGGAGTTGACACTGGCTGTTACATAAAGTCATGTAAACAGCATCCTGCCCTCTCTCCCACCTCAGCCTCAGCGCCGCTCCCAGTCTCTGTTTGCCCGGGAGCCCGTTTCTAGAACCCACTTTACCTCCTCGACTAAATTCCAAAAATGAGACCCACTCAAGTGTCTTCTTCAGTCACGTGGATCCTGTCATTTATTTATATTTCCATCGGATTGTCAATGTTTTATTCATCTCATTTTCACCACGTGGATTTTTTTTTTTCTCTCTCTCAGCTTCATTTTTCTCACACGGGAGAGAACTATTGCTTGTTCAGGCGAGCGTGAACAGATGTCGGCGGCGGTCGCCCTCGCTTACAGACGGATCCATCTTCACGCTCTCTCAAAATGGAAGAGATAGCACTCAGTCCATCCAGTTTGACCCCTGTGGTAAAGCTTTGTGGTAAAGCTGGCTGCACCTCTGCTCTGTAAAGCAGCCCCGAGCCGCAGCCCAGGCAAAGTTAGCCCAGCTGTAAGTGAATCACCGAAAGGTTCACATACTGGCTGACCCCCAGCTGATCTGATATTATCCTTCACAGCTGATCCTGTTAATGTGGCGGGAATTATGCATTGTCTCTGACTCAAGTCCGGCCCCCGTCTCACAAAGATTAGCGCTGCCGTGTGGGAGAGTCAAGGTTAAAAAATATCCAATCAAGTTTCAATGATTATTCAAGTGAGTAAACAAATTAATTCTGTAGCGACTGTGTTGCTTCGCTCACTGAAAAATCTTCCCATAGTCACATAACTGTGTCAAAAAAAACCCCGGCACCTCCTTTCCCAGGGGTGATAATGACATAATTGTAAGGCCATCGTGACAAAACGGCCATTCATCCCGTCTTATTATGCGCTGGGAAGAAATTTAAGATGGCAGCATCGATTTGTTTCGAGCACAAAAAAACAGAGCGCGATGGAAAAAAAAGCTGATTATCTTAATGAAAGACTGATTTCGCTCTCTTAAGTTGGGGAGGGATCTTTGAGGCTCAGCCACATTATTCAGCCCCCTTCCTGTGGCTTTGTCAGCTGCAATATTTTACAAGAGTCACTGTTTGACTGGCATTCCTATTAGATGGTTAAAAGCTGCAGACGTCAAAAATAACTTTCATTGCTGGGCTGCTTAATTGTCTCTATTTTTTAACGTGGCCTGTGATGCCCGTTAGTAATTAACTGATTAATCAGATCTGATGACTTGTCAACTTTCCCTCAGGAGATTTCTGAACTGAATGTGAATGAGAGAGGTATTTGCTAAATAGAGGCCCATTACATGAAGCTCATTTCTCCTGCCACAGATCCACTCCCCTCCCTCTCCTCTTTTTTCCCTCAGACTTCCTCTTTCGCCTCTTTTCTCTGAGAGCGAGGATTGATTAAAACAGGAGAGTGGTTCATTAGATTTTGACAGGCGACACCATATCTGCAGAACACATGTCCTTGGAGAAAGCCATCTTAGCCCATGTGACTCCCCTGGTCGATGCCATCTCCACAGCAAACACTATCCCCAAACTAATTGAAACAAGGTGCTCTGTGGCCCCCGCTATCTGCCGAGGTGACAGTTATGCAGCTCGCACAAATCCGTCCATGAAAACTGAGGAGCTTGATTAAAATGCGCCTTCCTTAAGTGCTCCATCAGTGTTGTTTCCCAGTGTGAGAAAATAGCTTTTCTGTGATACAAACAAGTTGTCACGGACATTTTATCTTCCCGACACTGGAGGCAGGGTTGTCTCGCTGGCAGGTGTATATTGCCGTGTCAATCTGAAAATCAACTTCAAAATGAAAACAAAAAGCGCCATCGCCAAATCCATGCATAATGCAGCCGGTAGTAGTGCGTCTGGATGGATCTAGGTCTTGATAGTGACAGACCTATGTGCAATGGTGGTGTAAAGTGTTTGATAGATTGTTTAAGTGTCACATTTCTCTTGGCTGTGATACAGTTTACTGCAGGCTAAAAAAGGCCAGCGATGATGCCGGAGTTATCGAGTCTGGAGGCACAGAACTCTGCCTCTAAACCTGGAATCACTGCAATGTCCCCTTTTATGAGGAAAATAAAAAACACCCATCATGCATCAGTCTAGATTTGATCACATGTGTGCTGCAGTGATCGGCCTGGTCACCTTCCTTTCATGCACGGAACACTTAGCTAGCGTTAGCGAGGCCCGGTGCTGCAGCCTTGAACAGCAGCCAGCAGTGGGCTCTCTCGCCTGCCGCGTCTCGGCCCGGCCTGTTCGAGGCTGTTGGGAGGCACAAAGATGCTCTTTGAAGTTAATGAAGCATCAGCATCCTTCTTTACCTCCACCGCCGGGTCATTATGCGCAGCCAATGTCAAGGCTGCACGCAGCACTTCAAAGAACGAGAGGAGAGAGCGCCGAGCCCACCCTCAAGTTCACCTCTAACAGAGTTTTATTCATGTCATCAGAACTGGAACAAACTCGGCTACAAACGGATGCGCGTTCGCAGAAACGTCTCTTAAACGGAAAGATTGCTTTTACACGTAGCTTAATGGTGTTCTGCAGGAGGTCGCGCTGACAAGGCCGCGTCAAGACTGGAACGGTTCGGATTTCACAACATCAGCAAACAGCGCCGTGTGATCCCGC
Source organism: Centropyge bicolor (assembly GCA_037975185.1). Classification (NCBI taxonomy): domain Eukaryota; kingdom Metazoa; phylum Chordata; class Actinopteri; family Pomacanthidae; genus Centropyge; species Centropyge bicolor. The sequence continues at coordinate 3,084,574 of JBBMOC010000039.1, read as the reverse complement.
TGTAATGCATCCATGTTGTACCTGCACGAGACACAAGGGCAGATCCCTGTTTGTACACGCCGCTGCTCCGCTCTCAAGCCAAAGCACCAAATCACACCGATGTTTGACAGTCGACTCCGGCTGTTTGCGAGCTCCTGCAGTTTGACTGGGCGCCATGTTGGAGCCGAGGCTCTGAGGCTCTTCAGGAGGGGGGGGTGGGGGAGGCTGGCTCCTCTCCCTTTAACTTGTCACTGTTACTATGGGAACTGGCAACATGCTTTTAAAGCTTATACGGGACCCTTTGGGAATGTATCCTAAACAGAAATCCAGGACTTTTGCCATCTAACAGTATAGAACAACACATCCAGCCTGTTTATTACTACAGAGGATACAAACAGGCTGCCGAGCGCCGTGTGACACTCGATATTCAGGATACGTGTCCACATGATTCAGAGTACCTCCAAATATCAGCTCTCAGGTTTTAAGGTCTAATTACAGTTATAATATGGAATAATTATGTAAATCAATTGTTCTAAACATGCAGAGTTACAGGATGCAACAACCGCAGGTCCCACATCCACAAAATCGATCATTACATTTCCGTTAAACTGCTGCTGAACAATCTTCACACAATGCGCTCGCTCTCAATGTTTTTTTTTTTTTTTCCTTATGCAGACAAATTGAAACTGAGCGTACTCACATTATGTACCCACGCTTTATTCACCTCACTCACTGTATAAAATTATACGGACAAATGATGAGAATAAACAGAAAGACTACAGGGACAATAGCAATGTGGTTTGTTAATTTAAGCAATCAATGAAAAAGCAGAAATAGAAAATGACTTTGGTGCCTTTGTTTTGCCTTTCCAAAGGGATATAGTACTTTATGCCAAACAGTACAATCTCGCAGGAACACAATTACTCAATACAAGCTGGTGCGGGGTGATTTCCTGACAGCAGATTACTTCCTCACTTTCCTGATTGATAAGTAAAGGCTGTTCATGCCCCTTTGAGATGTCTATTATCACACTGCTAACCCTCCTACTTTGGATGGGCGACTTCTCACAATGCAGGTAGTGACATCACATCCTACAAAAGCCCCTTTTGTCCTAGCTTTATCCTTACCCGTAGAGAACAACACGCTGAAAGAGAGGAAACAGAAAAAAAAAAAAAAAGGTGTGCAGCGATACTGTAAGGCACAGCTGTTCACTTCACACCGAGCACACCGTTCCCAGAGACACAACATGAGTCAACATGCAAAGCAATGCAAGTTAGAACACCCCCGCTTCCGAGAAACCCGGCGGCACACAGTTAAAGGGAAAAGAGAGTTTCCAGTCCGACCAGAGCAAAACTGCCACAGTCGCCCAATACCACACAGGCACAGCTGGCAATAATAGAAGACCCACATTTAGCACGTATAGTCAGGTCTGGTATATGTTGTATCGAACGCTTCGAGAGCGAGCTATCGTCTCCTATGGATAAGAACCCAGAGGAACCACAGTGCGTGTGTGCCAACAATTATGTGGAAGGCGAGGGAACTGAATCAGTTTTGTTCAGCATTTTGTTTTCCCCAGAAGACAGAGGAGACAAAAGAAGGAACGCAGAGCTCAGCTACAGAAGAGGCACGGGGCTGTTCGGAGAAATGCGAGCGTGATGCGAGCAAACTATGATCAATACAGTACCCTCACCTCAAACCCCCATTTTCCTTGATGTTATTTTAGGCGCCAATAATAGATCCTGCTTTATATCTCTCCCACACATGGGATGCTTAACAGGGCAGGGTGGGAGGGGGCGGCTGTTGCGTTCTCACAGTGTGTGTGGAGCTCTGATACACAAACACAAGGGCTTTTTTTTTTTTTTTTTGCTTTTTTTTTTCATCTAACCTGCCACACAGTGCAACAGGGAGCCGCACAGCCGGGGGAGGTGGGCGCCGCGTTGGCAACACACAGGCAATCTGCTACAATCAGCTGGTGTGTGTGTGTGTGTGTGTGTGAGCATGGAGATCGGTGTTTATTTGGTCGGATGGGGGTCTGATGGTTTAATTTTTTTAAGTGGGGTACTGTATTGACGCAAGCCATGCCAGACGAACGGAAACGACCGCCTTCGTCAACCTACCTGTGATGTTGACGTCCACGATGCCGGTGCGAGTCCCGATGCCGTTGGTGGCGTCGCAGACGTACGTGCCGGCCAGGTCGTAGGTCACGGGCCCCTTGAAGAACAGAGTGTTGTTCTTGATCTCCACATTGCTGGGCAGGGAGCCGTTCAAGCTGTGGCGAGAGAGAAGCAATAATACAGAGACCGTAAAAAAGCAGAATTACACCAGACCATGGTAGCAAAAAAAAAAAAAAATACAATCTCTCCCAAGAGCGGCAAAGCAATTCAAAGCGCATGAAAAATACAGTCTCTAGTGCCAAACAAACCTGGATGTGTGTGTCGGGGTGAGATAAATACTAGCAATATTTGACAGCGATATATTTCAACCATCATCCATCAAGTCCAAACAAAATTATGAGGACAGGGAATCCCAGCAGGTCCACACAGGTAAGACATAGTTGACGCCTGAGGACACAGGCTTTTTCGGCATGTGGAAAACAAAACAGACAGTGGTAGCACGAGGGGGGGGGCGGGGGCGGGGGGGGCTTCGTTCCTCAACTACAGCAAAGCTCACATGGCTGAAGTCAAAACTCAGGGGAGCTGTCAGCGGAGGCAGCTGATCAAGCGATGAATGCAGAATCTACCAAACGGCGGGCTGTCAATGAGAGCTGGAGCCCGCTCCTCCTGCCTGAGGTGTTTGTCTTCATGGTTCGCTATCTCCACTGCGTTCAGACTTGCTCGCGTCCTTTGATCAGGTCAGCACGCTTTGAGGTCACGGATCATGAGCGCACCAAACGTCCACTCTATTATCTGGGCACCTTTTCACGGAGCTGGATGCTGAAAAAGGTATCAAATTTCGTGACAATTAGCCGCTTCCTGTCGCCTTCCCGCCGATCGGCTTCATCAGCGGCTCTGAAGGGATGTAGCTACAAACACCACTGTGATCATATTAAACAGCTCTCCGGTGTGACTGCGGTGACCTGCTGGGTGACGGTGGCAGGTTTTGGTTTCTTTAAACTAAAAGGATCCTGCAAGACGTCTCTCCCTCCCTCCTTCCTTCCTTCCCTCCCTCGCTCACTCCTGGGCTTCCTGTCTGTCTGAGAGACACTTTGATACCCGCCTTTTGTGCAAAGACATTAAAAACAATGTAATGCTCCATTTATTACAGGGCGAGAGAAACAAAATCACATTAGAGAGAGGGAACAAAATTAGGTCTCACGCTAAGAATGGCCACACATCGAGCACTTGAGCTGCACTAAACTGCCTTTCAACAAGGCTCTTCAGCGACGGGGAGGAAGGACACAGTGTTAATTAATCTATCATAAAATGTACAAGCGGCTGATCCATATGTGCTTAAATGCATTCTACAGAGCAGATTTTGAGGATAAGTCAGTAGAAAATGCTCAGGGTGTTTTTTTTCCTTGGCAATAAAGTGCCCATAGTTCAGAACAAAAAGTAATAGAAAGAGCCACGGTCGAGTTGTTTTTCATATACCACCATGGCGACGCGTTCGCAATGGAGCTGCAAACAACCCTCAATACAGTATGTCACGATTCAATAATCAGTTACCTTGTGAGCCTCTATCAAATGCTGAGTTCTGCAAAGCCCAATTGATTTGCTGCAGAAATGAAAGGCTGGCAAACTGCGATTCACCACAGATCCTGCCGCCATGTCTGCATTTGTATGAGACATCTGAATGTGTGTGCGTGGAGCCTGAGGGGCAGCGAAATGAAAGGCTAACAAACAGCTTGAGAGCGACGCAGAGCCTTTGGTGACTGGCTGGGCCCGCTCGTGTGCATGCATGTATGTATGTGATGTGTGCGTACAGATGTGGGTGTGTGCAGGGTTCAGAGAGGGAACTCGCTGACGCCATACATCAGCGCGTCGTCCTACGTTTCGCTGTAATCTGCGTGTGGAGGCGGCTTTAAACTTGGACGCCGGAAAACAAACTGTGCGTTTTAAGGCACCTGATTAGAAGAGATTATAACATTCATTAAAAGCAGAAATTAAGCCTTCAAACCAGCTACATAAGAAGCATTAAAGGACGACGTCTTTAATCAAACATCCATCTGTTTTGTCGGCTTCCTGCATTATGTTTAATGTTTAATGTGGATTTCATTTTCTTTGAGGAGCCGCAGACAGCGTTAACAATATTTAGTAATTGCTTATGTCAAATAAAAGAAAAGGCATTGGCCTTAATAGCCGGCTGCACTTCATCCTGCAGTAATGGAGCTTTAGAAAAAAGTAACCTAAATATCATTTAAAAGGGCATTAAAACATCTGTGAGTTTCATCCACAGCCGCAGCAACAGTTCACTTACGGTGGCCTTTAATCAACATGAATACGATTTTTCACAATAGAGATAAGTGAGCTCGCTAATTAGAAAAGAGTCTGAGGTAATCACACTGAAAAATACAGTAATAATAAAACTGCTTTTTTTATTTATAGGTTTTCATATCTGAGAGTGACTGAAAACACAACGCTCGGCGGAGGGATGATGTGTGCGCTGGAAAATTGCTTTTTCCGGGGAAAGAAAAAAAAAATTAAGTCTGAAATCTCAGCACAAAAGTAATTGAGTTATTTATGATAATAAATAACACTCCCTCCCCTCCCCCCACTGAATACTACAGCACACACTTAAAACAGACTCAACAAATGAGAAGGGAGACGTGAGAATGCCCGACAAACAAACGTTTCAAACAATAAAGTTCAAACAGGGTGTGCCCTTTTTTTCTCTTTATCCCAGTTTATTTCAGTGCAGCTCCCATTAACCCATTCTGACAAATAGCTGTGGCATTGTGCTCTAGGAGAAAAAAAAAAAATCAAAGATGCTCGGATGCTTTCTTCAAGGATTGTATACATGCCAATGATTTGTGCTCACTCCGCACAACGCGCAGACACAAAGAGCAAGTGTGAAAAGTGGATGCAGATGATGCAAATAAAGATGTTTGTTTTTAATTACAGTCGCCACGATAAGCTGTATGAGTTGCAAAAAAAAAGAATCTGACTGCATAACATAAATACTATATACAACTGATTGTCTCTGGAAATAATCTGGACCTGTACCAAACACATTAATATTTATCGGACTGTGTGTGTTTGTGGCAAAGTGTGACGCAATCCTGCCGGCCTGTTCCGGATCCTTCCGTCACAGCCTTGTGCTGACCTCCACAGCGGAGCCCAGGGGAACCTTCACAACAGATTTGGCATCTCATTTTCAGTGCAGCAATGGCCGTCCCCTCCTATCTGTCAGCACAGTGCCCTCGTCTTTCTAGATCACATCTCCTCACCCTCCTCCTCCTCCTCCTCTCTCCCTATCTTCCCCTATCTCCCTAAATCTCCTTTTGCCTCTTAAAAAAAAAAAAACGCAAACAGGTCAAACCTTCTCTATCTCTTCGTCTTCTCTTTGCTGCTGTGTGTGTATCAGTGTTTCCGCCCTGAGAGCTAAATCTATGCATAAAAAAGAGAAAGAAATCCACATGCCTCATTAAAATCCAACAGTGGCCTGTAGAGTAGATACAATGAGGGCACAATGGTCTATTAATCCACATCCACTCAAGTCCAGTGACATATTTCTCAACTCAGCCTTCACTGAGCAATTACTGAACAAATTGCTACATTTATCTCTCAATTTTACCGTATAATACTTTCATTTAAAACCGTGATACGCTCCGAAAAAGTTGCTTTATATTCAAAGAGCTAAACTCGCTGTTCTTTTCTTTTTTTTTTTCTTTTAATTTGAAATTTTGCATCTGACATCAAAATGTGAGCAAATCGTTCGATCAGAGCAAACAATTCTGCATTCGACTTGTTTTCCTTCCATGTCTCGGCGCCTCTCATGTCGTTACTGGAGGCAGATCAAACCTGGGGTTATTCTGCGATTCCCAGAGGCCGCGAAAACATGTTTGTACCTCCTCTCGCTCACACGTTCTCAGCGATATTCTCCGAGGCAGAAACAGTGATGTCAGCCCCGCGGCGTGCCGGCCTAATCCGCCGCTCCCACGCCAGCTTTCAGTTTCAGCCCTCTCCTCCTTGTGTCAGCGACAAGCCGCCGCCGCCGCCTCGCGTGCCCTCCAGAGAACACAACAGCACTAACAACAGCGCTTTCTTACCCCTTTACCTGCACGCCCGTCCTCAGACTTCAAAGCAAAACCCCCAAAGAAAAGCAAAGCCCGCTCTGTTTGCATTTATCTCCCGGTATCAGTGACCATCAGGCAGATAGGGTGTCTGTTGCTGCTGTAATGGGCCCATTGTGCTCAGCCTCAGGTACCAAGCCTTATCTTCATTACACGTTTTATAAACAAACAAACGGAGACACATTTCTGGAGAGGATGAAGGAAGTTGGTGTGTTTTTATCTTTGAAGATTGCTTTCTTGTATATATATATATATAAATATATATGTGCCTTGAGAAGAGCAGACTCCATTCGACAGCCATTCCATAAAATTGCCTTCCTCCACAAAACCACACTTTTTTTTCTTCCCCCAGTCAGGAACCTAACGTGAGAGAAACAACACGTAGCCGTGCTGTCTTCTGAGCCTTAAGGGGTTTTTGTACGGGTTTAGTCAGACTCACAGTTTCCACTGGTAGATGGTGACAGGGGGGTTAGCGTCGGCCCTGCAGGTCAGCTGGACGTTCTGACGGTTCAGGTACCAGTTTCCATCAAAGCCATCGATCTTCACCTCGGGTTCATCTGCAAGGAAGGAAGGATGCGGTCAGTTCATCCCTCTGCGACGAGCTGTTGCTCTGGTGAAGTTAACTAATGCTAGAAACCTTTTAACAACGTCTCCACACTTTCAACAGTTTTAGTTTTGCTACTTTTCTTTTTACATCACTGTAGTTTTAATGGAAACAAAAATACAGTATAATAAACACACAGCTGTAATAAAGGCAAATGAAATATAAGAAATAAGGAGTGAACTCTTACAAACTTTCAGCACAAAAAGTTTTAGTGCTGTTTTTTTTAATAAATCTTTGAAGATTTGAATTTAGTAATGTTTGTTTCGAATTAAATCAGGAAAAAAAAATTGTCGTGTGAAAATGAGATTTTTCTTGGTGGGAGTCACATTCAGCTGCTCATTTCCTTTTTTTTCCCCTCTTGATTTTGTGCAAGTGGAAAAGTTCCCGAGCTGTGTTTGCAACAGGAACTTGTTTACTGTAAACTATGAGGACTGGTTTACTCTTGCAGCAGGAGTCAACAACTCTTGGGTGCATGAGAACATGAAATCCCAATAAGTTCAAAACAGCCTGCTCATTTAAAACAAATGGGAAGAATAATCAAAAAATAGCTTTAATATGAAGCTTTAAGAGAGCGGATTCTTACACTGCACGTTGAGCACCACGCTGTCTGTGATCTTTTCGCTGCGGTACGTCACGATGCACGTGAGCTTTTGTTTGTGGGTCTCGCGGCTCGGTACGACCACGTAGTTGCTCCGTACCGTCACCGTCCCGTTCTGGTTGCGGGTCTCCTGGAAGGTGGCTTCGCCCTTCAACCTGGTGTCCCATTTGATCACGCTCGGGGGTTTCCCATTGGCTGATACACACGTGGCGACGGTCATCTTGCGTTTCTGGGCGCGGGCCACGATCGTGGGCGTCGTCAAGGTCATGCGCGTCATGGGCCGAGCTGCAGAGCAGAAAGGACAAAGCAATCAAATTACTGACATGTAAGTAATTAAAGCTCATTAAACAGAGATCTTGTCTTTTTTTTCCCCTTTAAGATTCCATCTCAGTTAAGAATCTAATTTTATCTACTTCACCTACAATCAGCTTTGAAGTAAATTAAACTAAGGGGATGAGAGATGAAAACAGAGCTGTGACTCGAATCAGGCGAAGTTTTGCGTCTTTCCCTCCTCAAAGCAGTTGTCAAAGCTCTCACAGATGTAGAACCCACTTGCCTACCCAAATGCACAGTCATCCAATTTGAATCCTTTGTGAGTTGCCAATTAGCAATCTACTCGTAGTACATCAAAAGGCAGGCTTGAGCTCGAGCGAATGCACAACTGAGAGAGATAGGCCATGAAGAGGCCTCTTTGAACGCTGCCGGTCGGTTATCTGCTCACAGGTTCCTGACGCTCGCTGAGCCGCAGAAGCCTAAAAAGACCTTGGAGGCTCAGCGACACAAAATAGGGACTCAGAGCTGACAGGAAGCTCTGGCAACAGGGACTACTTAAGCCAAGTGCTTTTTCTTTTACTGGGACTTAATGGAAAACACACCAACACTTAATTTCTAATTAGATCTTTAATCAGAGTCAACGCACAACCTTTTCAAAGCCGCCTCTTTCCAAAATAAACCATGTCGCAGGCGCTCCTCTTTTCCCACAAGACGAGATTATCCGAGCCAAATTACATGCTCTAAAGTGGCCTTATTGATTTCCATCTCACCTGCCATTTTTATTGACTGCTCTCTGCAGCACTTTGCTTTCATAAAAAGCCATATGGGCCAATCGGGCATTGGTGTTAAACGACACGTCATCCCAATCATCATATCATGAATCGGTCAAGAATGATTTTCACTACACGCTGGGCGAAAATGTCCTCCGTGGAGCGAGAGCGTTGAAGGCATGATGTGATGGTTGGTGCCGTTTCGCTGATCACAGACTGAGGGTTTTTAACTGTGAACAACACGGTTACAGCAGCAAACAGAGAAAGAGCATCTGGTTTGAGGAGCTCCAACCTACTCAACCTACTTTACAACAAAGCCTGTGGCAACGCAACGTAGAGGAGCAGAGCTGTAAAAGTGTTTTCCTCCAGCCTTTGACTAAAAAGGAAGATGTCAGTTTGACCCTGCGTTATCTGATTCGCAAAAATGCTCTTTTTCTTTTCCTCAAACGGAACCAAATCTGACGACTCATCAGGCCAGTAACAACTTGTCGGAGGGGAGAACTCCTTAACTGATGTTGAAGCTGAATCTGTTTTTCACTTGTTTCTTGGCTCGACACATACAATGACACAACCTTTGTCCTACAACATGAGGACAGGCTTCCACATGTATAATTACCAGGTAGTGACCAGGATGTCTGGAAACCTGGATCCCAAAGATAAAGGCTGTGGCGCTGAGTGTCTTTCTGTCACTGTCCAGGGGTTAGGGTTATCCTAGTTTTTAAGCTAAAGAAAAAGGTTTACAATCCAATCTGTTGATGGAAAAGCTGAATCATCGCAGATCTGAAAACACAGTGTTGGGTTGTTTCTTTTAGCTCCTCAATAATTGCCAGTTAAAAGTAGGATATCCAAAGCATTAAACACCAGTTTGGGGATATAAATGTAAGCCTTTCAGTTTTATAACTTCCTGATTTGACAAGGCACAAATGAGTCAAACAAATACACTGGAAACTGAGCAGTATGTGCAGATATTACTTCCAAGGAGATAAATCTGACCGAGAAGATGAAGAAGAAAACAAATTCCTGGCAACCAAAAATAACCAAGATCAGATTATTAAGATTTAAACTCTACACAGGGGGGCTTTGTTTCAGCTTCCACATTGCAGATGTTGTGGATTAATCCCCCAAACATTTCTGTAGTTCTTACCAAACACGGTGAGGTTGACCATGTTCTCCCGGTTGCCTGCAGGAAACGTGGTGTACTCGCAGATGTAGGCAGCTTCGTCGGACAGCTGCAGGCTGGAGAAGACGATGGTGGTGTCCTCCAGCGAGGGCGTGCGATGGCGAACCGCCGCCTGCTTGAAGCTGACCCGCTCCTTGAAGGGCGGCAGCACGGACACGCCGAGGGCCGGGTTGGCTATGGCCACGTTCTGTTTGGTGCCGTTGAGGAGCTTCTGCCAGGTGACCTGAGAGATCTTGACCGGCGGGTTGCTGTTGATGAAAATGCAGCGCAGCTCCACTTGCGAACCCACGTTGCCGGACTTACTGGAGTCCATCTGTACCATTTGTCCGTCGCCACCTAGAAGTTGCAAACAGAGAGGAGGAAAAAAAAACATTTAATTACGATTAACAAGTGTCCGAGGCCAAGCAAAGCAGCCCAGTCGATAGAGAGTACATGCACTGAAAGTCAAGGAGTCAATTTAGCCTCGTAGGTAGTTCATGCACGCACAGACGCACACTCCACCTATGCTACAGAGTCTGCTCCCTATACATCAGAGTAAAGAGTTGGTACATGGTGGTGGGTGTGTGTAAAAGCTGGGGGAGTTATTAACATAATGGGCACATCTATACAACCCTGTCTTTGTCCACGAGGGTACCGTTTCTGATGAGATGGAAGGACCGGGCGAGAACCAATGCATCACTAATGAATGAGTACAAGGGCAGCGAGTTGGAGCCAAGTCATCGTCTGCTGTTCTCCCCTCCACCAACCCGGCAACACGCTGGCTGGCCCATTGTAATTTTAATTACTTTTTACTCACAAATACTTCAATGACTGCCTGGAGCTCCTATTAAAAGAAACAATGTAGGGTCCAGTGTAAGCACTCAAAACAATGAGACACACATTAGTTATGTAAAAAAAAAAGCAGCAATTATGCCCTTCTCTCCTACTATCTGAGGCTGAGAGTTGTTTAGGAGCTAAAAAAAAAAAAAAGAAAAAAAAAAGGTCAATTAGTGAGGACAGCCCTTCTGTAAACTCGCCTGTGGTGGCGTCCACATCCAGGCATTAACTGCCCCTTTAAAGCTTTTATCTGGTGCTGGAACAATTAACTGACTGACAGCGAATCAGCTGACAATGATGATCAATTAATCAATTAACTCATTTATGAAGCAACGGGCCAGACATTGGCCACTTCCTGCTTCTATAAAGTGAGGATTTGCTGCTGTGTTATATCATTGTGAACAGAATATCTTTTCATTTTATGGACTAATTATTTAATTGACTAATCGAAAAATAGTCAACAAGTATAAAAATAATTGTTGCAGCTCAACAATTCCTGCTCTTTGTTGCTCAAGTGCAGATGAACAACTAAACTTTCATTTTCATTTTGATCTGGCGTCTGAAATGACAGAACAGATGTGTCAACTCCCGCATCCTGTTGTCTTCAATGCGTCTTTGTTATGTCGGCTCTGATTTATGTTCCCTTCCAGGTGAACTCTGATGATGCCCCATTTCCTGGTCCGACCCCTCCTGGCTGGGCCTGTATTTACGAGCAGCCACAGCTCTAATTATGTCCTATGGATAGGCCAGGACCCACAGGAAGAAACACTGAAATTCCTCTGTTAATCACACCGGACTCATAAAGCCACCAGTGAATCAAGTCATAAACCGAGAGAAAATACGTGGTGGCCTCGAGTGGAGGACTGAGGGAAACACACATGCGCCACAAACAGAGCGGCTCTTTAACACTGATGGATAATCGCCGTGTTCAGAGATAAAGTTTCCACAGGGGGCTTTAAAATGTATAAAAATACTTGAGAGTGATCCATTCATGTCTACACCCACTGAATACAATATCTGATGGAGTCTATCTGCAGCTACACAGGAACCTGCAGCAGAGGAGGAGGAGGAGGAGGAGGAGGAGGAGGAGGGGGAGGGGGAGGAGGGGTCTGTGTGTGCAGCCTGTCAAACTGTCTAAGCAGCGTCTGTTTTTCTTATAAAAACTGTAGGTAGTCGGCTGAAGGACACCAGGACGCAATGCAAGCATGAAGAGAGGAAATAGTTGGTGCAGACTTTGGCTGGAAGAAAATTATGATGAACAATGTACTTCTCTCCATCTTTCATGGCGGCAGCACACTCTCAGGTTGAATGGCTGGAAAGCAGCGCATTACCACAGAAAGGCAATTTCTATGCATTGTTATATTCTTTCACTCAAGTAAAGCCTTGGCTGCCGACATCAAATCACATAAAAAAACAAAGTGACAACCTTTTGGAGTTACTGAGTGCACATCATCTTTCATTTCCTCCTGGCCACATCAGCAAGACTCTCTCTATAGAGATTTAAACTTGGGGGATTTGACGATGACAGATTGATTTACTAATACAGTTTGACAGGGAGGACTGGCAACCTTGTCATCTGTACCTTGAGAAACACCTGTGTCCTTGTGCACCTCGGGGCACTGCTTAACTCCATTTTATCACAGCTTAGATTACCAGTTGTGGCAGCTATGGTATGATATTTTTTGAAATAGCAAACACAATTTACTGTGTGACAACACTAGTTAACGTTTAATCTTAAGTCGGAGCGATGGGGGGGGGCTGTGTGTGTGTGTGTGTGCAGGAGGCGGGAGGCTGTAAAAACTCATAAATATGTACCTGGCCAGACCTCACCCACATGAACGCTAAAACAATAGTGGCAGGGTCTGGCTGTATGAAAAGTTGCAGCCCCTCCCTCGCTCCCTCCTCTGAGACTGATGCTCCCCATTCAAAGTGCACAGAATAAACAGCAGCTCACGCAAATGGAAACCAGCGGAATAGGCATAATTACACAGCAACAGAGCCCCCAATCCCCTCCGTGAAGGACCGGGGGCGCCCACAGGGACCCCTTTCACTCAAGGACTGGAGGAGTCCTTGGCTGAGCACAGTGGAGCTGTAATTACAGACTACACCACAGAGCGGCAAAGCCATGGAAGAGCACAGCCACATACATGCAAGAGGCACTAAGGAGGTAGATTTCGTAGGGTTATGAGAGCCAGCGGTGCAGAAACCGAGGAGGAAAATGAAGGGAAGAAAAAACAGATAGGCAAAGTAGTGGAGAAGTGCCGAGTGGGAGCGAGGGAGACAAAGAGGAAGGCGGGGCTTTAGGGAGATTTGTAGGTGTGCTGCGGGTTTGAGGCTGGCCGGCGTCATCGCCTGCACTGCTGCTGCTTTGTTCTCACACTGACAAGAGGGCGACTGGGGGGACAGTCATGCTCTAATACACCTGAGGCGAGACGCTGCCTCGAGAGTTGCCAGTAAAGAGAGGAGCCCTATTTCTGGAAGGAAAAGCAATAGGACAAACAAACAAAGCAGAAAGTATGCCCAAGCTGGCAGAATATAAAAAAAAAAAAAGAGTAGCTTGATTCACACCAGGTGAACTGACTTGGATCAAGGGGGACATAAGGGGCACTATTAAAACAGCTGCTGCACCGTCTGGCCCCGCACTGATAGCATGAGACGCACAAGGCCTCGGCACAGAGCTCCGCACAGAACATTCAACTGTAATAAGATCCGGCCTGTCAGGCAGCAAGGAAAAGCATGTGCTTTGTGTTGTTTGCATATGGCGCTTTGGACAATGTGTGAGGCAAGCTGCACCAAACAACAGCCTTCAGTCAAATGGCCTCGCCGCGCGGACAACGAGCAGGGAGAGACGGAGCTGCAGGACGATCCTCAGACTTCAGACCATACATGCTAAATGCGTTTAAATCAGTCAGAGGTTTTATTACAAACGCAAATATGAAAAACAAGCTTGATTCCTTTCTGTAACAAATCAAAAATGAATGAGCAACGTGACATTAACTTTTAATATCTGGTTTTCGTCTCTGCTCGGGAGGAAAACGATCATTAAAGTTACACTCATCCATCTGTTTGTTCCCAGATATTCTTCTGTTCAATGTAAAACCAGACCTTGTTCTACATATAAAACAATAACAACACCATAAAACCCTGAACTAAAAAACCAGGGCGCCGCCCCCTAAAGCCTGCGAAGCTTCTTCTCCATAAAACAACTGCTCTTTGGCACCTCACCCCACAATGGATATGTAACACTATTGTTTTTTTTTTTTTCTTAGCTGAACTCGCCAACAACCAACGATATTTCAAAAGACAATTATTGGCTCATTTACCATTACTTGGGCCATGTTCGTCCAAGAGAAATCCATTTGCGGCTGAGTCAAATAAAGTTCAGAATAATTCACCTCTTGCTGCCGCGATGTGAAGAAGGCAAAGATTAAATGGGAACTCAATGCATATTTTAGATGAGGCGCTCATTAATGTCTTCTATTTAAAGCGGCACCAGGCAGCTTGGCACATTGTCAGTCCCAAACGGCAGCGAGACGTCGCCGTTTGAAGTTCGAAAAACTTCAAAAACCCAGAAAATGTGTAATGTGATGATGTCATTTAACGGCGCTGTTCTTGGAGCTAAATGTCGTCTTCTCTGTGGCTTTTCTGGGTGGAGACACTGAACACTTTCCACTGTCACTGGACCGAGCGCTCACTTATCACTTCCTGTAAACCGGGAAGATTTCCCGCTCCGCCACCAACATTTAATTTAGTCAAATAGGTCAAATGGCATCTCGGTTTGTCGGGATCCCTTTGTGACTCAGGCACATGAAATCGCATTTCGGCACAAACATCTTGCCAAATGCAGCTTTAAAGCTCATCACATGAAGACACATCATCTCCTCTTGCCTGAGATGCTTTCGGTTGCTTCATTGTTGCTTAAGTGGGATGCTGATAGATAAAACACGGCCTGAGCCACTCGGGATAATGACTGTTTAATGTTGTCCCAGTTCCCACGGCAATGGCACAGGCCTGTGTGCTCCCCTATTCATGACCACACATGGGGTGTTTAGGGGGAGTCCAAATCTTCTGTCTCTCACACACACACACACACACACACACACACACACACACACACACACACACACAACACGCCCATTAGTTGCTTGTTTATTCCCCTGATGGAACTTTTTTTTTTTTTGTCAGTCTGTGTTTTGGAGCTCAACCAGTGGCATTTTGCTTATGTTATAAACAGACAGAAGTGCTTTTCAAAACGCTTTATAAAATAAATGACGGTGTTACTCTTAGGCACGACTGCGACTAAGCTGGAGGCTTTAATGCATCCAGATAGGCCAATTCATTTAGCAGGAGCAGCCACAGCCAATGTTTAATGCTGCTTTTTGTTGACCACGACCGTTCAGCTTTTTGAGATGGAGCAGTATGTGTCGGAGAATTTGCTTTAAACTGCACTCAGACACTATTTGATGGTGCTTCAGCCGGGTCTCTTGGGTAAACAATGGTGTACCTGCCAAAGCAGCTCTCTTTACCCTTTGTCTCCCCAAGCAAACATTCAACTGCGGAGGCAAGCGAAACCTCGCTGGAACAGATGGTTAGTAGACCTGTTCCTAATTTTCCACTATCTGGTTCAAATTTGAAATAGTCTTTTGTACAACACGCTTGTTCATTGAGGACAATGTAACATCTGCTGCGCTGTAAATGTTAATGATTATCGGGAATATTTATTATGTTAGGCGACTTCCCATTTTGGGATTTCTCCATGAAATGAGCTGCACATTTCATTTGAACTATTCCCACCGGCCGTTTGTTTGGGGGAGAGAGAGGCGTAATGACCGAGCGCCTCGGCACAGTAGTCCTGTGTTTTCCACGGGGGCTATAAAATTACAACTTTCAGGTTGGCGGCGCGTAGCATCGTCCAGTCGAGCGTACGCGCCGAATCTCACCTAATGCGGCCGCATCCATCGTCTCTGAGTCGACACGAGCTTCAGAGCTCAAACCCACACACACACATGCCCCTCGAGCAGCTTTAAGGCGTTTCAAATGTCAAGGGGATGCATCAGTTCGCCTGAAACTGAGCTTCTCATCTTATTTCAGCGGGATAATGACTCATCCTTGAATGAAACGCTGGGAAACGCAGCCGATCCATGTTGTTATCGTGCGCTTTCAAAGGAGCAAACATAGATGACACAGTGGAGCGTATTTTCTTACTATCATCCGTGGATAGAAAAGAAAACGTATAGCTGGTAACAGTGGCTGTAAATTTGCTGTAATTAATGCTTTTTTTTTTATTCGGGTCTAATAGGAAATATGCTCGAAGTAATCTGGGATTTTAGTTGTCTTTGACCGCGGCAATGGCAAATAAAGCTGGGCCAAAAATAAGGCTTTTGCCCTAGAGAGAGAGCGGGAGGGGGAGAGAGAGAGAGAGAGAGAGAGAGAG
>JBBMOC010000039.1:2975401-3068491 GCA_037975185.1 Centropyge bicolor | reverse complement strand
GAGGGAGGGAGGGAGAGAGAGTATGAGTGTATAGCATGTATTGAGTGTAAACACAGTATCAGAGAGCTCTGACCCTCCTCCCTCACCCTGCAGCTTAGCTAAACAAGGCCAACACAGTTTCGGTTCTACGACACAAAATAAACAGCACTGACGTTACCTGACCAAATGGCGAGATGACATCACCCACTGATACCAGATAGGAAGCAACCGTCCGTAAACAAAAGGCCGGTTAGAAGTGACTGAGAGGGAACCTCCCCGCCCCCGGCCCCCGCCTGGTCAATGAATGACTGTGACTGTTACAGTTGTGCTTGTTTGACTGAAACTGAGGGAAAAAAAACAGCAGCCACATCCAGGTATTGCAAACTGCCGTATCAGACATGAAATGTGGTGTGGGAGCAAAAGCAGCTGGATAATAATATGCTTTATCAGACAGATATCAAGCCAAGATGCTGTGGAGCACATGCACAGATCAGACAATTAGCCAACAAAGCATCGCATCCCAAAAAAACGGGCTCAGCTCACACAATGATGTGTGCTGGTTATTTTTCAATAATGCAGAAGGTTCCCTGGGCTTTCAAGCCAGAGCAGCTGTTGGACATCTTAATAGGAACGAGCTGATCAATAAATAAAAAGGGGGCCAGAGGCGCGCTGCGAAGCGATGCATGATGGTCCCAGACAGGTGGAGCCCCGGCGGCCGCAGGTACGGGCTGCGAGCGCGGGGGGAGTTGAGGGGTGGGGTGGGGTTATGTAAATGCGATGTAGAGGATTTTGGGGAGTTGCGGGGGAGGGTGAGCGGTGAGAGTGACACGTAGCGGGTCAGACGTGGTGAGCAGATTACAGCACTCAGGATATTAAAGCGGAGGAGAGACGACGCAGTCGACAACAACACGACTCACACTCGTCCTCTCGCCTTCAGGTCAGGATGAGACCTCAGACTGACGTTCTTCTTCATGGAATAGTACCAGAAAAAAATTTAGATCTACTTTAATTTAGCTCCTTTAGCTCACCTGACATGTTTCAATGCATCTATATGAAGATACACATTTAAACCTTGGTCTTCAGTTCTGGTTGATGACTTAAAGCAGCGGTTTTCAAAGTGTGAGGCGAGTGAAAAAATAAACCCTAAAAGAAAAAAAGTGTAAACATCTGACAAGAGACAAGATGGGTCGATTTTTAGTATCTCGAGTGAAAGTGAGAGAGGGCACAGAGTCTGGGGCGAGCAGAAAACGGAGGAAGTATGACCCTGATTATTTAAAGTTTTGCTTTTCATGTATTGGTCCTGATGATGCTCCGCTGCCACAGAGTGTTATCTGCAAAGAGGTGCTAGCTAACGACAGTATGCCACCATGTAAACTCAAAGAGGCCTTAAATTGAATGTATTCAAAAAGATATTAAAAAGCTCAGTTAAAATATGCTAAAAACAGATGTTAAAATGTGTTTAAAAACACACTAAAAACATACAGATGTTAAAAATGTGTTTTAAAAAGATGTTTAAAAAATGATGTTAAAATGTGTTTTAAAAATATTAAAAACATACAGATGTTAAAAATGTGTTTTAAAAAGATGTTAAAAACATACAGATGTTAAAAATGTGTTTTAAAAAGATGCTGAAAACATACAGATGTTAAAATGTGTTAAAAAAAGATATTTGTCCACACACACAGATGACAGATGATTAAAATGTTTTAAAAGTATGTTTAAGAACATACAAACATGTTTAAGATGTTTACAAAAATAAAGATGTGTATAGCATTTATTGTTTAAAATCTTTTTTAAGCCTGTGTGGAACATACAAAGCGACAACAATAACAATAATAATAGTAATAATAATTAGGGGGGGTAAAGGGGGGGCGGCATGCTTTTGAGTTCTCTTTAGGGAGACTCGCTATCCCACACTTTGAAAACCCCTGACTTAAAGTATCAATCAACAGAGCTTTAATTTTCAGTTAATCATTTAAGACACTTAGGAGGCAAAAACTTTCACAGTGACATTTTATAGATTAAAACTTCATCTGAAAAATAGTCAGCAGCATAATTGGTAATAAAACTAATAATTTGTTGCAGCCTTAATCACGGCTGGTTGTGCCGGCCGCTCACTTTGTTTACATCAGTCATTAACGCTCTGTTCTTCCAACTACGAGCCACAAACATCGTCAGTGTCTATGCGTTGGACAATGCAGCACATGGGATTATCTATAAGAATGGCTCTGGAGTGGGATGTATAGGATGGGGGTGAGTCAGTGTGAGCCAGCAGCACAGCACTACCCTATACCTCTGCTAGGCACTCAGCAAATACAGCATGAAATGCATAGAAAGTCCTGCCAAAAAATGCTGAGAAAGAGTCTGGCCCTGGACGACCATGCATGACAAATCCTTCTCTCACACCATCTGTTCCATTGTCCACAAGTAAAGATAAGTCTTGCATAGAGTACAAACACTGCATACTTCCATGTGATAATGCCAAACACTTGTGGCGGATACGTTCTAAAACATTTAGGTTTCAAAAATCAAACAACTACCGAGCTGAAAGCGGACGATCAATCACTGGCTGCACATAAGGACGGACGTGGACGTGTGATGTGGAGACCTTCATGCACGCTCACTGAAAACACATCCGACGGGTGTAAATCCACACAACACACGCAAGGTGACCTTTAGAAATACTCAGCCAGAGCATAGAATATTGTTTTTGGCATCTGACCTGTGTCGACCTTTACTTTCCTGCTTTTTTTTTGACAAAGGCCAGTTGATATCTTACATGCTTGCGGGAGGGAGGAAGCCTTCGGGAGGTAAATGGATCCAGTATAAGCATAGCGAGAAGCACTGTTGCATGACCACCGGCTTATTAAACCAAGAAAAGAGAACGTACGATCAATATTTGATTAGAGTCACTTTGATTTTTTTCAGACGTTTCCACTCCGCATTATATCGGACCGGCCTCCGAAGATTTCTTGAAAGAAATTAATGTTGTGGATATCATGCATTTTTAAAGATGTGTGGAAAAAAATAGAAGAACTGGCTGTCATCAAAGTGCATCGCTAATTGTGGTTGGGACATAAACAGGACAGCAGGGGCAGCGTGCACACAGCTCTGCCTGTTGGTGTGTCGCACCGAGCTATTTTTCTCCAGCATGGCTGGCGCAGGCCATTTATACAGCAGATCCATTAACATATAGGAGAGGGAATTCACACTCCAGCTGGAGTGGGCAGTGGGCTGAAGCCCCAGTCTGCTATCAATTAACAAGCACACTTAGTATGTGTCTGAGTCACGATCATCATGGGACTCTGACAAATGCCGCGCATTTGCTCAAAACAAGTGTTGTCACAATAGCAAATCTTTAGCTGATTATGAGCTCTCGTACCACATCTGATGGTCTCCAGCAACAACATGGCATGCAAAGCGAGAGCAATAAAATCAACTCACCAGTAGCACTGACCTAATACTGTAACGAACCAGTCATCTCTGCGCACGTGTAAAAGGAATTAAGTAGAAATAAACACGATTATGAATTTTGCCCTGCAGTCACATCATTTCGGCATGGATTAGTATCCTGTTTTCACCACTGGAGGAATGATGTGCACACTTACTTAAGCTGATAAAGTTAGATATGCTACACTCATTTTATCCCTCAACATGGTATCTTATCTTGTTATTGAAATCATTTTTCACATTGCTAATGCATGTACATATTTAACAGGCGTCGCTGGCTGCGGTTTAAATGAGACATTTGCTGCACAGGCACCAGAAGGTGTTTGTCTTTTTTCTGTTCAGGGTAATTTCGGCCTGGATTCTCTGTAACCTTGACTCAGAGCTGCCTCCTTGAACGACTGACACACAAAGGACTGAAAAAAGCTCCAACTGTAAATATGACATGTAAACACAAAGACAAGATTGATGCTAACATGTGGCCGTGATGCTACATGGGAACACACAGCTTTTCAGCAGAAATGTCGGACTCTGGCTTTGGTCCAAATTATCCTTTTTCATGTGTGTTTTGATCATAAACCTCTATGAAATCCAGTGGTTCTCGGCAGAACTCCGAGACCAGGGCTGAACCATTTCCTAAACCACGACCACAGCCTATCTTTCCAAGGCGAGTAAGGCCCCATGTTCCACATACATATAACCCTTGGAATGCGAACCACATCTCAAGACCATGTTCATATTCTGCTGCATGTGCTTTCCAGCTGTGATCGAGTATTGTCTTTCCCATCAGCCGCAGAGCTTCGCCGTGTACGCTACTTTCTCACAGCTCAGTATGTTTCCATAAAGCGTCTTTCAGTGCATCAAGCTCCACACTATTATGAAATATCTCACATCTCTGCTTATACATCACTCTGACACCACATCCATTTCTCTTTAATGACTGTTGTATGCCTGCATGTCAGCAAGGACACAAAGCACAATATTTGGTGTGTAGAGCTACTTTTAAAGACTCAGGCTCAGGAGAGGCCATTTTCTGGATTTTTTTTTTTTTCTGGCATCTTTCATTCTTCATATTGTGACATTATTTTTTGATGGAGAGCACATGAAATAACAGCACTTAAATGTCTGCACAGTTTGCAACTGGCCTTTCAAAAGAAAAGCAACTGACATGGAGACATAAGTTAGGAACCACAAAGCCACAGCAAGGGGAAAGGAACGGGCTGAAAGCTGAGTCGGGTGGTATGAGTTACTCCGGTCTCCACTGGTTGTTAGATGTCTAACAATGTGTATTGACACAGAGACCCAGGACACCAAAACCTATTCGGTGCAAGATGTACACGGCTAGAAAAAGCAAGGCGGGCGCTCCTAAAATGTGCCTGGAAAGAGAAAGAAGGGAAGCAGTAATCAATGGTAGGAATCAAAAAAATCACAAAATGACTCTCTTAGCTTCATCTGAAAACAGCGCGGTGGGTGGGCTGTGGGCTCGGGCCATAAAAAAGTCAGGAAATGAACTCAGGGCTTCTTTTTTTTTTGAAGTTCAGCTGCTGGTGTTGAAAATCGAGTAGAGGGATTCAGCACGTTTAGCAGAGGGTGTCGAATATAAATGACTGCAGATTACAAGCAGAGGGATCAACAATCACTTGCTACCAATCTCAACATTTAAGATGAAACATTAATACTAAGTAGCATCCAGATAAAATGAACAATGGCGACGAGAGCTGCCAGTGACTGGAGGTAATTGTGTGGTTCAATGCAATTTCAGTGTGGCCAAATTGTAACTGTGTGACTGCTGTGTGACTGCTCCGCTGACAGCTCGTGCTATTAACTGCAATCAAACCGGCACCGTAATTACCCCGCGTGTTAAAAGATATTCTGTAGTTAAACTTCACAGCGTGCCAATTCGGACTCGGGGAACGCAGAAGGATGCGCGGCGGCGGTGGCGGAGCGAGGCGGTCAGAAAGGAGCGGCTTCTGTCTCGTAGGGCTTTGATGAAACAGAGGGGGAAAAAAAAGCATAGCTGACAAATCCTGATAGTGTATTGCTATTGATCAGAAGCAGGGAAAGTGAAGCAGGCAGTCACAGGGAGATTCAACAACTCAATTAGGCCCTATTGAAATCCCTGTCACTCACTCAAGCAATAGAGAAATGCTGTGTTTTTTTGGAAAGCCTGATTAGCGTGCTCGGCTCGAGGGAACCGTCTCCCATGATGCCTCTCTCCAAGTCAGGGGTATTCAAGTAAAATTTAAAGAGGTCCAGCTGGAGAAAATTTCTTGAAGCAAAGGTCCGGAAGATGATAATGTAACTATTCAATGTGATATATATTTAAGTAGCCTAGTAGTTGTATCAACCTCTGCATGTATGGCTGTCAAATCAAATGAATTCAGGACAATTCGAAAACTTTTTGACAATATTTATTGTCAGGAAACATAGAACTGAACTTATAGATGTATGACTGTCGATTCGACTTCGACTTCTCTCATTTACTAAATAAAAAAGGGCTGCATTTCAAAATAAGAGAAAATAAATACAATGTTAAAATTGTGCATGTTCAAATAAAGTGCTTAACTTCAGAAAAATAAAATAAAGGAGGAGACTTGAATTTCCCCTTTTCTGAAATGAGTCTGTCCATTCCGGATGAAATGCTCTATTTTTGCTGTCCACTTTTCTTTTTTTTGGAGAGCATCATTTGTTCATTATTTTCCATCTTTCTTTTTCTTTCTACCATATTTTCATGTGTAACTTGCCTCTAACTCTCTCATCTGTCTGAACGGTAGAGTCGCAATATTAACCACCTGGAATGCACAGACTTTATTGGCGGAGTGGTATCACGTGGAATGGTTTAACTCGCATGTAATTGGTCTGTGCCTGTCTCATCCACGAAACCACTACTGTAAAAACTACAAAAGCTGCGCCGGATTAAAATAGAAACAACATGTCAGGTTTTAAATCATAACCTTCTGTTTTGGTTGTAGGTCCGGGTCCATATGGGACAGCTTCTGGGTCCGGACCCGGACCACGGTCCGCCTGTTAGTGACCTCTGCTCTAAGTGATGGTATAGAAGTCAACCCAAAGCTTTTTGTAGTCACAAACAAACTCCATCCCAGGTGAAATCCCTCACGTGAACACCCACACCTTGACATTAATAGCCTTTGAAATGTGCTGACAGGCTTTGGATTGGCGCTGCAGCCGGCTTGGAGACACCGGGGCCCGTCCAGTGGGAGCCCGGGTGAAGTAGCTGCATGTACTGACTGTTTCCTCGGGGCTGCAGGAGCATTATTTGGAGCTCTTACCCTCGCGCTGCCCTCCCTGACTGTGTCTATACTGTGGGCTGCTCATTGTTTGACAGGATTGACAAGCTCCCTGGCAGAGCTGATTAAAAGCTTTAAGGTCAGAGAAGTGGGACAGATATCGAGCGAACACCTGTCTCCTCGCTGTGAGTCAGTCCCCTACTGGGTGTGTCCTCCATTGGCGCAGGATCAATGGCTCCATTAAGACCCAATGTGGACTCTCTTTTTTTTTTTTTCCCCTTTTCCTGACAGAGCTGCTTTGGCTTGCAAACAACCTTTCACCTGGCTCTTCCTCTTTCTACTTCCCCCTGCTTCTCTCGCAGTCATATCAAAAAGGGAAAGTGTTTCTCTCAGCGGATGATCATATTTTTGTACAACTAAGGGCATCGGCCGGCCTTTGCTTTAGCTTAAAAAACAGCCCGAATAAAATGTAGAGCGACAAGCACATGCTGCAATGTATTTATTTCTTTTCCAGCTTCAGACCTAATTTCATCATGGATTTCCACATCCTGGTAAAAATAACTAAGCCCGACTGCCCACTGAAGATTTGCCAAAGGATTATGGATCATTAAAGAGATGTTTGAAGTTCACTTGAAGCCTCTCCAAATAAGTTACCCGAATCACAGCCTTTACGGTGTCTTGGCCACACGTCCTCTCTCTCTCTCTCTCGCTGTAACCGGTTTTCGTTTAAAAAAGAGGGGTTCTCACAAAGTGCAACAGCTGGTCATGCTCTCCGGAGTCATAATCCAGAAATGGACATTTCAATTTACTCCAGGCCCAGTTTGGATGATAGTGAATTAAGATACCTGCTGCTGTGGATAACTTACCGATTTCATCCCTTCTGGTAGGCTTTCCACTCGCAGCTTCACAGAAGAGAAAATGTTCTTCTTCTGACATTGTATCTCACAATAATCTATAAAATGAAACCTAATACCATAGCTTTAGCCATGGGATAAGACTTCAAGGGATGGGTGACTTTCACCAAAAAGATATCTCCAAGCGTGTCCCACACACCACTCATCACTACTTTCATCTCCAGAGTACTTCCATTTTCACAGCTTTCTGGATCCCTCCTCCCCCACAGTCACCTGGCTGCTCTGTCTCGATGTGATTCAGTGGCTGAGCACAGAGGCGCATTGTGCTGCAGGTTTTTTTTTTTTTTTTTTATCACATTCATATGGTCTGTAATCTTGTTTGTTTGCGGTGGGAAAATAAAGTAGCCGACTGAGCTGACTTACATAACAAAGAGATTGTTTTAAGATGCCGTCAGACACCTATTATCAAAGTGTCACACCGGCTCAAATTCACATTTCTCATCTGTCTCGCAAAATGGAACCATCGCTCTTACAATTTCATATCCCAACTTCGTCGTTATCTTTTGAAACAAGTGCAAAATTGATAAGAAACTGTTATTCATCATTAAGACAGACGGAGTGTGAAGGTAGGACTACAAAGAAACTTTTCTGTTTGGGCTGAACTGTGTGAACCAGTTAATGACTTGTTGCATCAAACCACCAATTACAAAGAACTAATACTCTGCGCTTCATCACTTTGTGTTTCCACATTTAGATATTTGATGAAGATGTGGAACAAAAGTACGGCGAAAGAAGCGAGTTCACACTTCTCCCGCTGTGTTTTCAAGTAGGTGTGAAAGCGGGTGTGGGGGGAGGGAAAGGGTGAAGGTGTCGGTGGAGTGTTGGGTCACATCTACATTAGCAGCTGCTCTTTGGCCCTTTTCTCGTGGAGGCATTTGTTTTTTTTTTCCTTTTTTTACGAGGCAGATGGGAACATGTGGTGCAGCTCGATAAGATAATTTGTGTTAAAGACATTAAAGGTGTCAGTCTGACTCAACCTCACATGTTCCTTGGTCTCAACATGTGGAGCATCAATTACTGCAAAACGGCTTTGAATTGACTGTCTAGTCTTTCCTCAGATATTTACTGATTTGAATCATAGTTTTAGTGCCAAGTGAAATGAAGAAAAGCATATCTTCTCGTGGTTAGATTAGGAGGCAGTGACTTCCTGTTTTGCCATGATGCCATGAGCAGCTGTAAAAGCATTTTTATGTGCACTGACCAACTGTGGCTTTGGACTAATAAAACCATATAGTCATTCATCTTATCTTTATTGTTACACTCACTATAATTATTGACTACCGGTGACAATTAGAGCAATGAGATGTAGATAGTTTCTCATTAGTTAAGGATCACTCCTTCGTCCTGGATATTTTTATAGACACCGAGGGAGCACTTACTGCCACCAGTGTTATAAATGCCAGTGTTTTCAGTCAGAGGGCATTAGAGCGCACATATCTGTTGCCTACAAAATGACAGTATCTTGGCAGAAAATTTCTCATCTTCTCCGTGCCCTTCACAGATTGCAAGCGTAACCTGTGCTCCTGCTTCGCTCACCTGCGATCCCGCCCTCGCAGAGCCACTAGAAAATGTTCGAGCAGGAGCGAGCCCGCCGTCTGTGACAATCGACAAAAAAACTGCTTTTGTGCATCGAAAGCTGAAGAGGCTCAAACCGAGAGCGGATGATGAAATATGGCTCGACATATGGGCTAATTCAGGCCACAGTGAAATAAAGGGCAGTGAGCTGTGACAGGTGTGCTCCTCGTGGGCACAGTCTTGTGTTTAATCTTGTTTAAAGTTATTTATAATTTTGGACTGTGTTGTGCGTAAATCTGTCATGCATATCAATGTGGTAATTACAGCCTGTATTAATTTCAGAATGATGGATATGTTTAGGATAAGAAAAGAAAACAGGACAAATAATCACATTAATCACGTTTTTTTTTTTTTCTTTGGCTGGACCTGAGCTGTGTGTGACAGCTGTGCAGATACAGCTTGTGCTTCTGAGATACAGTAACACGGCAGCCGAGCAGAACAAACAGGTAGCCTCTCATCAGCATTTTGTTTGTCAACCTCTTCAACATTTTGACACGTCACTATATGTGAAAAGTATTTCTCTACACTAAATGCAGGATTCTCAGTCTGGAGCACTAAGAATACTCCCGATGGACAACTGGGTGCAATGCAATGCAAAATATACATATTGTTAAATAATTCAGGCAAAAGTAGTTGTGCACTTAATAAACAAGTTTAAAACATTTGGATAAATAATGGAGTGGAGCAAGATGGACAAACAAACATGAGGGTAGAACTGAAAAGCTGAGAGAGAAGAGGTTGAAGTCTCTCGAGGCTGATGTGGCCAAATATTTTAAAATAACAAATTATTCATTTGGCGCTGTTACCGGTCAGTCATCTGGGCCGAGCGAGGGCAGCAGAGAGGAGAGAGAGCAGAGAGAGAGCGGCCGGAGCAGTTCAGTCAAATTTTAGCAGCTGAAGCGATGAGACAGAAGACAAAGAAGAAAAGGTTTGGATGCGTTCCTTCTAGACGGCCTCCTGCCAAGAGCAACACCTTCCCCGTGTTGTCTATTCATATAAATATTGCTTAGTAAATTAATTGTTGCTTGTATAGAGTGTGAGGTGTTTGGTGGGTGATTCACAAAGCCCAGGGCCATTTTTCATTCCAGCTCCATCCATATCCATCTATACTATTAATACAAACATAGCAACAATTTCCACAAATGGTTGTAATAAAAAAAACCTTCCACAGCTCTAAATAGCCGACGCTAACATGTCACACGCTGGTAACATCTCAGAAAATACACGTAAGGATTGAAAGAGCGACGAAGGCCGGTGGTGGGCTGAAGGATTTCAGCAGAGACCGAGCTGGAAACGCAGCTTTTATCTGCTCCAGCTTGGCTGCGATGTATGCTCACATGCTGTACAGTGACACAGCCGACCCTTCATGCATAATAGATGTGTTGGTGTCCATGGAGCTGCAGATACTAGAGGCGAAGACTTGGTGCAGGGCAGAGACAATAAGAGGCGTTTTTGCCAATGTTTTATCAGGCCTGAATACTTCATCAGCAGCCTCTCTGGTGACGCTGTTTATTTCTCAACGTGGTCGAACACGATGCCATTTTCTATTGGACAACACGTCATACCTGATTGGTTTAAATTGTCTTGTTAATTGATGCAAAGCGCGATGTAAAGCAAAATTAAAATGCACATCTCTAAACCGTGACTTCCCATTTGAGCCACTGAGAGCCTTCAGACGAGAGCAGCTTATTAATATGTCAGCTTATTGTTCCTAATGAAAGATGATGAACCAACAAACTAGCAATAATAGTAGATGCATTTAGATTTAACTGCATGTGTTTTTTTTATTATTCCAACAATGATCAAAGACATTAGTTTCCTGGGAGGTGGGAACATCGATGGTGTGCAGCAATTAACAGTGAAATGTATTCCTATTCCCCAAACAGTTAGTTATTTAGCAATTATCATGCTCGCCATAATTTAACTATAGTTTTGAAATGCAATTTACTTTATGAATACAAATGTCTTGTCTCTTTTTTAATCCTGTTGTTGTGGGGAGAGGAAAAAAAAAACATGAATAAAAAAAACTGTTTAATATTTATATATCCATTTTCTAGCTACGAGCAGATCTCGCTCGACTGCACTAAAATGAAACTTGTTGTGACCTAGTTAGAAGAATGCCACATGACGCAGCCGCGCCCGCCCTCTATCCGTGAGACCAGCCAAGCAGAAACGGCCATATCGAGCATGATATTTTGCACGGGGGTCCTTATCGACAGTTTGTTAGCAGGGCGCGGGGCAGCCGGGTCCGTGTCCTACTCCTTGGCTGATTAGGTGGGTGAAGGACGGACCCGGCCGCTCCGGCTCGGCGTCGCAGGAGGCCGAGGCGGCCGCGCTTTGTTAATGTGCTGCCACTCCCCTGCAGGGCGAGCAGGCCCGGGCAGGCCGAGGTGACGCTCCCCTCTTTCCCACAGCTCAGCCGGCTTGACTTTGCTTGGCTGATGAACTGTGACGGGACACAACTCCAAGGTTGTTTGTGCTGCCTTTTTTTTTTTTCCTTCTCTCCACCAGG
The DNA here is from genome assembly GCA_037975185.1 of Centropyge bicolor. NCBI lineage: Eukaryota > Metazoa > Chordata > Actinopteri > Pomacanthidae > Centropyge > Centropyge bicolor. The sequence goes on along the minus strand of JBBMOC010000039.1, from coordinate 3,056,816 downwards.
CAAGCCAGTCAGAGCAGGAGTGTGAAACACCGTTGAACTCCACTGATGGCTCTCAACCTTCACATCATCTGGCTCGGCTGCACCCGTGACACACTCCAGTAAACACCTGAAGGATCCCCACTGTCAGGATGTAAGAGTCGCCGGCCGTACAGCCAGCTGCTTATGTTTCAATACGAGGAGAGGAGCACAAACATCGTCACCAACCTGCCCGGACATGATTTACCTTGCACAACTTAAAATGAGTCAGTCCTGTGATCGCAGGCTGCCGAGCACTCAAACTCCAGGGAACTGGCTTCACAAGTCGGTCTAAACAAAGGTTTCTGAGTGTGTGTGTGTGTGTGTGTGAAGAGACTGCAGGTCTATTAAATTATTATTCTGATCACTTCTATAGGCCATTTCTACCTCTGCCAGAGAGCCTATCGCCGCCATTTACGGGTCTCAAAGCACACTGTGGAGCTTTCCGCTGGTAGTTTTGTGATAATTTTCCCCTCAGAACTGAGAGGTTTCACAAAGGGCTCTGTGTGCTGGGAAGGTTGTTATTTCATGATGCTCTTTCAACTCTGTGCAAGTCAGATACTTAAGTCTCTTTCACACATAGTTTCTGGTAAATTACTAACCTTTCAGGCCGGGCAAGTGATTTTTAATTCACACTAGCAGCAACACTCAAGCACAGTTCAGTCACGCGCCTTTTCACACATGCAAAGGAAAAGCCGGAATAGAGCAGAAAGCTGTAATGCAATACTTATGGATGCCAACCGTCATAAGACTCAACAGAAGGCGAAGGGCAATAGTGGTTGTCTTCTTCCTGTCTGTCCAGTTTCCAGCCATTCATGTAAAAAGGCAAACAAAAGAACTTGTAATGCTTGTTAGTTATCAAATCACCCGCGAAACCATTGACAACTGCAAACACGTCCTGGATTCAAATATGTTATATGGAGTCTTGTGATTGGCTCTTGCATCATGTGACCCTTTACGTGCTGGTTCATTCCAAGCGGCAACCTCCTGTGCTGAAAAATGAAACCAATGCAGAAGTGCAAAAAAGCTGCAGTTCCTCGAATAACCGCTAGAGCAGGCTGCAGAAGGGAGGGAAAAAACATATTTACAGCCTGGTTCAAAACATGGCTCTAGTCTCATAAGCTGTTTTTCTACTCCATGACAACTCTGGGGGGGGGCGAATTTTTTTTATAAGGCGTTTGTTTAAAATATACAGCATACATCATTATGCACAATTCATAGCTGTCAATCTAAGTGGCGCCACTTTGATTGACAACTAGCCACTGACGGTCTAAAGAGCGTCACCCCGGCTAATTCTAGTCACTGAGTTTGGGAAAGAGATCGTCGTGGGGTTAGCCGGCTAGCAACGATATTTAGCATTTAACCTAGCTGGTTAGCCGTAGCTAGTTTGATTATTTCGAATAAAGCGGCTTTTTTCAGCCAACAGCGTTCATTCGACCCGCCTCAGCTCCGCCCTCGCTCCATCTCTTTGTCCATATTTGGAGTAACCGGAGGTAGGCTACCAAGATGGCTACGCACTACGATTTGCTTCATTTTTTCTCTTCAGAAACCTATGGGTGACGTCACGGACACTACGTCCATATTTTATACAGTCTATGGTTCATTCACATCCGAACCAGCCTTTCCCCTGAAATGTAATTAGGTCTTGAGCTGGGTGGTTCAGACATCCCTGAATCTCTGCTCCCATTCACACATGACCCCATGCAGGTAATGCTCCTGAACATTTCAGGGAGAGGCCCTGTACATGAAATGGGCTCTGTAAGACCTCATGTCAGTGCACTTCAGCATCTCCTTCACGTTTGCCGCAACAGAATCTAACAGCGGCGTAAAAGCTCATCCTGCTGGGGTCAGAGAGGAGCTGCTACAAAAGCAATCAGCCAGCCCATTGTACATTTGCACAGGAGGCTTGAAAATCCCATAGTGGGAGAAGCTGCCAAAACCTCGGCATGCTTATTATACAAAAGAACGCTCTTAAAACGGTATGATGAATTCCCACATGATGAATTCCTGTTCATGTTAAGGCACGGAGAACATGCTTCTGTCTGTGTCGAACATTTTTTGAGAGGTGTCTCTTCAAACGCAAGCTACTTGTTGTTCTTGCTTTTCACTTTTTTTTTTTATCGAGCCGCCACACCTGCTGGTTGCATCCAAGTCCTCGCTCACACCCACTGGGTTATTACTGCAATCTGGCAACGCAGGTGAACCGCAGAGAGTCGACCAGAGACCACTGGGGCCGACGACTGGGGCTCTTTAAGTTGCCGCCGTCCACGCAGACTTTGCTGGAGGCGAACTCTTTGGATTCGCACGTTCAAGTTCATCTCACAACTCCGGTTAATCCCGGTGATTACGAGAGACGGGTGTTCATGGAAGAGCGTTGGAAGAGCGAAAATTCCGTGGAACATCATCGCTCCTTTACTTCAAAACAAAGACAATTACAAATTTTTCCATGATGGTAGGTTGTTAAAATCAAACTAGGCAGAGAGACAGTAAGAAAATTACAAAGCAAAGCAATTATGTTGCAATCTTCCATTTTACAGCATAATCGTTCCTCCAGCTTAGAGCCTCATCCCTCGGAGTTGCCGTTAACCCCTCTCCAAATACTCCCTGACAGGTCTCTACTGGCCTTCTGCATCCACCTAACAAGGCTCTGATTTCCTTCAAGTTTTCTGAACTTTCTTTCTTTTTTTTTTTTTTGTTTATTTGTTGGGAGCTAATTTAGCAGACTCAGCATGTGTGGCTGTCAGGGGATTACTAGTCTAGATGTGCACTGTTTGTTGGTTTCACTACATAAACCAATTACAGAAAGAGGCACCATGAGAGAATTAAAAGTTTGATTAGCCTTAGGGTGGATGGCAGCATAATTGGATTGGATAACAGAGGGACGACCGCTATCTGCGTGCTGAAAAGGAGACTATGCGCTTGTGTGATAATGCCGGCGTCTGATAATAGTGAAGAGGTTGTAAATTAAAGTAATCATCTGTGAAACGTTAAAATAAATACATTTCTTCTTCATCTTTTTTTTGACTGACTTGTAAGATGCAAAGAAAGTCCATTTAATAAAGCTGCTCTCGAGCTTATCAAAGCAGGACTATGTCACTTTTAAAAGCCTTAATGCTTTAGTATGACTGGTACCTTATAGAAGCTAATGTTGGCAAACCTGCTGTGCAACAGATGTTATCATGTCACTTTGCTGACTCTACAAGCCTCTTCTCTACTTGTGCTACTGTTACACCACTTTTGAACTTCTTGCCTGTAAAACTGCATGTTGCACTGTCTCCCTTTAACACTTGTTGTTAGCGTAGGAAAATCCTCAGGCGCACAACAGTTAATGTATTTTATAGGCCCGGAGTTGCACAGGTGGTTTGCAAATGCATTGCAACGTGCACGAGATAGTGTGAACTATTATTGACCTTCATTTAAAATGTAAAGCATCACAGTTTCCATGCACTTTGCCTTGTTATTCTCAGCTGTCGTGAGCTGCTTGCGACTGTGATTCGTTGATGTGACTAACCAATCAACGCCCGGGCTGCAACAGAACATGTTATTTAAGAATAGAAAAGGTGGAAGTGAAGTGTGAAAGCTTTGACTTGCAGCTGCCAGCGTGTTTTAGAAGTTTGCAATAAATATAAGAAATGTGTTGTTGCCATTTGAAAAGGTGCACCTCCCACTGAAAGTTTAAGTGCCTCAACATAAAATGACTTTAGGCAAGAAAACACATAGCATTTGATACATTCATTGTGAAAATCATGTATTCCTGCAATCTGTGGGATCTGAATTTTCTACAGATTCTAAATGCCACAGGGATAAATGTAGGGCCCTATAATTTCCGCGATCGCGGAATCGCGGAATTGGACAATAAAAACGGAATTTAATTTTAATGTGGAATATCGCGGAAACGTTGTTTTCATGAGAGAGAGGAACATAAACATGGGCAATCGTTCCCGGGGGTTGCTAATCAATGTGACACAACCCCTGCCCCCCGCCCCTTTTCAAACCACACGAAAACATGGCGGTCTCCCCGTCTGCTAAAAAGCTACGCCTCAATACAGAGCTGAGCACTACCTGTCTATATGTCAGGTGACGTGTTATTTTATACATTTTGTCAACACTCTGACTGACTGGAAGCTGAAAAATAAATTTGATGACCACCTGTTGTCCAAAAGTCTTTTTTTTTTAAAGTCAAGCATATTTTTACTTGAAGAAAAAAGTGAAGTACTTGGTGCATTGTTGTGTTGCATGAAGCAGCAATAAAGTATTGAGGAAAAGTGCACTATTGTGTTGCCTCAATGAATGTAAGGTCATTTCTATTTAATTAGTGGGCATTTTATTCATAAACATTATTAAAACACACTCTTTTGTGGTAAAATATGGGTAAAAAGTTTTTAAAAAATGGAATTCCAAAAAATTAAAATGGAAAAAACGGAATTTGGGAAAAAATAAAACGGAATTTATAGGGCCCTATAAATGAACCCACAAGAATGTCACTTCTATCTCATAAAGAATGGAAGATTTCTGTATTAAATGCTCTACACATGACAACAACGCCAAAATAATGATGGCGTTTCAATCAGCTGGGCCTCGGTCTGCCCCTCAGAGCTGGGAATCCTGAGTTAGTTTAACGAGCGAAGTGCTGGACGAGCAGCGCGGCAATGAGCTCGCTTTAGCTCGATACATGTCACTATAAGTAATAACAATCCTAAAAACTGTGCCATGAATTATAGAAAGCTGCGGCGTTTGGCGCTCACTCCGCATCTGAGGCAACAATTTGACACAGACCGAGCTGACATTTCTATTTTCGCCACGCTGACGCTTAAAGCAATCAGACGCGTTGCTGTCGAGCACTTGCTTGACACTTTAAGTCTCGCCCGTATTTCCTCCTTATCATAGCAGAACGCCACGAACTGAGAACTGATTATTATTTCTATTCTTTCCTGGAGAATTGTTGCAATTTGTCTTTGAAGATCTGAGAGAGATGCCCTTGGAGCCGCCCGCTATCTGAAATAACAGCACATTAATCCAGACTTTTCAGGAACAGACAGGGTTCAGATTGCAGAGACTCTCTTGGTGCAGATGAACTTAATTCGGAAATTAGTTGAATTATTTTACATGCAGCTCGCGATTCAGTGAGAGAGGCGTTTAGATTCAAACAGGATTAAAGTTGGAGAAATAAGGTTCTAGTCTGTTTGGAATTCATTGACCTGACGTGGCCTGATTCAAAACCTTGAGCCGCTAATGAATAAAAACAACGGCGGGGATACATTTAAATTTCATCTTGTCTAAATATTCAATAAGTTCAACGCGGTGAGAGTATGAATAAACTAGCACTCCAGCATTATTGCATGGTAAGGTGTGTGTGTGGGTGTGTGTGTGTGTGTCCTTGGCTGACCTTGCTGAAGCTACCGCCCTGAGATTTGGCTCTGACATGTTTGCACTGACTGTATGGGCGACTCCTCCGAGGGGGCACTGAAGGAAAACCAGTGAACACAGACACAAACAAAAAGGTCCAGAAGCAAAAAAAAAACCCTCCTGTTTTCTCTTCAATAACTGACTGAGAAGAATCTTTGTTTTAATTTTCATTCACACTCTCCAAACACTGTCACATCCAAAGAGTAAGAGTAACCTACTACTATTACAGTACAGAGATGGTACAATGAAAGAAGGCGGGGGAGTTTTATAAGAAAGGCCGGGAGAGACACAAAAATAGACAAACAGTGGGATGAGAAAGACGGAGATGAGCACTTTCATTCCTCGGAGATTCGGTTTTATCAGACGCCGCTTCCATTTGCCGTGTCTCCTTTTATGTGTTTAGCGAGATAGTGCGCTCTTCCCTGTGAATGTGCGACGCCCACACTGTAAACAATAAAGTTTCTGATGAAGGAATCGGCGTTTGGCAAAGTGAAAGAGTGAGACTTTATTGTACTTTAAGTCGTTTCGAAGAGACTTCAGCGGCAGTTTAGCCAGGAAATTAGAAGTGCTTTACATCATTGAGAAAGCATTTCAGCTATTTCTATTTCTCTATCTTCTTTTCATTCTGCCATTGAAATGAATGGTTACTGGAGAGAAAAAAAAGTGACCAAAGCCCGTCACTAAGTGCATTTTAGGACAGTCTGCAGTTTTCCCCCGAGTGGTTTCTTAAAAGCAGCCTGAAACCATGTTCCAGCGCTTCTGCGATTCCTGACACCTAAAAGGTCAGTCAAGGGTGAATTTTTCATGAAGAGGAGACATAAGCTTCTCACCGGCTCCTTTTCGAAATCTCACCACACCAATGAGGCAAATATAAGCCTGTATTTTTTTTTTTACTTCTTCCTGCACATTTGAAGAGACGAGGAGAATGAGAAAGAGGAGAGAGAGAGGAGGTAGCTGGAGAGGACAGAGAGCAGAGAAACAGCTGGGTTGCCAGATCAAATGGGGATGTGAAGGAGGGGGAGGAGGGGGGAGGCTTGTTTTGCCCCTGTGCAGCGATGGGGGAGAACCAAGCGTGTAGTGCATCAAATTTTCATATGAGCATCAGTGCACAGCTTAGAAATGCATTATGGAACCAAAGCAGCAGAAAATATCCTTGAGGAACAGCTGAATAAAAACGTGGCTTATTTATAGACCGCGATGAGAACACAGTTGAATGATTTAATTAAGCTAATTAAAGGACAGTGAAGGGCCATCAAGCAAAATGTGTATTTATATTGTAATATGTGTGCAATTATTCTGGAGTGCGCCACATTATATCCCAGGCTATACCTTGGTCTCGTTCATTTCTGGGCGCGTAGAAACGGTTAACGAGCGAAGGGGAAAAATCTCGCTCGCTTCGTTTTAAGCACACAGAGTCTTACTCCAGCATTGTATGTTGTTTTATGCTTCTATGTTGAGTAAATACGAGCTGGAATGCCTCCACAGAGATCATCGCCGCAGTGCTCACACAAACCAACATGTCAGGACGGGGAGTGCTGTTGACTGTACAACAAGGCCTGTATTTACAGTCGTGCACGTGTGGTCCTGGGTTTGTTCAGAAAAAAAAAATGGTGAAGACACACTTCTATACTGCAAAAAGCATGTGTACTGTATTCATCCACTACGTGTGAAAGTAATAGCTTTTGGGTTTCGCACATGCGTCACTGCTGCGGAAGCATGAGGGGGGGGCGCTTTAGATAGAGCCACAGTGCTCACATGCTATCACACATCTGGCACATACGGCGTTCTGTATGATGTACAATTAGGGCTGCACGATTATGGCCAAAATGAAAATCACGATTATTTTTATCAATATTGTTATCACGATTATTAATCACGATTATTCATTATGTTAGGTAAAACATACCTTTTTATTGCACTCTCTTTTTTAAACAAACAAGTTTTCAAATTGAAACTTAAAATAATCATAAATCATAAACAATAAACTAAAATTTACCCATAGACAAAGGGGAAAAAATAAATATGCTTTTGCAAAATGCAATTATAAAATGAAATGAAAATGTATCTTTATAGAGGGTCTTCAGGCTGACTGCGAGGCGGAGGTCGCCTGTTGCCTGGACACATCCGCGATCTCGCGGACACCGGACTTCAGCGCACAAAAGTTTGTGCAGAACTTCCTTGTGTCCTGGGAGTCAGTTCAATATATCTGCGATCAGACCAGGAACGTCCTGGCGAAAACCAACACAAATTACCACTTGTGTGTCCCAGCCCAAAAGCCGGTCGCAATTGCGATTTGGAAACTGGCTACCGGCACTCACGATAACCCCGCCCCCAACCCCTGGCGTAGTCTGTGCTTAGCTCTGGACCAGCAAAGAGTTGGTGCCTGCTAAGCACAGGTTTTTAGCACCTGGAGCCGGTGCTTACGTGGTGGAAACACAAAGAACTGGTGCTAAGTCAGACACTGGCTCCGAACTAGCACTAGCACCAGCGCGGTGGAAAAGGGTCAACAGTAGATGCACTAGCGGCTCCTCACTGTCACTGCCTGCTGCTCCCAACATTGCACTCTCTTACAGTTTAATCATTTGAAGCTGCCGCTGCTGCAGGGTTCGCTCGCTTGCTGTTTAGGCAGCGTAATGATGAGGCCCTAACCTATGGGTCGCCCCCTGGTGGTTGGTGACTATTGGGTTGGGTAAGTGCTTGATTTGACATGCAACAGAGCTCGCTTTTTAAATGTTAAAATCGCCGACGATCATCTTAATCTTAATCGTGGCAGCCAAAATCGTGATCGTGATTAAAATTCGATTAATTGTGCAGCCCTATGTTCAATGAGAGTTTACTGCAACCAAAGCTTCATGCAAACACAATGCGGCTCACTTCACAAACGCCTCTCCTCGCATTCAGATCCACCAACAACACTGTCATCATGCTCCTGCTTTTATTTCCACTTGAGGCATGTTGCAGAAATGTCACCATGCTCCAGGTGGTGAGATTTTCCACAGTAACTTTGACAAAAAAAAACCCTGAATCTGAGTCCTTCTCCACACGACAAAAGAAGAAAAAAAAAAAGTTGAAAATGCACCTGGTGAAAGGTGCAGACAACAAATACACGATAAACAAATGGGTAAACCGACATTTGACGAGCTGCTGACAGCCTGTTTGAAAAGGCTGCCTTTATCAAAACCCAACAAAGGCAGCCTTGTCGAAATGTTTGGATCATGCAAAATGTATCCATCACTTGTGCACGAGTCCTTTTCACAAACAAAGCCAACATGTTAACCTGGCACAGCCTTTCCACATTTGACTGATTGTACAGTCATCAGCGAGGAGGAGGAGGAGGAGGAGGAGGAGGGGGGGATGAAAGTTGCGCCTGCGAAACGGCGAGCCTCTGTGTAACACTCGGGTCTTGTTCGCCAGCACACCTGGTTTCCAGCCTTGGCACCCGCTTCACAGATGCAGTTAGCAGATGTGCCATTGAGGAAGAAACATCGCTGTGTAATGTGGGTGTAAAAAGAATGAGTAAACAGCCCACAGGATTACAATATTCACAGGCATGAAACGAGTTTATTAAATTGTAGGCAGCCTGCTTAATAATTCTGTCCAGTAAAATGTGTGAACAAGCGGTGAAACAACACGGCAGCGCGTCCACTCCTTGTTCAATAAGTCAGAGACGAGGCAGCCTTTGGTCCAGCGCAGGTCAATAAAGCAATACACGGAGGACTGAGGCTGAGGAGGAGGCTGCACAACATACAACACAGAAAATATGATACATGGGCAAACGTACAGTTTCTTGTAAAGTCAATAAATCTGAAGTCTTCGAAGAAATAGTTGGACGCCGGATGAGACGGTGCGAAGCCAACAGCGGCACGCGCAGACGGCTGCTCGCTGTGATAAGGCTGTTTTATGGTCGGCGCTGTGAAATTGTGATATTTCAGAACGGCGAGGTAATGGTGTCAGAAGCGATCCCGCTTTCAAAAGACGCACAATTTTTTCAGAGCGAAAATTGCCATTAAGCGCAAAATTGAAAGGTGTAAGTGGCACAGTCGACTTCTGAGAAAGTTTGCTCTTGAACGTTTGCGAATAAGAAGCATCCGCGTCTTTCAGGTTTAGAGCCAAATCTGTGACATAAAAAAAAAAAATAATCGCAGCATTATTACATTGGGTTCTTACAAAATATGTGTTCAACCCTGATATGTGAAAGTGCTGTGTGGAAAAAAATCTTATTTAACTCTTCAAAGCTGAAGGACGTTGGCTGTGTTTTCTGGCCTCATTGTTCATATTCAATGTCTCAGGTGAGCGTATGAGCAATAAGACTGGATAATAGGAAGTGAATAAACGGGTTTGTGTTGCCTTCGGCTCTACTTCAACTGTCCTATTAAAATACAGTCACCTGTCCCTGATCCTCCTGCTCCCACATTAAGACATGTTTATTCACAGCAAAGCACACTGGCATTGACATGGTGCTGCAAGCTTGAGAAAAAACTCCTTGTTCATGGTGTCATGTGAGGTATGTGAGACAAGGGAAGAATTAATCTCACGTCTTTTTAAATCGAGTAAATGGAAAATATTTCTCGTACAATCAAAAGGTGCGTGGTTCGACTTTGTTCGCTGGTGGATTTGAATGAGAGCAAGAGAAAAAAATCAGAAAAATTCACAATGACATGAACAGAATAAGCAGTTTATAATGACTGACATGTGAAAAAGGTTCCAACTGTGCTGAATTTGATTGAAAGCAAATGATTTAAAGTACAAATAACTGTCAGTTCTGCCATATTTGACTGCATATCTACAACGTCTACATTCAAATTTCTTCCATGTAATCTGCATTTTTTTTAATCAAATTTGAAACTCGTCTTGTTGCTCCATAATATCCGTTTTTGATCTTAAGGGTGATCTTAAGGACACACAGGCTTACTATTCAATGTTTGCACGCATGACGGCGAATCAGAATTGCGGACACATGGCTCCGCCTCCATAATACAACACCATTTGTGACCCTATTTAGCAATGGCAGGGTCCACTTGTGCAAACTCGACACGCACTAATCCGCAGCCTTCGCAGTGTCTAAATAACACACTCAATACTCTTCTCCCAAACTCAAACACAAATCCCTAATGGAAACACACACTATGCAAACACCCTCTTTCACAAATGTACACACACACACACACACCAGTCCAAACCACCTGAGGGTGAGTTTAACGGCTTTTCTCGACTCCCATCCGCAGACCGGTTGAGCAGCTCGGTCCCCAGCTGATGTCACCCGTGCTGCCTCTTTTTCTTTTTTCTTTTTTTTGGGGGGTTTTGGTGCAGACGTGTGGGCGAGCCGGGTGTGGCCACCTCTGCCGCAGCTTACTCTCCGGCCAGAGTCACATATAATTTCTACACATTTCACTAACCGCGACACGGCCAATATGAGACGTTTGAAACCCCAGCGAGCAGCCAGCCAGCCAGCCAGCCAGCCAGCCAAACACGCCTCAGTCTCTGCTTTGTGCAAACAAGCTTCAAGGTTTGACAGCCACTCAGTGCCCATCCCCTGCCATTATCCATAAGGAACAGTGTGTGTGAAAGGCTATGAAAATGCTCTAACCACACATGAAATCCCAACATCTGTACCAAGGACACTGTGCCTCTGGAGGGAAACAGCGCAGGCAATAACAGAGCCTCAGTGTGGCGGAGAGGCACCTTCCTCTTCCCTTTCTCGCCCATCTGTTTGGTCTTTTTTATTCCAAGCAAATGGCTTTATTATATGTTTTTCTTACGGCCTCCACAAGGTGACAGTTTTGTCAGATCCCACCTTCAAAATCCGTGAGCTGACTGAGCCAGTGTTAAGGTCTGTGTAAACTGCACGGTTTCAGGAATATCAAGAATGATTCATGGGAGGAATATTCACATGGCAACAGCTGAACAACAGGCCTATTCAGTGGGCTGAGCCCCTGGTATTATGAGTAATTGTTTCAACAGTGGCTGAGAGACAGTTGGTTTGGAGTCGGAGGTGCAGGCAGGGACTTGTCCTTCCTGTCAGAGCTCAAACCTGAACTTCCAGGAGATGAATGTGGGAGGGTGCAGAGAATGCAGAGCTGTCATCTGATAAGTGCATATTGTGATTATTTATTTAAAACCCCCCAGTGACACTTTGGCAACGCAGCATTCTGAAGGGGGAAGGGCAAACAAAGAAAAAAAAAAAAAACGCGGAAGAATACCCGAGAGGCTGCTGGAGAAAATGTTCAGATCTCCCTATAGCTGCAAATTCGCTCGGAGGTGGTGACATTACAATCCCCTCTAACTCGGAGCATCTGCTACACTTACAGAAATCTCCCAATTTATCCGCGCTGCTTTCATGTGATCCGTGATGGTTTGTGTCTTCTAATTGGTTTCACTAACAGGGATGCCAGCGAGCCAACCAAGACATATTCCTCAAGCCAACTACTGCTGAACCAGCAACGCTCCACTTCTGTCCCATGGTGCATCCTTATTTCTGCAGCGCCGGCTCGTTGCATGACTTCTCGTTGATAGACGTCGCATGAATAAACCATTGGAAGATATGCACGCATCAACCGCACACACGAGTAGCAATCAGGCAATATGGCCTCACGTGAGCCCTGAGTCTGCTTTCTGCAGCTTGAGGTTTAATATTAGTGTGGATTGAATTAAGCAGTTGCCAACATTTCTGGTTTATAATGTAAGTCATCAAGCAAACATGTCAAACATTTGCTTTTTTTGCTGCTGTTTATGTTTTCCATCTGTATTAAACATGTAAACTGAATATATATGGTTCTGACTGTACAAGCACTTTTAAGGATGATGACTTTGGGTGTAAGATTTTTCAGACAACTTGTCACAAAAATCGCACATCAATAATGAAAATGACCCTTTGTTGCAGCCTTTTTTTATGCTTCGACTACACACAACTTTAAAGCTAACACATGACAAACTCATTGCCTGACAGACTCAGCGGGGTGCCTCGTTAATGCCAAAGTATATAAACAAGCCAAATTACTTGCACATGAGTATTTGGGCACTAATTTTACACAATCCCGAAACCTGGCAGCTCAGAGTCAGACCTCCTCTGAAGTCCGACGTGCCGCATCCATCGCTATTTCTGTGAGTCCACATATTCAAAACCTGACATTTAAAGCATCCACGATAAATCCCCAAGTTCCGATGTCTTGCCTTGTGTCCCTCTGAGAAGCTTTGTGTCGACACAATAGGCCTCCTCCTCTCCGCTGTCGCCAATCAGGTTTGGCCGAGAGTCTTGCGAAAGCATCATCACCGCATCCGCCGTCAACACAAATTAGAGCTTAATTACTACAGAAATACCCATTCACCATTGTTTCCCTCCCGAGTGCTCCCCTGCGCCCGACCATCTGCATTACTTCAATAATATTTATCATGTTATACTGAGCGGCCTCACTTTCCCACAATGCCCCTCCTTAATAAGTCCCAGACCCAAAAGCATGCTGCGTGTGGATAATTTCCCCCACGTCCCTTCCAGTTTATTGTCTCGTATACTGTATAGTGCTACTCTTCCTTTGGGCAAATGTCCTCTTTTTTTCACTTCCCGTGGCCCCAACAATCCCATCATAATGCTTTGCCAACACTTCTGTGTTCCATTAGCGTCTGGCATTCCTCCACTAATTGCATGAAACTAGGTCTGCAACCTCTTTTACACCCAATCAGCGGGGGGGGCAGGAGGGTTCCCTCTCTTGATTATATGCCACAGGAGCGGGGTAACGGCATCAGAGCGGCGCAGGCGAGCGGCTCAGGTGGGTGTTGGGAGGTTGGGCTCCTCTTACCTCACCGTGTCACTCCGTCTGTCGTCACCGCCAGGAGTAAAAGAGGAGGGGGCGGGGGGGGGCGGATAGTGACGAAGCCAATTATTTTCACCTATCTGCTGCTCCCTGCCAGCAGACATGTAATCTTAAACGGTCTCAGTGATCCCTGGGCAGGCTTTGAGCCCTTGGAGAATATGGTTTCACAGATGAAGCTGTCACAGGAAACAGCTTGTGTTCGGCAGGCAGCCTTTCTCAGACGCTTCTCACCTGTCGCCTATAAGAGCAACATGACGGGAATTTACAAAATCCTCATTTCCTGGGGAAAAAAAAAAAAAAAAACACGAGCTTGTTAGCATTTTATCTGAGAATGTCTGTGTAATCAGGAGGAGTTTTGTTCTTAAAACAAAACGTGCTGCTTGCTCAGTGTCTTTTTTTTTTATGTAAAAGAGGAAGTGTGCAGCGGCGTATGAACAAATGATGGCAGCGCCGAGCTCCCGGGGAGAAAGCAGGGTGAAATTTCAGCTCTGCAGCAAAGAATGCACGGTGCAGAGAGGGATGCTGTTGCAGTTTAAGGATCAGGTGATGCAGGCCGACAAAAGGCTGAACTTTAAAGTCTCCCTGGGTTTTTACTATAAATAAACGACAGAAGGCCGGACGAGCAAAATTGTTAACTTCTACCCCAAGGAGGAAACTGAGCCCTCTTTTGATGAGTCAGCCTCTCCTGTGGTGATAAAAGATACTGTACGAACAACGTTTAGTTTCTCAACATTCCTACAGCGAGTTCGCATCGTGACGGGACCTGTAGCATCCGGCTCCTCGGCGTATTATCCCCAGAGTGCACAAAGTTACACAGAAGTGGCTAACGCTGAAGCAAATGTCAGGCATTTAGGCGACTAAAAGCTAAAGCTGACACTTGCAATTCCTGCACTTCTCTGGAGATACTGAGGCTTCTTCCTAGATAGCGAATCACTGGGCTCCTCACTAAATCCATATCTTGCCTAATGGCAAGTGTGAAGTACCCTTTTGAGGAGAAATGTAGCTGTGTCATACCCAAAGTTGGTGTCTGAAACGCTGCCGTTAAAACCAGCAGAGAGCTGCTTTTTTTTTTGTGAAACTGGAGAAAAGATAAAGTCGCCTGATTCTCCAGCAACGTGCAAGTGAAGCCCATTCAAAGCTAAATAAAAGAGTCCTTCTATCTGTGCCGGGTTAAAACAACTTGTTTTGTGAATGCCCACCCCTCCCCCTCCTCACAGCCTCCCTTTAACCCTTTAGATAATGACAGCTGTAAAAGCCATCCCATCCCATTCATCCCAGGGTCAAATGACTCTGCAGTAGTCATTGGGATTTATCAGTGACTCCGACAGCATAATGACCCCTCAAGTTCTGGATGTTAGGGCGGAAATAAAAGGACGGCTGTTTTTTTTTTTTTTTTGCAGAAGGGAACAATGTGCAACAGCGACATCGCTCAGTCAATGTTGAGTTTGAAAAAGAGATGGAAGCAAAAGAAAGTAAGTGCTGTAACATGGTCATTGGCCTCTAAGCTGTTTTCCACTGTTCTATTTTCTGGCATGTTCATGACGATGAAGGAGACACACCAGAAAAAAATGGAAAGGCAAACCCGTCTACTAGTAATGGGGAAAGACTGAATTGCCTGTTTTTAACATTTAAAAAACCTGCATACGTGTTTATTATAAAATGGTTTATGTTGACTGTGTATCGATTTTTGGCACCATGAACAAAAAGCGTTGGCATTCATAGCCTATAGCAGGAAACTGATGAACATTTCATTTTTATCAGTTTATCATCTTTGATCCAAAGCAAAGCTGGTTCCATGTTCCATCACTTTCTATCAAGGCCAAAAAATAAATTGTGTTTGTTCTGTTACAATTCTCCAATTTGAAAGTGAGACTTTACTGTTGTGTCAGTCGCAGGCGACTGTAAAAGAGATGTAAGAGTGAAATGGGGAAGACCAACAGACACGAGGTCTTGTACACACGTAATTTACACCTTTGCAACTTGATTGAAGTAAATAAAGGTCACAAATTACCCAAGTTTGCTTTGACTAGAGAGAGCGGATTCAGAGCCTCCGCCAAGGCCGCACATTCCTTTACCTGCACTTTCATTAAAACAAGGGCAAAAGAAAATTAATACAAAAAATATATCAACTTGAAGTGTTTACATTGTGCTTAAGGAATAATAATGTTTCGAAATCCCTGGATTCAAACCTGTATTCACAAACAAACCACTTGTTCCTGTCTAACCTTTCACACAGTTCGAAGTCTGTCACACCTGTTATCTTCAGATATCCTATATATTTACAGACAAACAGCTCACACAGCACAAACACGAGTAACAACCATCTATGTGTCTAACGCATGCATCGACATGTCGGATCCAGGTGGACGATCAGTCACCTGCAAGTGAGTAACGCAGCACGTCCTTCGCTTTCATCTGTATTCTCATCACTGGTGGGTTCAAAGAGGCACATCCTCGCACAGCCACCTCACATCTATAAATACCCCACATTTATATTTCATTTTCACTGGAGGCAAATCAAGGCAAGCTTTCCTTCTCGCTAATGGACCCAACACAATGAGACTGACTGGACATCAAAGTTGCATAGAAAGCGCTTTGAAATGAAGCCATTTATATAATTCTTCTCTTTCCGATGTGAGATATATTTGCGACGCATTGTAATGGTGAATTTGTACATTTCGGCTCACGTCCAAAAAGTGAGCTTGCCCTTACATTTTGCAAGAAGTTTTGCCGACATGGGAGCCAGCGTCACATAAAAACTACAGAGACAATAAAGCTTTTACAAGAGACTAATCCTGTAAGATTACAGCCCTCAGCTGATACACTAACTGCACAAGCACAAACACAACTGATGTAAATCCAAAACCAGCCTCGACACACCTAAGCAAGAAAGACAACTTTGCAAATGGCAAGACTGTGTAATCTGACTACCGTTTCCGTGTATCCATATCCCAACAACAGATAGGGCTGCAGATATGGATGTACTTCATATTCAGCATTTTAACAAAGGGCTTCAGAGCAGCAGCTCTCCTCCAAGGCATCAGAGAAATGAAACACCGTAATGAATATTATCATCACATTTACTCTCGAGGCGTTTGGCAAATGTTCTAATCCTGTGTTAAGAGAACAGACAAAGGTTCAGCTTTCAGCTTTGGGACACTTCAACAGGACACACGGTTGAGGTTACATGTTAGATAAGTTGTAGTCAAGTTAATGGTTCAACCCCAAAATTCTAAACACATTTAAATTAGAGATGCACCGAAAATTCGGCCACCAAAAATATTCGAAAGACCGAAAGACTTTTGTCACCGAAACAACACGGCCGAAAAAGACGTTGTGATGACGAAGAAAAAACACCGGTTGCCGCCTCTAGCCATTTTTAAAATGCGCGGGTAGCGGCGCCAGTGTTTGTCACTAGGCAACCGTGACAGCGCTTTTTGATTGGCAGAGAGCGCAGCGGGTCCTCTCTGGGTCCTCGGCATATGGTCCCCGGCACACAGCTTTTGCTGGCCTTAATCTTTCCTGTGTTTTATTTAGTTCATTATTGTTACATTTAGTGTTGAAATGTGTTTATGACAGACATGTGTATGGGACATTTACATATGAAATGGACATATGAAATACGGGACAAATCGTGTCCAGTATTAGTTCAAAAGAGGACGCAACATTTAATTTTCAAATAAAGGACAATTCCATATTTTTCGGGATTTTTCAGCACGTCTGGATAGTTGCCAACATGTCTGCGGTGTGAATGCATTTCATTATATCCGAGAAAGACCACGAATAGCTAATAGCTAGTTTTAATGTCAGTGTTAATAAATATTTTCATAATTTTGTAATTGATTTATTCTTTGAAGCATTAATATTAATTTATGCAATTGCAATACCTTGATTTTAGTGAGGTTAGTACACAGTCATAGCCATGAATGCAATGGTAATAAATGGCATAATAATTTATTTCGGAGTTTCGGTTTTCGGCCTTGGTTTCTTCATTTTCGGTTTTCGGTTTTCGGCCTTGGTTTCTTCATTTTCGGTTTTCGGTTTCAGCCAAGAATTTTCATTTCGGTGCATCCCTAATTTAAATCCTTTTTTTTCAAATTTTAAATCAACACAAAGATTCTCCATGAATATACTGTAATTGTCAAGTAACACAAAGGCAAAGAAGCCACAGAGAGAGAGCTTCAAAGTACATCTCAATCTGCAATCATCAGTCACATCATTTCAGGAAAAAAAAAAAAAAAAAAAAAGTGTTTCCTATCGAGGGAAATTACAAACATCAAAACCAGGCCAAAGAGGTGTCAAGAGCGGCGCTGTAATCTGATTTGGGGTTGGGCCTTTAAGTCAAGTCAAGCCTGTGCTCTATGGAAAACAGCCCTGTCAGGACCTGCGTGGTGGGCCCCCTCTTTGTGTCACTGTCATTTAGCATCTGCACCGGCATGTCAAACAGAATGCCACCCTCGCACTGGCTGCCGGCCCCCGTACGAGACAGGATGCTGAACAAAGGCCCCGGGATGATAGATGATGTTATACAACGGGCACTGTTTTTGTCGGCGAACGTGGGGCCTCTGCCTGACATCCACTGATGGATATGATTCTCAAAATTTGTCAGCGTGTGAGATGAAGCCATCAGAGGAAGCAGGGAAGGGACTGGAAACAAGCACCTGACAATATCAGCAAACAGCTCAGGGACTCGGGTTAAAGTAATTATCTGTGACATTTTCATTTATGTAAATGTTTGTTTTGCTGTTCTTTATCATTAGTTCCTAAAATACAAAAAGCAATCCCGCCTGGGTCATGAAAGCTTTTACATTTACCTGGGAAAATCTTCTGCAGCACAGTCACTAAAGTGATGCAGCTTAAGTTTACAAAAGCAAAAAAAAAAACAGTAATTTGTTGAAAGTAACCGAGGAGGGCGAGCACGAG
Source organism: Centropyge bicolor (assembly GCA_037975185.1). NCBI lineage: Eukaryota > Metazoa > Chordata > Actinopteri > Pomacanthidae > Centropyge > Centropyge bicolor. Next base: position 3,038,664 of record JBBMOC010000039.1, on the reverse strand, counting down.
GAGCAGGCGAAGAAAAGGCCAACGCCAGAGCAGATCAGCTAAATCAACAGAAAATCCAAGGAAGCAGATGCCACCGAGCTGGACAGGCTGTTTGCTTGCAGAGGGAACTGTGGCAATCGCAAATGCAAACTTGTGACGATTTACAGGATCGAGCTGCACTTTCAACACCGTTCACTAACACCTTCTCATCAGTGCCCCCCCCCCCCCCCACACACACACACACACCTCGCTATCCACCACCAACACCACTCGACATATGTATTTCCGGGCACTGAACATTAAACTCCTGCGTCTCCTCTGTGAGCCTCGGCACCCACAGGGCTGGTGTGTGAGTCACGGCCACTGGTCGGCCTGATACACAATGACAGACCGGGCCTTGGGCAGACAGAACAAATGCCATCACGCCACGCTCGGCTCACAGTGCCGCGGCACAAAACACCGCCATTAGCTATCTAAGTAGGCAGCTGTGTGTTAGGGACGCATTGAAAAGAGGGAATTGGCACTTTACCACACAAATACATGACTGGGAAGGGAGAGGAGCGATAAGCATATAACAGACTTAACAAGAATTTAACTGTGGCGGCATCGGCTCGGAAAATTCCACATTGTGTTTTGCGACAATACAAGGACGAGAAACAACCTTGATGTTCTTTACTAGGTATCAAACTCATTGTGGAATGAGCTGAGTGGGCCAAAATCTGTTGTTACGATTCATTTTTAAAGAGTTCTTTTTTCCTGCTGGTTACGAATGCAAACAAAGTCAATACGCTGCCAAGAGTCAACTTAATAGAAAATCCCACTGGCATATTGATGTACAACTCTGGCCTTCTGTCGCAAGCAGTACCATCTGAGTCACAATGTGAATGTCAGAAGGTGAAGGAGAACAACTATTACGTCTTGTTAAAATGGATGTACGCTGCCCCGGCGTTGTGCAACAATGTAAGAAAGGCAGAGTGAGCACACGCTGGTTCACTGTGTGAAATCCCAATGTCATGAACAGAAAACATAATCACCAAAAACAACATTTGATACAAAGTAATAACACAAACGTCTGAAACAAATTCAAGGTGTTTTGTAATTCCTCTTCGGCCACAGCGGTATTTCATTGTTGTCGACTTGCTCAACTCGGCCCTCGGAGACACGACGAAACCAAAATTTTAAAAAAAACAAAACATTGTGACCACTTTGCTTTTTCACATCAACACAATTCTCCACTACAGCAGCACTGAGATTGTTCTGCATTCTGACCTAATGCACTTCCTGTCCATTCTGCACGACTCGCATGTAAACTTAACATACAGGCTGTAACACAACCCATCAGGCTCAGGATCTCAAATACAGCCTTGCCTTTTCTTTTTTTTTTTTTACATGCTCACAAACATCCTGCACTTGGTGTGAAAGGCAGAGGTCAAAGAGCGGCAACAAAAGGAAGCCAAGTGTACTTTGAGTGTGACACACCTGGCAACAGCGCGACAGACCTCTCGATGAGTGTGATTAACCCCCCGGCCTGCCAGCTTTGTTTTCTTCTGCTGCATCTGCTCCAGTGAAGCAGCGCAGGCAGCAGGAGTTAATGTAGCGGTGAAGAAAGCAGGCCAGCTGCAATCTTTGAAGGTCCAGCAGAGGGGATATGGGAATTCCATAAGGCTAAAACAGGGAGATGAGGACGGCAGAAGATGGATCTGTCTGTCTCCCCATCACCTTTGCCTGCACTGTTTCACAGAGACGGCGAGACATTTGTGCCAACATGTCAACTGTGGGGGCTGCAGCTTGTAAATAAGACATTAACCTGTGTGTTTACGACGGAGCGGTGTGTTTTTTTCATTACAAAGTGCTTTTCCATTCCACTGTAGCACACGGCGCCCTGTGAGGGACGGGCGGGGGTGCTGAGGCGAAGAGTAATAAAGCGTGTCAGTTCCTTTCTAGGGATAAAAATATTAAATCTTTCCGTTTTCAGAGAACGGGTCCATTTTCATTTCTCATCGCTTCCTGTGCCTTTCTAACCGACGTGAGACGATAGAAAAAAGAAAAAAAAAGACGTTTCTGTCCAGGATATTTGTGCCAAGGAAATCAATCTATTAGCTATAAGAGCTGAGATAAGTCGCTTTCTCATTATGTGGAGGGGAGCTCTGCACACTGATGCTGCAGAGTGCACTTACTCGTGCACACAATGAGGTCAGCACGTGACCCCCCCCCTCCGGTGCTCGGTACAAACACATCCCTTCTGCAGGGCTCGGGGGCGAAGCGTCAAGGACCATCTGACTGAATCCTTAACATGACGCTGCCCTGACACATCGCGTTGGAAACACAGTGTGTGAGTTACTAAAAATACTCCCACACATGCAACCACACTCTGGAGGACTGGATAGTATAGTGGTGCCTCACTGCTCTGTGTGTGTGTGTGTGTGTGTGTGAGGCGACTTTGCATGAAAGAGGAAGCTGCACACACTCCATTGTGATGCATGAGTTGTGGCCATGCTGCCTGAGCTCATTCAGTCTCTGGACATATTCACTTCCTCCAACACTTAAAATATATAATAGCAGTGGGAGGAGCTAATAGCTTTGCACTAATAAATCACAGAGTAAGTCGGCAGAAAGGTTACACATTTCTAAATGGATCCTTTTTATTCATCTTGGTGGGATTTTTCCCTGCTCAGCCTTTGATTTATTGCACATCAACTGGCTCTTGAGTTTTGAAGCCTTGTTGATTCATAGAAGGCTGACAGCTCCTGACAGTCTTCTATAAATATTAATCATAAATCTAAGGTTCAAGTCATGGTTATGAATAATCTGAAAGACATAACCAGTCGAGAATATTAATTAACTAAATCTAATTAATCCTCTGAATGAACTAGTACAGGAAGTCGTCCATGCACATGATGATGCCTCCATTCAAACTATAAGAGTTGTGTGGAAGTTAGTGCATCAAAATATGTACATTAATTCAGCAAGCAGATTTTAATTTTTAATCAAACCTTTGTTTAACCAGGGAAATCAACTGAGGACAAAATCTGATTAAGTGTAATGACTCGCCAATTGTACAAACACAGCCTGCACATTCAGGCATCGAACCTGTGGGAGCAAGTTCGAGGCTCCTGCAAAGATTGAGAAATAATCGACAATTATGTGGATTCAAATAAACTTGCATTATCATGAAACAGTAATGCCTGTAATCCTCTCGTTATTCACAGAGTCGACTTTCTCATCCGCCGCATGAAAACCAGTGCTGTCTACATCTAGACGAGCTAAACAAATGAGTCTACATACAGTGCACGGCACAAAGGGCTTATTCATGCCTGGGAGATCCTTCTCCCCATCCCTGAAACATCTTTAATTCAAAATATAACACATCCTTTAATGGTAGTTTTCACTGGTTTCCCCTCTTAAATTTCTGAGGAAAAAAAAAAAAGATTTGTCAGATGAGAACTCAGTTCAAGGTGTGTGGGAAGGTAAACCTCAAAGGCGCACAGATAAGCCTTTCATTCCTGGCTTTCGTTTATCTCGCAGGGAATTTTAAAAGGATATCATTCATTATTCAGACTGTATTTGCAGAATACAGACTCTTAGCTGTGCTTAGTTTTGGAGACGCTCTTTGTGTAAATGTTAAATAAACCAGACCTTTGCTCCAGGGATTACCTTGCAAATGCATGACTGTCATTCCCATACTCAATAGAGAGATCCTGCACAATAGGCCTATACTATTGCACTATCACACAAATGACAGAGTATTTTGTACAGGCCTCTTTGATTCTGTGCAAAAAAAACTGCTAATCCACACATCACTTTTCCACAAGATAATACCAGCCGCCTCCAGTTATCTAACAGCCCAAACATAATACAACTGTGGCCATCTTCACAGCCAGCTGTACTTAACCAGCCTCCTCCTGCTGGGTTTGTTGTGATTATTTATTTTGATCTTGTGATGATTATGATTGAAGATGCCTAATTGTGCGACAGGTTGTTTTTTTTTTTCCGGAGACATACCAAGAAATTGTATATTTCCTGTGTTCATCCTTGGTGAAAGTGCAGAGACTGACAGTGATTGCGAGTCAAAGGTCAATGTTTTGTTGATTTGGAGTTGAGGCACTGCAGAGAAATGATGAAAATGACAGTGTCTTTGCAGGCGGATTGCTCCTGCAGCACCGGGATGTGAAGGGGACCGGAGCAAATTCTGCTGATTTTACTAGGTGGGATTTTTTTGTTTTTGTTTCTCTTTGTATTTGAAAATCGATGCCATAATCTCCTAGAGGGAATGTAAGTCTGCAATCCATCCAATTATTTTACAAATACATACTTTTAGAGCGAGTGCAACTTGGGGATCGGCCTGATTTTCACACGGCATGACAATGTCGTCACTCAAATGCGAGAGGCAACGCGTCGACAAATGTAGCGCGGCTCAGCACCCTGATGTGTCTGTGTTTGGGTTTACTGCAAGGTCTAATAACCTGGAGGGTGCAAACAAGCCGGGTGAGTCAATTATCCCATACAGTCAAATAAAGCACACCACTGAAGTGCGTATGCCCGAATAAACAGCAACGTCTTAATCTACGTGGTAAGTAGCTGTATTCTCGGATGGCCCCGAGTTTCTGCTTGATGGATTCTTCGAGCTCCAAGCGTGAAAAGCAGTTGTGGATATCAAGATTCCCCTGACACTCATTCACCGATGATCAATTTCCCATCCTCCATCCTCGAGCCTGCCTTCACACATCAGCATCAGTCCGACACGAGTAAATACAGTGAGTGGCTTAATGCATTTTCTTCTCCAGGGATCCTGCAAGACCAAAATGGCTCAGCGGCGCGGTGGATTGTGTTCTGTTGAATGGGGAGCAACCTCTCTTCCCCCTGCTGTCCATAAAAAAAAAGGGAGTGAAATTCTGAGTACAAACAGGCGCGGACACGGTTGCAGAGTCCTGAGTTGGACGATACTAAAAGCAGTGATAAAGCTCAGTTCGAGTAAGGAGAGAAGAGGCAGGCGTCCCTTGTTAAACAAATCAAAAAGGCACCAGTGCATCGTCAGCATGTGCACTTGAGGATGGGTAATTAGAGTCCTCCTTTAGCGTGGCCTCTATTCAAACTGCAATCAGGAGTTTGGCACAACAAGGACTACGAAAATCACTCCAGCTAACTAGGTCCATCCACAGCGCTCCACCGTGACATAATCCTTTAGAAAGACACTGTATTTCTCATCACTGCTGCAGTTCATGTCGAGCTATAAATGTATTGCCCCTTTGGCAATGACAGGAAGGACACACAAACAACATCCAATACAGCTTAATACGTTTTGGCCGGATGAAACTTTGCTTTCATACCGTAACTTGGTACCATTTGATTAATCTCTCCGAGCACATAATCTAGTGTGCTGCCTGCAGAGCGCGGCGGTTCTCACCCCACCTCTGCACAGCAGCAGCTGGATAAGCTGCGATAGGACGAAGGGCACGGCAGCGAATACAACACATCCAGCGCTCGACATCGTGACCTTGACTGGAGAGCAGGCTGACAGACGGGCGCTCTATCTTTTCAGACCGCTGAAAAGGGCCCGGTCCAATTACAGGCACCGGGTACATTGTCTTGTTAACTTCAGCTCAGACTGTACATTTGGGCAGCTCAGAGATCAAGCGCTCGCTGGAGTTTAAATTGACAGAGCTACCTTTTCTGCTGTCACAGCCTCCTGTGTTACTCTGTCACTGGCGGGTGATGGAGGAGCAAAATAAGCTGTCTGAGGCATCTATGCAGATAGTGGCGGCATCAAAGTCGGCACATTCTGACAGCACTTCGTAGGAGGTCTGACTCTTGTTAAGCAATCTAGTAGAAACATACTGTAACTCAGACGCCACAGTGTCGTCGAATTTCATGCGAGAGGTGTGCACCTGCCTCCGCGGGTTAGTCTGCCTGACTTGACGTGTTGACTACATAGACTGTATAAAATATGGACGTAGCGTATGTGACGTCACCCATAGGTTTCTGAAGAGCAAAAATGAAGCAAATCGTAGTGCGTAGCCATCTTGGTAGCCTACCTCCGGTTACTCCAAATTTGGACAAAGAGTTGGAGCGAGGGCGGAGCTGAGGCGGGTCGAATGAACGCTATTGGCTGAAAAAAAGCCGCTGAAAAAAGCCGCTTTATTCGAAATAATCAAACTAGCTACGGCTAACCAGCTAGGTTAAATGCTAAATAGCGTTGCTAGCCGGCTAACCCCACGACGATCTCTTTCCCAAACTCAGTGACTAGAATTAGCCGGGGTGTCGCCCTTTGGACCGTCAGTCCATAGCTGTCAATCACAGTGGCGCCACGTAGATTGACAGCTATGAATTGTGCACAATGATGTATGTTGTATATTTTAAACAAACGCCTTATAAAAAAATTCGCCCCCCCCGCACAGTTGTCATGGAGAAGAAAAACAGCTTATGAGACTAGAGCCATGTTTTGAACCAGGCTGTAAATATGTTTTTTTCTGTCATAAAATCGGACATTTTAACATGGGGCTCAGATGTAATTGACTCCCTTCTGCAGCCTGCTCTAGCGGTTATTCGAGGAACTGCAGCTTTTTTGCACTTCCGCATTGGCTTCATTTTTCAGTGCCGGAGGTTGCCGCTTGGTTGACTACAGACAAACACATTACTGGTCACATTAACACCAAGTAAAGGAAAGGTGAAAGAAACAGCGACGGTAGTAACAGAGCTGGAACAATGTGTCAGTTCAATTCATGATTAACTGACAACAATTTCGATCATTTATTAATCATCATTCATCCCTGAAGTTCCCCCAATTGGAATCAATAAAGAATTATCTTATTATCTTATGATGCAAAATATCAGAATGTTTCTCAAATGTGAAGTAACGCTGCTCTGTTTAAATGACTGTAAATGGCTTTTGGATAGTTGATCGAACACGTCATGCAATTTTCAAGACATCGCCCCAGGCCCTTGTAAATTGTGATGGACAGTTCTCGTTATTATCTTCAATTTTATAGATCAAACCATTTGAAAGAAGAATCAGCACATTAACCAACAATGAAAATAAATAAGTAAATTAAGACCAGGTATCTTATCTAGAGGGTTATCAGACACATCATGTTCTGGATCAGTGCAACAGAATCCAGTGGCTTTGCTCTGAACTTGAAAGTGGGAATGGCTGCAGTTCAGTGACACAGACAAGACAGCAGCTGCATTTGATCCGAACTCCAACAGATTACTAATGAGGTATTGACCTATAAATGGCACTTCAGAAATGACAGCTACCAATATTGACCTTTAAAAGAGGAGTAAATATAAAGAGTGTCTCCCAAAGCTCAGCGCTGTGCCAGAGGTCAATACCAAGACTCCATTAGAGCCTTTTAAGTAAAACATTCTCCTGGAATAAAATGCCACATTTGGCCAAATGATGGCGTGGAACAGGCATGAAATATGTGGATGTTTAAACAACACGCCGGCTCGATGCGAGTGCAGCTGACAGACTGAGGAGCGAGAGGCGGCCCGAGTCGTGCAGACCGCGGCTCTGAAATACGCCTGAGTGTTAATTGGAAACACAGCACAACTGCTTCCTCAGTGAGGCGTGTCATTGGAAAGGAAATAAGCAGGAGCAGCAAAATATACAAAGACACTCATGAGGATAAAGGAACACGGCTCAGTGTGATCGGCGCAGGCAGATGAGACGACGCTAAATACACATCTGAGTGAGGCAACACAGTAATCTTAACACAGACAAATGGCCTTTTGTTTAAAAGTGCGCTCGTAGCAAAAATAAAAGTGTAATTTGTATTATTCAGTAATTCGCTTTTTTTTTTCTCCTCTGGGAATAAAACTGCAGGTGAAAAAGTTACATGTAAACTTTTCCCATTTGGCATGAGCTCGCTTTCATTATTATTCCCATGTTTCAGGCTAAATTGGAGGATTAACATGTCCTCAGTCCCTCAGCTTTAAAAGAAGCTCCCTGGGCCAACTGAATCCACCATATAACCGTAAGTCCAAAAAAGTCTGGATGTTGTGTGAAAGGTAAATAAGTCTTCCTGAGCCTCTCTAGTAATTTATACAATCAAGTGTTTGAAAAAGTGTTGAACCTCTCTCTTTCCAGGATGAACCTTTCATACCCAATCATGATCCTATCACCTGTTACCATTGAACCTGTTTACCTGTGGAATGATCCAAACAGGTGTTTTTGTATCAATTCACAACTTTCAGGCTCCATGGCTGACATGTTTGAAACGTGTCATTGGATTCAGAATGAGCAGATATTTACAAAAATCTGCTGATGAGGTCAAACATTAAATATTGTCTTTGTACTGTTCTGTTTTATTTATGTTTTAAACTGCGTCCCATCTTTTTTTGGAATCACAGTTGTACATCAAGAAAAGCTGATTTTGTGGCGATGCATGTCTATGTTTTTTGCCCGACTACATGTATTTGAGAGAATCCCCCTCATCTGTTTCACATGTATGATGCAGGTGTACTGTACCAGATGAGTATCTCATAACACAGCGGTGCCCCTCTGACTGTCCAGCACCCTACCCCCATTCCCTGACCTCTATTTCCCCGTTGGTCAGTCCACAGCAAATCCGAAAAGCCTCCCAGCATCTCCATGGTGACGGGCCTCAGTCGAGCAGATGGCCTCAGAGCGCCGCGCGGCAATTAAAGAGGGAGCGACGAGCGGGGAGAAGAAAGTGGGTCAGGATCGGGGAGGGGGGGGAGCAGGGCCGGCAACGTGAAGCTGCCTCCGCCTCGGGCCTGCGCACGGACGTATGCGCGCTCTGCGACGTGCGCACGGGTGTGTTCACGCCTCGGTGCGCTCCTTCCCGGGTCTTCCCTGGAAAAACAAATAGCCGCCCCACTCCGGTCAGGAAGCGTCGGCAGTGCGAGGATGAAAAGAGGGGTTAGGTCGCCTGAGTCTCACACGACCCGCCTCTCCAACGGTGGGAAGTCAGAGAACCTTCCACCAGAATTGCATGGGCAAATCCCACAACTCAATCAATAGGATTAACCCTTTAAATCCCACATAACGACATACAGAATCAGCCCCCTGTCATTTGGATTACTTCTACTGGAGCACCACTCACTCTGTCAGGAATTGCTTCTTCTTTTTTTTTTTCGGCCTAACTGAAATTTCACAAACAGCAGGGATGAAACACACCCTTGGCGATGTGGGGCAAATCCAATCAGTTTCATCCCCCCCGACTACTTTCATCGCATATTGAGCAGTCTATTGAAACATGGGACTTCCATTTAATCTTGACTTGGACCCACATGTTATAAAAGATCTGATTGAGCTTCTGAATCACTCATTACTCAAATTAAGAAAGGCTTTAATTAAACCAATTTAGCAGACAATATGATCTTTAGCACATTATGGAGCTTTTTAATTTAATTTACTGTTTTATGTGTCATAATATTCTTACAATTATGCATCAGCGCTTGTTTGAAGATAGCTTTAATGGAGAGCGTGAGTTGGTTTGAGGGGGTCCGCTGGCTTCACGCACAGAAACAGAAAAAAAAAGGCCTAATGAGGCGGAAAAAATCTGAATGAACTTTTATTTGCACAAGTCTTTTCTTGCAGCGAGCAGCCCCGACGTGCCGAAAAGAACTTCAGCCAAGAACACTATTTCAAGGCAAACTAGAATCACCCTTGGAACACAGTCTCATTCAGGAACAGCATGACCCTCTGCAAACTCCCATCCCCCGCGGGGTCGACATGTAAATCTCCATTTCCCCTTTTTCCTCTTTACATCTAGGCTGTTATTTTCCCTTGCAAGTCTTTTTTTTTCTTCCATGTCTTAGGGAGGGAGGTAAAATCCTTCAGCCCATTCTGCAGAACAATTTGAAACTTGGCATCCTGAAGGGTGTGAGTCTGCAGGCCGTAAGAGGGAAGGTATTTTAAGGGTTTTGCTGCGGTATTAAACAGCCACTGTATCAAGTTTCTCATTCCAACATTTGTTCCTCTTAAGCTTCTATTTTCAGTTTCATAATGCTGACAAAGGAGGCACACAGAGCCAGGAACAATCGCGAGCCCCCGAATCCATCCGAGTATAAATATTTACGATGCTCGTGCTCCACGTGAACAGAACATATGGTTAAAGTGGGAGAAGAAATTCAACCGAAATGCATCAATACGAGGCAGGAAAACACGCTGTTCACTCTCGCACATCTGTCAGACTGTGAGCTATGTGGGTGCAGGGTCAGTGAGTGGGTGTTCTTATGGCCACTTATATCTGCATAACTTATCATCATATAAATGTTGTACTCGTATGTTGGACACGTGGGCGGGAGCAGGACGAACCCTTGACCCCCAAACCTTCTGTTTCTCTGGCCCGACGTGACATTTGGCATCTTCATGACTCGACTGACAAAATGCTGTGAACTACAAAATGGCCCTGCGTGTTGCCTTTGCTGGTATCAAAGCCCTCTCCAGAATCCTGACTGGTTAATTCCACTCGCAAACCCGTAGCCAAGCAAGACGTGTGCTGCCAGAGTGGAAGCTCCCATGTGGAAATCCCTGGCAAAGTTATTCAGCTGGAAAAGGCAAGAAGAAGTGAGGAGGAGGAGGAGGAGGAGGAGAGAGGTGGGTAGGGGGTTCAGCAGGCATTTTATATGCAACTATTCTGCATTAGAAATGATTACCTTCAGGGGAAATAGTAAAAAAGTAACCCAGACAAAACGTCAACGCCAAGCAGGAGTCAGATCGAGGTCAACCAGACCTGGATTCTGCTAAACAAAGGTTTTCTGTTTTTCCCACAGCGCGACCTCACTTCAGTTACCATGACAGACGTCTGCTCAGCTAAAACCTTGTATGTTAGTTGCCATGTGATGCTCTAACAGGAAGATCACTGACGAAACAGTACCAGCGAACACAGCGCAAGTCTGGAAATGTCGTCTTTCTGTCTGATATTTTTGAGAATGATGTGCACTAGGAGGCATCACTTTTCTCAAATGCAAAACAGCTGCAAACGAACATAAAATGTAGACAATAGAGGAGCCTGACGGACGCCACAAGAATACTGATGACATCATATATGTTGGCAGGTAAACACAAAGAAACTGCAGTGCACTAAATTGTAGCATCTGTCTGTCAGGTTCTTTAGTTTATTTTGCATGTTTTAAATGTTTCCAATTCAGAATCTACCTTAATCTATCTCTGGAAAACATCCTCCCTCACTCATACTGTGTCTTTATTGCAATTTAAAACGAATTTGATGTAACCTTGCCAAAAATGCTTATATAATTTGTTCACGTAGAAATATAAGAATATAGATATCAACCTCAAACATATAGCTGAGGCTCTCGCAGATACAGAGGATGGCGGGACAGACAGGTACAGGGGGCATGTCCTCATGAGAGACCTGCTTTCCAGCCCCTCGGTCAGTCCCAAAAATAATGCATTAGGGATACTGCAGCAGCCTCAGTGCACTTTCTGTGATGGGGCCCTCAAGTGTGGAGGGTGTGTGCACATCTTCTATTTATGAGTATGAGTCCCTTTGGCGCATGTTCATATACGCTTCTCTTATAAATGTCAGGTATGAAAAGAAAGGAACTGAATGCATGATTCCCTCATTTTCTCCCCTTTGCTGGCAGATGATGTACTGCACTTGTTGTGTACTGCATTTACAGGAGTAAATATAGTTCAAGTGCAGTACAGTCATCCCCTACAGCTTTACTTACATACAAGTGCAGTTGAAGTAAGTGCAGCGCTGACGCAGATTCCAGATAAAGGGATAAACAGAACCCTTTTTTGAGGTGGGGCTTTAGATCAGTCAACCCCCCCCCAACCCCCCACCTCCTTCTCGCACACATTCAACATGCATTGTGACTTAAAAAAGAGAGGTTACAGAGGGAGGAGGTGGAGGCCATTTGGCACACCTGACTTTGTAAAAACAATGCAACACTGGAGTGAAATTCAGCCAGGCTTGAAACTGGGGAATCAATACCAGACTACATTAGTTGCTTTGGCATAGACCCTACTAACAAAATGGAAGGATCAATGCCAAACTGTGGGTCATCTCTGTGTTTATCTTCATCTCTTTCACGGCAAACTTGAACCATGTGCTCTAAGAAAATAGGCAAAATGGAGAATTTCTACCAATCGTGTAGGTTGACCTCAATCTGAGCATAATGACAAGCTTTGGGAAACGATCGTGTCAGCTGTGGCGCAGATGGAGTGAAGGCATAATAGCAAAAAATATTCTCCGAAACATTCACATACGGGATTGAAATCCTTTTGAATGGAGCAATTATCTTTACAGTCGATCACAGCAGGGATCGATGCAAACGTGAATGAAAGGCGCTCGCTGAGAGAAATATGACAGACACTGAGCTGACCTGTTATCAGTCATATTCTGCTCGTCTGCCTGCACAGGACGAGGGCACTAAGGAGCTTTGCACCAAGCTGCAGCACACTGGAAGCTTAGCTATATGTCAGGGAGAATAAATAAACCTGTGTTTGTGTTTTCTAAGCAGTCCCCCCCCACCCCACCTCCCTTATACCACCACCACCCCTCCTTCACCCACTCCCATTTACAACCACGCTGTTGCTTTGAAGCACAGTCAGCTCCCGGAGAGATATCAGTGCGGAATATTAAATGAGCGAACACCATCACTCATTAAAAAGGGAAACATTTCATGAAACAAACCCCCTTTTGTATCAAATGCTAACCAAGCCCGACTCTCAGCGAGCACAAGCAGCGTCCTCAAAGGCAGAGCGAGAGACAGGAGAGAGAGGATGAGGGGAAGAGAGATGGAGGAGGAGGGAGGGAGGGAGGGAGGTGCACCCAAGTTTGTAGAAAGTAAAAGAGAAAAATGTAAAGTTCTGGCAGGAGATCAGCTCCGAGCCTCGTGAAACCCCGGGCGCCGTGTCACAATGACGGAAATTTCAATACGACTTTGATTCCGAACATTTCTGTAACGAGAGATTGAAGCCGCTGCTAAATTTTCCAGAAATGTTCGATATTTTCATTTGAATGTGTTCTGCAAGCTAATATTCCATTTCAGCCTCGCCCCTGCAGGGTGTTTATCAGCGGATGGCGTGTGCGGTGGGTGAGCTGGAAGCCTTGTAATGGGATTGACAGATATGGTTTTTTTTTAAGGCGGTGCGGATGTTTTCAGTCGCAAGTCGGGAGACAGCTTGTGCAGATATTCAGTGTCTTATAAGTTGACCTGTTTGAGGTCATATATTTAGAAAAATGTCAGAATTTGCAGGATAGAAAAGACATTTATTGAACAGTCGGGTGTTAAAAGCAGAAGAAAACTACACTGGAAGCAAGAATCAAATTGCAGGAAGAAACTACTGAATCAAATTTTTTATACTTAAAACTACTACAATTAAATATTACCTCTTAACAGTGGGATTATTAAACAGCACCACCATCAGAACGACATTGTTGTCAGAGAGAAGCCTCCATCAAATATTTAATTTAAAGCCTTCATGGGCCCAGTGCATCTGCCAGCTGATGTATGTATCTGACCCAGGACAGTAAGAGGCAGAGCTTCAGGCCAGCTCTTGTCAACAAACTGCACGAGTCAGCGCAAAATTCAACTGAGTCAAACAGCAGAAAACATGGCAAGAGCATCAACTAGTCCATCAAGTTTTAAAATGAATCCCAGTCCGCCTCAACTAGTTCACAGAGCACAGCCGCGAGCGTTGGGCCTGAAGAGCCGAGCGAGGCGAGCTCACAGCCAATGAGCTCGAAGCTAATCAAGTGGGTTAAACAAAACGTTAAATTATTTTGTCTCTGACACCGATTGATGTTTTTTCTGTTGCACTGGTATCAGGTCAGAATTCCGCTGTTATGATAGATTTCCACCTTCCGGGATCCATTTTCCTGTGTATCCTCAGACTCAGCAGGTCGTTCACTGACTGGTTATCAGGACTTCTTTGCTCTTTAATGGAGGCACATCAGCCCAGCTGCCTGTTGTAAATTGACTTGTTCAGACAGCCACATGGGGGGTGGGGGGGGGTGGGGGGTTCAATGATCAGATCTGCTTTATTTTAAATGCATCCAGCCTTAGTGAGAAGACCAGGAATTATCCAGTCTCTCAATCCCAGATCAGCCTGTGACTAAATGCCCCAGTTGTAAACCCAGACACAATGAGCAAAGAACAGTATTCCCACATGGTTCCTTTTTTTAAACCGGTGAAGCAGAAAATACAAGACGACTGCATAAAAACATTAAATGATGCATTAAAAGGCTGCGTTCTCTTTGCAAAGCATCTCAGGGAAAGAAAAAAAAAAACACAGAAATGGAAGCAGGTCCTGTGAAGACATGAATATGATTTGTTAACTGAGATGACTGATTACAGGTAGTAACTATAGTAACTGAGGCCTGCGGGAGGAATAGTGCAAAGAAGCTCTACAAGCTATTGGCAAACCAAGACGTGTCACATAAAAGCAGTGCAGACTGTCAGAATCCTCCCAACATGTGAGATTATTTACTTTTTCTTCAGACGAGATTTACATCAACTCAGGAACCATAATAAGCCCATCCGCAGATCCTGGAGCAGCTATCCGACAAACGGCGAGGAAAATATGGAACAAGAGTAGTCAGTCAATGCCATTCTCACTGTCAAGAGCCGAAGGGGAATTTAACCATTTAATCCCTCGACAAGGATCGGCTAAATAGAAAGAAAAAGACTCGACAGATTAATGCCAAATCAGAAATGCTCAGGGCGAGATTTGATCCCCTTTATTGATTTCCCTTTTCCTTACTTTGCTGATTCTGCGATTCGAGTTGAAACAGAGAAGAATTTCAAGGATTTAAAGCGTAAAATTGCAGCTGCTGTTCGCTGATAAACGTGTTTTCCATCCTGATCCAACACTGGTGACTGCAGGAGAGGACACCTAACAGACACCATACACCAAAATAACAACCTAATGAAAACACTGTATGATACTGAACGGCATGTTCTGACACAACAAGCTGTCGGGTAACTTTAGACAGCCGGCGTCTGGGACAAACATTACTTGTGATATTTGACTAAACTCCCCTTAAAATAGCTCCATTCAGTGATCAGATCCAAACTATTTCATCATCACAGAGACCTGCAGAGGAGCTGCGAGCTTCTCTCTCAAGGCCGTGAGGCATTTATTAATTCCTTATCATGACTGAAATACAGACTCCAAATAATCGGAGAGGTGAGCTTCATTTAACATGCATTCAGTCTTTAATACTATTTGCGCAGCCTTCCACACACAGAGAACACTCCATTTTGTCATAACCTCTCTATTATTTAGGCTTTCGTCTTATTGTCATGTTTAATTCATCTATTTTGTGCTACGCAGCCTCTATGCAGAGGCCACAGGGGCTGGAAATGTGCATCGGAAACGTGCAAGGAAAACTCAGAACGTGCTTTCTTGGATCGACCACTCTGGAAGCAAACTTAGCTCGGTCAAATATTTCACCAAGGAAAAAGAAAAATCTGTTGTTTGAGAGCAGCTCCTGAAATTAATGAAGGGCCACTCCATTTCCAGAACCATCGCCGACGAAAAAAAAGACATTTCACGCAGTGTTGTGAGAAGGATTTGCTAAAGAGCTGACAGCAGAACCACAATGAGCTAAATGCTCAAAGAGATGAAGTTTGAGTGGCCAAGTGCCTCCATTAGCTCCGATGGCAAAAAAGCGAAGCTTAATCTGCTGTCAGCTCCCTTCATGCTGGTCTCCCAGGACTCGGAGCTCTCTCTCCCATCCATCACCTCAGCAGGGACCAAAGGGAGACTCCCCAAAGGAATGAGGATCAGAGCAATTTGCATTCACACTCAAACCATCAAGGCCCAACAATCCCATAGTGACTCTCTCCATTTCACTATATCACAACTGTCATTCCAGTGAAATGCAAAATGCCACAGACCGGCAATTACAGTTTTCTTCAAAAGAGAGGAGAAATTAGCAGAGTCAAAATGCTAATTACAATGTTCCAAAGGGGCTGCAGCGTTTGTTCCACGACCCATCAGAGGCAACGCTTCCCTGCCTGTTTCACTGCTCGATATCAAACACCTATTCCAACGCTATTTATGAACATGGCCGCAATTGTCCACGGCCCCTCCGACTGTTCAGTCAATCAATCAATCCAGCTGAAGTACGTGACATTTCATGCACAAAGGTAGACTTCAGCGTGCTTCAAATGAGTGTGAAAAAAATGAATACACACTGCAGCGGCGCAGCGTGTGACCGTTTTGCCATGAGTCAAAGTGAAGTGTTGTGTGTCAGGCGTCGGTGACAAGCTTTGGTGCATGGAAATCAGGCAGTTAGCTGCACAATTAACCCTAAAGAGTTGAAACAATACAGCTGTCTATCAAAACAAAACAGGAAATATCGCCCGCGGTTCACACCTCTCGGGGGACGTCACGTGAGAATCAAACAGCAAATGAACACAGTTAAAGGGCAGCGACACACACAACCTGATGCGTTACATTAGAAGTGGCAAACATTCGAGAGAAACTCATATGAGAGACAGCGTGAAATGACTGACAGAAGTGAACAACGGGGGTCTGAGGCACAATGATTTTAGCTTGCACGCTGCCAAGTTATTACAAAGATTATGGTTCACAGCTACACAATTCCCCCTCCTGAATAATAGCACATTCAAAGTTGACGCTTGTCCACCATTATGCATTCATTTCCCAAATGTTTAATCCAACTAAGATGAGGAATTAGAGCTGGAAAATCTCCTTATCCCACCGCTGAGAGTGATATCTGTATGGGCGCGTGCAGCACCAGGACCCGTGGAAGGAGCCAAGCCATAAACAACCACCTGGTAGCTAACTCAATTCACACTCAATTAAATATCAGTGTGGAATCCTGGAGAGACCAAGTGCTAATATAAGAAAGCAGGAGCAGAGCTGCTGTTATTATTCACAGATCCATTATTCTCAGCGTTCCTTTTTTGATAATCTGTTTGGCGAGCGCCTCGGAATATTTTCTGTTTATGAATTTGGCACTCTTGTGTTTTCTACAAATGGTTATTACAATGACAAGCACAAATGGCTTTTCCCTAATGGACAACTGCAACAGGGTTTGCTGCTGCTACTTGCATCTGTTAGGACCATTCCCACACTTGTTTGTGCTCGGGTAATGAGGGAAGAGTCTGGAGCATGTTGTATATCAATTAGGCCATCAAAGACCGCGGGCATTTATGGCTACGCCCTTTAACCTCAGGGTGAAAGACCGAATTCTTGTTTTTGCATGTCAAAAGAAATGAGCGCAAACAACAGCTGAAATAAAACATTTCCAAGCCCTTCCCTTCATGAAGATGTCTGCAAGTATGAATTATGCAGTCACTTTGGTTTTAAATAAACTACAGCAGTTTAAAAAAAAAAGAAAGGAAAGAAGAGCAAAGTGCATTCGTGCGACGTCTAATTAGACTTAGAAAACACCTCCTGCTTTTGCTCAAATGACACATTTCCAGGAGGCTTTAAGTGCAATTTTTGAGACATTTTCCACTCCCTTGATTGAACAGCTTCAAAAGATTTCCACCGTGAATCCCAAGGGAACCAGTTAATCCTGATCTTCTCCACAAGCAAAGGGATCATCTCAATGTAAATCAGACAGGGCTTTTGATCAAAGTATTCAATCAGTCTTAAACACATGACGCCATGAGGGGCCTCGCAGCGAACAAGGTCAACATCTTCGGTTGTGTGAAAAGAAAAAATGTAACAGCCCAGATGTGGCAAAGCAGGATGAGAATTTCTACACTCATTAGACTAGAATAGGATCACATTTGGATGTATGTGCTGCAGTGTGTCAGAGAGAACGAGGATGAGATCAAAACACGACCTGACATTTCTTGACCACACTTGACCCTTCAATTCCTTTCTTAAAATAGGGGCGCCAGAAAGAATTCACTTCTCCAGGATGTAAACAAACCAGCAAAAAACTTTCTCTTAAGCTTTAAAACCCACACACACAGGCGTATAAACAGGGCCGCTTCATCGTCGGCCTGCTTTGTTTTCTAATTAGACGCTTGTCAATATCAGTGGAATAATGATGCTCCTCTCAATATCAGTCAAATACACTTATTTAGCATGTGTTTAAATAATTAGGCTCACTTTGGGGAAGCTTTAATGCCAGGATGATCAATGTCAAATTATTTTAGTGCATTTATCAAACCAAGATCTCACACTCCGCCCAAAACACACACACACACACACACACACACACACACACACACACACACACACACACCCTATCTGTGTGTGTGTGTTCTAAAATCTATTATGTATTCAGGACAATTTCTCAGACTATGACTAGAGCCAAAGACAAATGTCACCACATCCTGAGTCACTCCTCCTCAGAAAACATCATGATTGACTGTGAAAGCAGCAAAGGCCTGGATTGGATTTCATTCGCAGATACAAAAAAAAAAAAAGAAAGATTTGGACAGAAGATTCTCAGATTCTGATATTGTACAACAGTGAGGCAGCAGGCAGGATGGGGATGACAGGCCACAGGTTTCAATTATCATTCAGGAGCTCTCTGTGGCTCAGAGTTGCCATTACAATGAGATATTGGAAAACTTGGAGGCTGCTGGCCTGCACGCAGCGCCACCTGCCTGCCGCGCGGGGAACTTCACTCCTGTGCAGCCAAAATAAGTATTCTGCAGCCGTTTGGTTGGAGGGCAGACACTGAAAACACTTTCCAATTTTCTCTCATGTGCACATCTTGCAAAACACCAGATCGATGCTCATGCACGAATCGAGTGATTGCAAAAGCACCGGGCGAGCCCCGGCAGCAGGGAGGTGAGGTGTGGATGCCCCCCCCCCTCGCGCCCACCAAGCTGAGGGCTGCTTTCTGCGGCTCTTACCTCGAACGTGCAGCGCCAGCAGCAGTATCCAAACCCCCGCACACAGCGCCATGGCTCCTCAAACTATCCGGATCTTCTGATCTGAACCTGAGACTGCGATGAACTCACTCGACGCCAAACATGCAACTTCTGCAAATCCCACTTCGGCCCCAAACTAGTCCAGCTCTGAGCAGCAGGACACTTTTGCACGACTGGAGGATCTGTGGTGCCAAAGCATCAATTTCTGCAGCGGAGTTTGCACAAAACCAGGAGACGAGATCCTGCAGATGTGAGATGTGAAGCGAGTGAGCTCTGATCAAAGCGGCTCTTCTAGTTGAACCATCCAGCCTTGTGTTGCTCCATCCAGCGCCGCGGCTGCAGGACTCTCTCTCCCCCCTCCCAGGCTCGTGGATCGGGGGGTAAAGTGGGCGGGAGGTCCTCGGTCGATGCTGGGAAGTTTCCAACACTTGGAGAGAAACGTCGCCTTTTTCTTGTTTTGGGATCACATGCACGAAGCCGTCCCTGGTTTAAGTCCTCGGGTCCCGGTGTGCGGGCTGGATCCGCCGCAGAGCAGCAGCAGGCCGGTGGACTTGTTTCCTGGAGGAGATACAGTGTAGCTTTGTCCCGCTGATCCGACACCAGTGACGCTCCGCCGGGCTGAGAGGGAGCCGGAGCCGGTGACGTTGAGCAGGGAGGAGCCTGGATCGTCCTGCAAAAAGGAAAAAAAAAAACCACAGCTCCTGCAGCCTGGTGGCCCCCCAGGAAGAGAGCCCAACTTCTGCTTTACAATGAGCCTTACGGATCAGGAGGTGGTGGTGTTTCAGGAGGGGGGGACAGAGACAGACAGGGTGTGGATGTGGACACAACGTGTAGAGTCATGATGAAGTGGAAATGTCAGCCATGTGATGAAAACCCACGAAGGACCTGAGAGTCACAACCAATACTGGCATTAGACTGAGGAAAATCAAACCCTCACATGTTGGGGAAGTTTTCCACTTTCATAATTTAGAGAAATGAAAGAGAAAATATTCCAGATTTCGATTTGTCATTTCTCCCAAAACACAAATGAAAATGAAATGAATCTCATCAATGTATGTCTTTGAAATTGTCCTTAATGGAGATGGATCTCAAAAGTTTATTGTGATGTTCAGTCAATCATTTGTAAATGGACCTCTGAGCTGTTTGGGTTCAACAATCATCTTCATCACATTTGTCACCATCACAATCGTCTCTTAATTAATACACAGCTGCTCTTATTCATTTTTAACTCTGAATATATTTTCTTCCTCTGCCTCTGTCTGCTGAGAAAGAGCTGAAGACTGAATCTCACAGCTCTGCCATCGATAGTTTCACATCTATTGGAAACCGATAGTTTCACAGGAGAAGCAGGTCTGTGCACTGAGCCAGATCAAAGTATAACATGTGACTGTGCATAAGCATAAAGTCATAAGAGTATACGTTTCTATCACATGTTCAACAGCTGCATATCACACTCTGACAGCCTCCTCACAGGCAGGTGAGCTGCAAACAACAAAACAACTCATCAATCATTAACAGCAAATTAGTTAAAGAATAGTTTTTTGTATAATAAGAGCATCAGTGAGCGATCCCCTCGATGGCCCCTGCAGCAGACCAAACCTCCTGTGAACCACAAGTCTAACAAATAAGCCAGGGTGCGGAAGTGAAAGCAGAAATATGATCCAATAGTCATCCTTAAAGTCATCCTTCCTCCAGAGGAAGCGACACTGGAGGAGGAATTTTCTTATGATGATCTCAGAGGGAGGGAAAAAAAATATGACGACGTTATGAGTGTTTGCTTGTGCATTTCTCCAAAACAGGATCGGGCCTGTGAGGGAAGGGAGTACCTGCAAATGAAGGGGAGGATGAATGTGATAACACTTCCCTCTTGTGGACAGTAGTTCTTCAGATAATTACAACAGAGCAGGACCAACATTCTTAATATTGCGCAATCAATTTTGTTGTTTGGAGTTGGCGGTCAAGATCCTGTGTTTGGTTGTGATTTACTATGAGCAGCACAGAATTATCTGCTGAGCAGCAAAGAGGAATCACCCGGTGAGACAAAACAGGACGGGACCTATTGGTTATTAATGTCAGTGTGGTGTTTGGGGCACGGCGACATAAATCAGACTGTAATCACATGCAGCATGCATGCACTGTCCTTTCCAAGTGAAAGATGTGGAGATAACAAACATGGCCGCAGTCCTGTTACATCAACACAGAGAAATGGAAACAGACACGAAATGTAATCTATAGGATTTCAAGACTATTGCACAATATGGTTTTTTTTTAATCAGTCTTTGTCCAACCTTAACCTAGGGCTGCACAATTAATCGAATTTTAATCACGATCACGATTTTGGCTGCCACGATTAAATTAAGATGATCGCCGGCGATTTTAACATTTAAAAAGCGAGCTCTGTTGCATGTCAAATCAAGCACTTTCTCAACCCAATAGTCAGCCAACCACCAGGGGGCGACCCATAGGTTAGGGCCTCATCATTACGAACCCTGCAGCAGCGGCAGCTTCAAATGATTAAACTGTGAGAGAGTGCAATGTCGGGAGCAGCAGGCAGTGACAGTGAGGAGCCGCTAGTGCCTCGTAAAGGAGCAACATCTACTGTTGACCCTTTTCCACTGCGCTGGTGCTAGTGCTAGTTCGGAGCCAGTGCCTGACTTAGCAGTGTTTCCTTAGTGTTTCCACCACGTAAGCACCGGCTCCAGGTGCAAAAAACACCAACTCTTCGCTGGTCCAGAGCTAAGCACAGACTACGTCAGGGGCTGGGGGCGGGGTTATCGTGAGTGCCAGTAGCCAGTTTCCAAATCGCAATTGCTGGAACACACAAGCGGTAATTTGTGTTCGTTTTCGCCAGGACGTCCCTGGTCTGATCGCAGATATATTGAACTGACTCCACTAAATCCCTGTCTGTCCAGCGCCAACCCAGACAACAATAACAGCAACTCTGCACCGGGCGACACCGTATCCATCCACCTCTCAAAGACACGCTGAAATAACGGATGCAATAAGGCCGGTTTCCTGTTTGTTTGCACTTTATAATTGCATTTTGCAATAGCATATTTATTTTTTTCCCCTTTGTCTTTGGGTGAATTTTAGTTTATTGTTTGATTTATGATTATTTTAAGTTTCAATTTGAAGACTTTAAAAAAAAAGTGCAATAAAAAGGTACGTTTTACCTAACATAATGAATAATCGCGGTTATTAATCGTGATTACAATATTGATACAAATAATCGTGATTATCATTTTGGACATAATCATGCAGCCCTACCTTAACCAAAGTGGGTCCTTTGAGTATTTCACAAGCTGAGAGCATCTTTTTCTTTTTTTTTTCTTTTTTCCTTCGCCAAAGTGCTTTTGTTGCCGAAATCTCAACACTCACATTTCTGCACACTGAGCTTCTGCCACCCACCACAACCACCACCTCCACCCTCCACCCTCCACCTCCCTGCGACTCCAGTGCAATTCATAAACGTCTTTCATTCAGTCAAACAAACACAGTGCGGCAACAGAAGATAGTCCTGCCGACTGTCAGGAAGAAAAAGACGGTTTGTTCCCATATACAGAAACCGTATTGATTCAACTGTGTGACCGCTTCACAAACTGCAGTGATACTATGCCGGTCAAACACAATAAAACCCTGGTGCATCCTGGGAGCAGACGGATAAACTCAAGATGTGATATTTGGTTTTGTCAAAAAAAGAAAAGTGCAGAGAAAAACAAAAAAAATCTGCTGCCTGAGATTCACTGAGCTTATCTCAAAGTAATGGTTTTAACAAAATAGACTCATGTCATCTGGTTGTACTTGGCCACTGAAATGTCTATTGGGTATCACACAAGTTAGAGTATTTCCAGAGCAGTGAATAAAATATACAGTATGAATTAACAATATCAATTTTAAACTACATTTTACAATTTGGAAGATAATCATTTTAGTTCATAAACCTTGAAAGGTCAGCGCAGCCGCAGCCCGGAGGTGTCGAGAGACGGCTCTGAATTTGATAAAGTTGGAAAATTTGGACGGCAGGAGGGAAACATAAAATCCCCTCGTTCAAGGACAACCTCCTTAAACGCGCCCTTGAGCAAGGCAGCGAGCTAATAACTTCTCCAAGTAAAGGTTGCTCATTAATCAGCAGCGAGTGTGTGAAGCGGTTTGAAATCTCAGCACCCTGAAAACGCTTCGCACCAACTTCCCGTGGCAGATAATAGCCAAAACTGCCGGTTTGCCTTTTGCCTTTGGTGCATTAACTCCGTTGCCCCCTCCATCGAGCGGCCGACGGTTGTGATTGATTTACAGGCGGGCTGATGAAATTTGATACACTCATTGTGAACTACAGCTTGTGCCAGAGCTGGAGGCGAAGCCGGAGCCGCTGTGGAGATTTAGGAACTGTTCTGCATAATGAATATGGGGAGATGCAGAAGAAGAAGAAGTGATGGCTAAATTATAGGGCAGGCCTAATAAAGGTAACAGATGAAGGGGTTTCTGATTAATGCATCAACGTCAAATAAACGGCGATGATGCATTTCATTGCAGAGAGAAAATAATTGATGTTTTACTGATTTTGCTGACAGTAATACTAATGTATTTAAAAATATAGAGGCGGTGATACATTAGAAGATAGTTGCTTTCAAGCTGTGCACCTTTTAGTTTCCACAACTACAGACTTCATGTTGAATCAGGCTTCAAACATTTATCACTACATTTATCATGAGGTCTTTTGATTATATTCATTATATATTGACCTCACGTCATTATTTTTTGATTTGTTGTTACTTAAAAAAAAAAATGAGAATAACTACAACCCTGATTGCAAAAAAGTTGGGATGTTGAAAACAGTACAAAGACAATGTAGCATACCTCCCCGAATGAGCCGCACTTGACTGATGAATATCATAGACTGTATAAAATATGGACGTAGTGTCCGTGACGTCACCCATAGGTTTCTGAAGAGCAAAAATGAAGCAAATCGTAGTGCGTAGCCATCTCGGTAGCCTACCTCCGGTTACTCCAAATATGGACAAAGAGGTGGAGCGAGGGCGGAGCTGAGGCGGGTCGAATGAACGCTATTGGCTGAAAAAAGCTGCTGAAAAAAGCCGCTTTATTCGAAATAGCCGAAATAACTAGCTGGCTAACCCCACGACGATCTCCTTCCCAAACTCAGTGACTAGAATTAGCCGGGGTGACGCCGTTTAGACCGTCAGTGTCTAGTTGTCAATCAAAGTGGCTCCACGTAGATTGACAGCTATGAACTGTGCATAATGATGTATGCTGTATATTTTAAACGAACGCCTTATAAAAAAATTCGCCCCCCCCCCAGAGTTGTCATGGAGTAGAAAAACAGCTTATGAGACTAGAGGCATGTTTTGAACCAGGCTGTAAATATGTTTTTTTCTGTGGTAAAATCGGACATTTTAACATGGGGCTCAAATGTAATTGGCTCCCTTCTGCGGCCTGCTCTAGCGGTTATTCGAGGAACTGCAGCTTTTTTGCACTTCCGCATTGGCTTCATTTTTCAGCGGCAGAGGTTGCCGCTTGATGAATATTCAGGTTTAATGGCGGCAAACCTTCAATTTCACTGTAAGAGCTTGGGAATACACAAAAACAATGTGTAAACTAAAAGTCATACTCTTACAACCGTCTATCTCAATACAACGTTTACAAAAAATCAGTTATCAGTTAGCAATCAGTTATCAGTTAGCAAAAAATCAGTTATCAATTAGCAACGAAAATCAACATATTAACAAATGTACAGTCCTGGTAACACAAAATATTAAAGTAGTAGTATTAAAGTAAACATACCTTGTGCCTCTATCAAGGGGGCTGCTAAGTACAAAATACTGTACATTTTATTCGCTCCGTGATGACCTTTCACCTTTCCGTCTTTCCGTTACCATTAAGCTAGTTTGCGCACACTCAAAACAGGAAGTCATTTCAAAATAAAAGCACCCAAAATTCAAACAGGAAGTTAGTCTTAACTCGTTGTAAATAAGACAATAAGTGCCAAAATAAAATACTGCAGTTATATTTAAGCAATTCACCCAGGGGTTATTTACAGACAATATATTGAATGTTTTACCAAGTGAGGATGAGGCGTCGTTCACCACTTTGCAAAAGACATGATTTCATGAAGGATTTTACTACATGGGCTCAAGACACTTTGTAAAACCGTCATAAGCACAGTTCATTTGCAAATGACTGCATTCTGTTCATATTCATGTTTTGCACAGTGTCCCAACTTTTTTGGAATCGAGGTTGTAATTCATTATAATCCCAGAGAACTCATGAGACACATACATACTCCTGCAGAAAAACAACCTCATTCGCTTACATTATGTCATATATCAATGGCTGTGACACAAGGTGCGAGTCTCATCTGCTTCAGCCCCAAATTTCTGTCATCACCTCAGGCAGTGATGCAAACACTGATTTATAAAACACGACATCTGTCTTATTGGTGACCTAATGTAAGCTGTCACAAACTTGCAATTGTGAGCACAAAAATTATGGCAGAACTTTGGCAAAGTGCTGATGAGCGAAACAGAATCCAGGTTTTTCAGCAGTCCAGAATAGCATGAAATCTGCATTGGGCCTGACCCAAGTCTGCCTCCCTGGAGAGGAGACAACTCTTTTGATCCAAAGCCGTTAGTTCCTCTGGCTCGAAAAACATGTGACAGAGAAATACACGTCCTATAGAAACAGTCCCCAGCTCTCTGAAGTTTGTTCTGAACAAAGACTGATCTACAGTGTTCCATTATATTTACATTGATCTCTTAATATATGAAAATCTTCCAAAACAACAACATTGAGCAAGCTTCACCCTGAATGCAGCATCAACATCTGGAAACAACAAACACTCCTGCCAGGCTCATTCCCCTCAACGTTTAATACAGTGCAATTATATTGTTACAAACAAATTACTGACCATTTTAAAGTAATGACTCGATACAGCGGATAGTCATTATTTCACCCAGCAGACTTTTGCTGGAAAGGTCTTCAAACCTACATTCCTCACAGAGAAGGCTGTCGAAGCAAACACTCGAATCTCTGAATGATAAATAATAAAGCGTTGTTCGATCTCGGAGGAGCTGATGGACGAGGAAACAGGTGATTATAGAGCATATGTAATCATAAGCGCTGTAACATTAATAGACTCCCAATCAAACTGGACCACGGTCGTAACCAGCTGAGAGATATTGGCATGATTACAAGCAGTGGAGGTGAAATAAAAATGCCATGTTTCCAAAAAAAACAGACAGAAGAGAAAAGCCAACACGGCACCGTATGAGGCAGCTAATCTCCTCCAGCCCCGACACAAACGTCTTATCAACCTTTTACAGTGTTTTTATTGACAGCGTATTATCTTCTTCTTCAAATGACCAATCAAAGGGACATAAAATGCCTCTGTGGCATTAACAGCATGTGCTTCACAGCCACTGGACGGACAAAAGGAAATCTGAGAGTTGAACTCTCTGCAGAAAAGCCCAGAAAAAAAAGACGAGTCATTCATGTTCCTCTCACCTCTGGAACCTCAGTGCTGGACAAATGAAAGGGAACATACCTCTGTGGCCAAGGATGAAAATTTAAATCAGATGGTTTATTATGTTTCTTTTACAATCTTAAAGTATTTTATGTTTATATGTGCATTCGACACCTGACTTTTGCCGGCGTGCTGCACTTCAATAGGACAAATATGGAAACATCTGGACTCTGCTATCTGTCATGGGAAATGTACAATAGATTCTACGCATTATGTTTAATGTTACTATTTAATGGGATTCTGTGAACTGTCCTAAATAGGATAGATAATGTAATAAAGTGAAATGAGTTGGAGTAAATTTAACCTTTAACAGGCCGCTGTGTTTGGTAGCAGCTCCATTTCGGTGCCTGATCTGAGACAGAGTGAAGCTCATACTATGCAACACCTTCTAGTATAAATCAGCAAATACAAACTTTTGTTTATTGTTATTGATCATTTGATCATATTTAGGTCTTTGCCAAACATGGTTGCTTGTCATAGGTATTGATCACTTTAGGCTTTACAGGATGAGACGATGATGTAAGGATCCAAACAGGTGCTTAATAATAAGAACCCCCCCCCCATGATACCACATCCTTTATCATAAGAAAGGAAACAGATTTTGTAATAAAAAGAAAATATCTCCTAATCATAACAAAAGACCTTGTTACTGCAAGAAAACCTGGTGATTTTTCTCCGTCAAGCAAAAAGCAAAAAGCAATATGCATCATTCAGGGCTGTTTTTTTAAAATTTTAAAACCACATACAAAAATGACGGCTGACCAAAGAAACAGACGACGTACTGCAGCATTTCAAAGCAGGTGTTCAGTCTTTTATTTATGAATCTTGACGTGTTTCAGTTACAACACGAGGAAAGATGATGTATGTGCGTGCGTGTGTGTGTGTGGGAAATATATGTGAATGTTAGACAAAGACTTTGTATAATTCTTTCCTTCGGGGAACATTTAGGAAAATGCCACTGCTTCCAACTTAAAGAGGAAATCAATGTGGGATAAAGCAGCTGAAGTCACATCCTTTTACTCGCCTACAGTGGACGAGTAAACTAGGTAGCTGACAAATGGTGGATAAGAAGCCACAGTGTGCGGCGCTGGCATGCAGTTATATCTACAGGGACACAATTGACCTCTGTCTGCTGCCGGCTGCCACTAATGAGTGAGTATTAGCCTTAGCTTATGTGCTAGTAAACAAAGAAAGAAGCATTGTGGCAGAAAGCTGACGGAAAATGGCTTTTTCATTGACTGAACAACAGTAAATCGTGAAATACTATCAAGCCTGTTTCACACACAGTTCCTGGTGAATTAGTGGGATAAAGCCTCTCAGACACTGTTTTCAGTGTTCACACGTGAGGCTGCATACAGGAACATTAGTCTTTGCCCACAATGGAACAGTCCAACACGTGATGGTAAAGCAACACCTATAGATGCCAAAAACCGAAGACCTATTTGGCGGATGATGTCTTTCATTGTTTTCAGGAACACGGTGGACAAAGAGCTGTTTTTATCTTCTTGTATTGTATTTTATATTCAACATTTCTGGAGATCTAAACATGAATCAGAAACATGCGCTGGAATGAACATTAAACGAGATGTGAATCCCTCATCAGTGGATGATTGATGATTGATGATAGGTTTGCTCACATTTTCCCTGAAATAACACTAAAGCCCATTTCATACTGAACACACAAAAGAAACAACACCCACTAACATCTGGCTTTTGTCTATAGTGGGAAAGGTTACAGTCGGCATTCATTCCCAGGTCAGACGACTCTGCAGTTAGTGCAGATCAGCAGTGATGGAAACGTGACATCTGGGTGGACACGCTCATGTTTGCCTCTTTTCCAGGGGATGCTATGATGAGCTGAAGGTCAGGATGTAATGAAACAGCAGGATTATTTATAGTTTTTTTTAAAAGTCTGGGAACAATGTGCACAATTGTTCAGTTGGTGATGTTGAACGTGACACCAGAAAAGCAGAAAGGCAAACTGCTGTTAATGGGAATGAGTCAGATGCCTATTTTAGTGGGTTTACCTGCATTTGAAAGACCTGCTAATTCTGGTGTGAAAACAGGTGAGAGGTGGGGTCTCCCTGAAGATCCCCCCTCCCATTCACACAGCACATGTTCCTGAACATTTCAGAGCTGAACTGTGTGTGAAAGAAGCTTCACATACACAAAGTGGCAATTAATTTTCTAATTGAGTTTCTGGGTTTAAAATGTCATCTTTAGTGTCAGAGATGATGAAACCACCAGAATCTGATCTTTCAAATTCTCAAGAACAAATTCAGTCTCTTGCATTTCTTTATATCAGCCCATATTGAACACTATCCAGATCCATTCAACCTTGATTTCTGTGGCTCTCAGTCCTGGTTGAAACTGTGCAGAAAGTGTTGTGATTGCATTATCTTTCACAAACTGTGGATCCAACCAGCTCCATCTCAGCACGGAGGCACTTTTGCAGCGGCAGCAGGATAGAATCTCTGCTCTGAGGATAATGAGATGGATCACATGCATGGCAGCACTTGCTAAGTTACATGGTTTTAACTATCTATCAACGGGCTCATTTTCAACCACTTCAGCCTCCTATAGTCTGCCTGGGCTGTTTCACTTTGACTGGCTGCCTTGTTAAAATGTGGATGTTTCTGCTGTCGTACAGAAGCCACCAGACTTCCCCCACATGAAAAATAAATTATCATTCTGAGGGTGCTATCAGCCATCCCTAAATCACTCATGGCTTCATAATCACTGCCTTCCTGGTGGCAATAAGCCACATTTATTTCACTCATCGGTGCTAAAAATAGAGAAGGTTTAGCATAACTGTTGGTTGTTGAGCTGTGGAAGGCAGGTTACTGTCACTGATGTCCGTGTGTGCCAGCCGAGGTTGATTCAATCCAATCAATTCAGAACTGTAAATAGAAACTGCCTCATTTGCTAATGGTCGCGTATTCATGCCGATATCTCCTGGTTCGTTATGACAACCTTTTCATGCCAAAAGCTTTTCAATTTTTTTTTTGAATTTTGAAGAATATCCACTTTGCTGAATTGATTGCTGAATGGAGAACGAACTGAATCCAGCTTTTGTGCCAGCTCTCAAAGCCGCGGTTTAGCACATGTGCTTCACAAATTTGCAGAAAATGTTCCAGGCCTGTCCTGTCTGATAAAATGCCTAATATAATTGACATCCTTCCTGGTGCTATACGACAAGGATTCACCACGCAGGAAAACAAGAAGAGTGCTGCAGGACTCCAGACTCTCTATCACCTCGGCCTCAGGACACCAGGGGACAATTTGAAACCAGCTACGCCCACATACCACACCTCTAGTCTCGGTATCTAGAGAGTCGATGCAAATATCTCCAAGGTCGAAAAGTAATGTGTCAAAGACTCCCACGATGTTGTCAACACATACATCAGCAATTTTACAAAGTAATAATAGAAGAAAAAATCTCCTTCTGTCAGGCTGTGAGGAGGACACCCGAAGGTGACACAGCTGCTCCGCCACCATGTTACTATCAGAGCCTCAGTCCTCCAGTCAGGACGCTCGATGACTCAGCATTACGTTAACCAAATTACCTGTTTATGTAATTATATTGTCCATCATCTGCTGTGTCACCTACAATGCCATCATTAAACCCAACCCCTCGTCGAGTGAGTGCTTCCAGGACGCTGCATCAACCCAACGTGCTGCTTGACAACAAACATCTCTTATTGCAATAAGAGGCTTTGTTTCCTCATATGTTTTTGACAGACTGCCATTTCTGTGTCTTCGACCACGAGCGATCACACACACACACACACGCAAACAGACGTGATGAACCAACAAACAAACAAAAAAAATTGGGTGATGACAGAAAAAGAAATGGATTTGTAGGAAATGTTGTTTTCCTTGGACTATGTAAATGAATGCAAAAGCAAATGTACAAAAAACCAGATTGGACATTTTGAAATGCTGACTGCATCGCACTCAGGCTATTCCAGACTATTGCCTGAGGCGGGTGATTTCATTTCTTTATTTCAAAGGAATACATCATTAGAAGTGTTTTCAGAGAGACACATGCTTTCTGCCGGTGCCTATTAACTTCTATTTATATTTCATGATTTATTTACCAGCAACTTATTAGCATAAATTCATCAGGAAGGAGTGACACAAAAGGCCACTCTTGGTTTGATGCGAGGAACACTTAAATAAGCTGGCGGCTGGAAATAGAGAATCTGAAAATAAACTTTACATCCAGGCGCCATTGTGCGCCAACGTTTACCAGGGTGCTGATTCACTGTACACCTGAGATCAGTAGGTCATTTATGGTCAGTTCTTTTACATGATCAAGCTGGATTAGTCTCAGACCAATCGTCATAACGAGTTAAAGAATGTAGTTAATAGAGTATTTTGATGTTGCTGTAAGTTTGAGTTAAAGTCAATGTCATCCCATTGTTACTTTGCGATGTCATTTGTTTACTGCAGCAATAAGGCTAATGATTGGTCGGACATGATGTCGCCTGTGGGACAGTGGACGGTTGCCATCTTTTTTTGTAGTTCAACAATCATTTTAATGTTTTGAGTTATGAGATTCATTTCCATCTGCAGTACATCCAGTAAAACCGCAGCTGCTATAATTGGATCGAAAATGTTCTGTCTTTGACACAATAAACATCCCAGAATATAACAGTATTATATTATATTCCTAAAAACCACAAGTGTATCATCAATAAACCTCCAGCAGAGGGTTTGGTGGAGAGAAGATTTGCTGCTCCTCCGACAGATCAAGGAAAAAGTTTCCTTAATTATCTTCAGATGGCCTGTTTTCTACTTTCTCTTTCCCGCTGCTTTAATGCTTTAATACTGTAAGATGTGCTCTTTTGATCTAACCACCATTTCTCTAAGAGTGCTTTGGAGAATATTGTAGTGGGTTTTTTTTTTTTTTTTTCAGACGATGCACAACTCTTTACACCTTTTTATCTTTATATTGCTTTTTCACATTTGGCTGTATGGCCAAAGACTGAGCAGCTTCCAGGGACTATCTCTGCACAACAAAAACTTCAACAGCACATTATGTTATAAATGATGCAATTATGTTTGTATTGTGTTGGAAGAGTATCACTAAATGTTTTATATATATTAACTCAGGACCACATAGAAAAATAAGGGGATCTGAACTTCCATATAGACCAGTTTGTTTGTTTCTCTTCTGACGTTCATTTACACCTTGTAATTCTTTGTGCATGGTTGCATGGATCATGCCGGTGTCAGTCTTCATATGTGATCATACAGATTACATCACAGTATGATCTCCAACAGCTGCGTGACATCATCAACACAAAGTCAAACCTCCTTTCACTTTGTCTCATTTTACAACAAGAAAAACAAAGTAGGATTGTTGCATCCCTTTAACCAATCAGTGCAGAATATGAGGGAAATACATGGTTTGACTTTTTAGAGGAGACTGTCTGCTGATTCATACACATAATAAGGAAGACAGACAATGTCTGCACTCCATAAATACACTTTAATGCTTTTAACAGCGTGGCAGCAGACGGAAAGTAATTTCACTGCTTGTGTTCCTGCAAATTTCAATGTAATATTCTAGCACTGCCATCAATATTAACAATTATAAAAGCCATCAGATGTGCATCCAAATTCAATCAATAGCTCTTATGTTAAGATTTCAGGAAATGTGCTGCGGGCGGGAGACATATTTTAGTCGGTCATTCGCGTGGGATTATTATCTGGAGTCAGAAACTGGTCACATGAAAAAGTTTTATTAGAAATATTCTTTTTGCTCAGCTGACCACAAATCACAATCCATTTTAGTATATAATAGTAATATCTTAAGATATATATATATTCCAAAGAAATACATTCAGCCAACATACCCTGTATTCATTTAAATCTTAACCACTCACTTACACACTGGAACATGTTTGTAATGAATCATGATCAAATTTCAAAGCTATGATTGCATTAGCATCGTTTCCTTAAGAAACACTGGTACTTAGCTGTGAAACCAAATGTTCCAATAGAAGAAAGTTCCCATTCTGTGTGAGCAGATGGTTCCTCGTGGATTATGCATCTCCATAACATTTAATAAAATACAAGTTACGGAGCTGCACGAAAGGCACCAGTGACTGTGTGCAGCAAAGTCTGTGGAGCTAAAACTGCTGAGCAAAATGCAGAGAGAGGACCCAAGTGCTGCAAGGAAAGGATTATATCTGGAGATCTTTAATTCCAGTCTTGGGCTTCAAAGGCCTGCAGAGAGAAAATGAGAGAGTTGGTGAGTGACCAGTGGGCTATCAGCAAATGGGTGGGCAGTGACACAGGGCTCATCACAGAGACCATTCTGGAGGTGCACACAAGACAAAATTACTCTGTCTGTCTGAATAAATTCTGGCTGTGGGCAAGAGCCGGTTCTATCGTATGTTTTATTATGGCTGAAACATCAGAGGAATAAGTCACGGAGAAAGATTCCTCATCTCTGTAAAAGCGAGAGTTGAAATTGAAGATGCAACACATTTAAGGGTTTTAAGTGTAACATTTTTTTTTTTTAAAGATCAGGAAAAACAGATTCTGTGTGACAGAGAGATAGAAGGATGTTTGTATCTGGAGAACCCCGATGCATCTTGTTTATTTTCGTATTATCACAGAGGGGGCGCGGAACCGGCTCGAGATCAATCCTCTTTAATGCTTATGTGAGAGAAACATCTGGTTTTCAATTAGATATTTAGCAAGCCCGACGACAGGGGGTTACCTCAAAGTAGCGTCGGTGTCAGTGGGCCTGCAATAATGATGTGGCTAATGTGCCTATCGAACGACACGTGGATCGAGAGCTCAGCCCGCTGCAGTATCTTAAGATAGCTCTGTGCAGTCTGTTTCTTCTGATAAGGTGCAATCTGATTCGGAGAGATCAAGCGTGCTGCAGGAATATAAGTCGTCTAACAGGGAATAAAACCCAGTCAAAAGCCACAGATTAATAAATCCACACCCTCAATCAGAAAAAAAAACGTGATCCTGTCATGTCGGTCTCATGTTCCCGTTTGAATCCCCAACAGTCCACCAGTCTATCTCTGATGCCTTTTTTGCCTGCATGAGTTTGAATAATACGCTGTGAGCATGCCAGGGGGTTATCAGCTTTCACCTCCTGGTAACAACCTGTCTTATAAAGTTGTTGTGAAAAGTGTTTTTTTTAGCCGAGGTAGCAACATTTGAAAATACGGAGATAGACGAAAAAAAAAAAAAAAAAAAAAAGAATCTGCCAGAGCTGATAAGACTTCAGGATGGTAAAATTGATTGCAGCCTGTTTTGCTCAGCATGCGGATTTTGCTGATCTAACAAAAATCTACCAAACAATACAGAAGAAAGGAATGGATTTTGACTTATAACATCCTGTATCTGTG
Organism: Centropyge bicolor; assembly: GCA_037975185.1. Taxonomy (NCBI): domain Eukaryota; kingdom Metazoa; phylum Chordata; class Actinopteri; family Pomacanthidae; genus Centropyge; species Centropyge bicolor. The sequence continues at coordinate 3,004,959 of JBBMOC010000039.1, read as the reverse complement.
ATAGTCAAATAGCTTAGTTCAAGGGCCACTTTTGGGACGTGATGGGGAGCTGAGGGCCAGCTGATAAAACCCAGTTATCACTGCAGTCCGTTGAACACTCACTCTAAATATTTATCTTTGCAGCAAAAAAAAAAAAAAAAATAAAATAGTTACACGATGTAACTCAAGTTCTATGCTCACAGAAGGAGCCCACTGCAGGTTTAGAGCTGGTTTCTCTAACATGGTATTTCTCTGCTTGCACATGTCTGACATGTATGGAGTGGAGAAGTGAGGCATGATCCCAGGCTGCTCCCCCCTCGGGCTTCTAACCTCCTCGGTGGGAGCGTACGAGCTGCTGATCATCAGGATGCTGGTGTTCTCCAACCCCAAGGCTGGCGAGATCTGCAGCCAATCAAAACACATCGTTCACAGCTTCTAGGCCTGCAACCATGAGGAGGACGACCTGAAAGCTACACACAGCATCTCAGTGCAATACAGCCATTAATGTGAAGCCATCCTTATATTAGTTCATTATTGAGCAGTATAACCACAGTTATCAGTACAGTTACCAATACCGCTATTAATGTGAAGCCATCCTTATATTAGTTCATTATCGAGCAGTATAACCACAGTTATCAGTACAGTTACCAATACAGCCATTAATGTGAAGCCATCCTTATATTAGTTCATTATTGAGCAGTATAACCACAGTTATCAGTACAGTTACCAATATAGCCATTAATGTGAAGCCATCCTTATATTAGTTAATTATTGAGCAGTATAACCACAGTTATCATCCTCACATATGAACAAACCAGCATGCATGGATTAATATGCAGGGTGGGAGTCAGAAACACCAGCTCAAAATAAACCAAACTTTCCCTTTAACTTCCTCTCAGACGACTTCTTTAAAAAAGTTGCAGGATGCTTCAGCCCACTCCTCCCCCTCCTCAGCCCAGACAGCTGCAGCTCAAGTCCAGCCTGTCTCACTGATTCGCCCCCACAACTGGTGACGGCTCGCTCCCAGCATGCAACACATAAGATACTATCACTGATCAGAACTTGTCATTCAACTCACACAATGAAAAACCAAAGTTGGAACTTAAATTAAGTTTCTTTATTAGGAATAAATTCTGTTTCTCCCTCCACTCAGAGAAAACGCTTTCATTTTTACCTTTATTTTGAATGATCTTTTTGAAATCTGACCACTGCCTGAAGAGGTTGCAAAGTATATCACTTTACATTTCATTGCCGACTGTGGAAATCTCTGTTTCTCTGCTGCTGCTAAATGGCCTTTTCTATATGCTCACAGACCTTTGCATTTGCATTGGTTGGCTTTTATATATAAATCTCCCTCTTCTCCCTTCTCATGTGTGAAAGTTGCATTTGTCTGTATTGTACCAATGTTTATACTTTCTTGGCCAAGTGACTCTTGAGAGAAGATATTTTAATCTAAATGACACTTTCACCTGAATAAAGGATATAGATATACTGCACAGGATTCCTCTTAACCAGCCACTAGATAACAGGCATGTTGATTGTCTTGATTGACGGAGTATGCACATGCAAATGTGAATGAACGCAGACGCAGAGATGGCTGACTAATAAAACTCAGAGAGAGGCTGAAACCCTTTCAAAGTAGGACAACATGCACTCCACTGGTGAGGCGAAACAACACTGTCTGTGCCTGTGTGATCAATACAGGCACCCTGCCACCACTGCAGCAAGCATTGATTGAATAATGTGCAAAGCATCATGCTGTTTTTCCAACTTGTTAAGTAGAAATGCATATTGAATGGCTGGTTTTGGGATAACAAGCGGAAATTGGGTCTGTTTGCTGTGTAACCGTCTCCCGATGGAAGTGAGATGAACATGTTGTCCTTGGGAGAAATTTGAAAAACACAGGCGTTTTGTCTTCCTTTTAAAATATGATATGATATGTATTGGGATAGATCTGGCGTGATTTGAAGAATAAAAGCGATCTCCAAAAAGTGAATCTCACTTTTGGAGATGTAATTTCGGTGCAGACGACTCTCAGCCTTTGAAACCGGCCGAACTAATGGGCTTAAATGACTGTGTGCAGCCTGTGTATACGAGGCAGCGCCGCATGCAGATGACCACAACAACAAGCCCCTTAAACTAAACAACGCCTCGAATAAATAGGCTACATATATACAGGGTTGGGGTTATATATGTGGTTGCCATGGAAACATTGCCAAATAGCCGATCCCACGCTGCCGCCAGACGCCGACGGTCTGATGGCTCTTTTTGATGATAAGCCGACCTGACAATATTTTCACTGTCCCTGTGGAAGTCGGAGGAAGCATCACACAGGATCTCAAACATCAGCTCAGGCAGGAACAGTGTCTTCTTTGAAAGTCAGACTCACATCTGAACATGTGAACATGACCTTTGCAACCACAGACTGTCCGATTGTTTACAAAATAAAGTCTAACTTCATTGCATTCTTTATTTAATATGTATAACTTAAAAGGAAAATCTGCAGAATCTGTTCATGTAATTCTGTGATAGCAAAACAGACTTCAGAGAAAAAAATCCAAATAACACAATGATTAAACTAAAAATACCAATGTTTCAAGCAGAGAGAACTGAGCTCGAATACAAAGGAAACATTTGAGACGCCTGTAAACACATTTGCCTTGCAAACGATCGTCACTGGAATTTCTCCCGTGTAAATAAAAGATCAAGTGAAAACAGACATCACAGACACACAACTCGTACGAGAAGCGCGCTGGTGATTGAAAGTTAAAAATGCATCAGTATCGACACCTTCAAAATTGATTTCTGAGGCGAAAAGTGAGGTAATATATGAATCTACTTTATGGAGTAACCAGCACATACAGCACCGTATACAAACCATTTTTCATTCATGGAACTAATGATTGTTTTCATTCTTAATTAATCTATGGATTCAGAATAAACAGTGGAAAAAGTCATCATTAGTTCCCAGTGCTCCTGATGAATATGCACCACACCTAAAATTTATTATGATATTGAACTGATAAATTAGCAATTTAGAATTTTTGAGATGCTTGAACCAGAGAATGTTTTGTTGTGACCACCGCTGACACGTCTTCACTTGTATATAAAAAGGTCTTTATTACAAAAAAGAACAGTGTCAAAAACCTGCTGAATCTCTGAGAGCCTCTGGTGCCAATTGTGAGATCTCTCTGTTTCAGCCCAAACTGCTATCCTTATATGTGGTTTCTTGTCCCTCAGAAACCCACCTTCTACATACAGGTGGTCAGTCCAAACATCACCTAAGGCTGTAGAAAACAACATCTGAGCCACAAAACTCAACTTATCTTTTAATCTCTATCCTAGGTTTTGATCTTAATCAATCAATCAACCTGAGGGAAAGCATAGGTTTACAATCCATAAAACAATTAAACATCACATTCCAACGGACAGGAGAGGACAAGACACTACATTTTTCAGTTGTGTTTGATGAAAACTCCTCTGATCTGTTTCAATATGTGAACCATAGACTGTATAAAATATGGACGTAGTGTCCGTGACGTCACCCATAGGTTTCTGAAGAGCAAAAATGAAGCAAATCGTAGTGTGCAGCCATCTTGGTAGCCTACCTCCGGTTACTCCAAATATGGACAAAGAGGTGGAGCGAGGGCGGAGCTGAGGCGGGTCCTATGGGCCAGCTGAATGAACGCTATTGGCTGAAAAAAGCCGCTTTATTCGAAATAATCAAACTAGCTACGGCTAACCAGCTAGGTTAAATGCTAAATATCGTTGCTAGCCGGCTAACCCCACGACGATCTCTTTCCCAAACTCTAGCTGGCTAGTTGTCAATCAAAGTGGCGCCACTTAGATTGACAGCTATGAATTGTGGATAATGATGTATGCTGTATATTTTAAACGAACGCCTTATAAAAAAAATTCGACTCTAAATAATGGCTGTATTTCCAGGTAGAAAAGGCGCCTCTCTCTCCTCCTTCCATTGTTGCTAAGTTACTAAGTAACGCGTTACCGGCATCACTGATACTAAGTGACTGCGTGATCTGGCCTCATGGTGGACGTTAACTCTCAGGCCTGAACATCAAGATCCAAGGTCCCAAACAGCTTCTCAACCTTCTGCTTCCAAACATGAAAACAAAATGAAAGCTATCGGTGCAAAGTGGAAACTCTTCATTTTCCTACTGTGCAGGAACAAAAACCTGCTGTGACGTGTGAACACGCTGGTGAGTGTGCAGAACTCCTTCAGGCATTTGGTTAAAGGATTCAGGACATGAAACGTCAACAGAAGGAGCCGAACATACTTTCCTGTGTTTAATGTGGAAGCGAGTGATGTACCTGACAACACAAAACCGTCGAGCTGCAAAGCAACAAAGAGCTCAAAGCTCGGTGCAACATCCTCCGTCTGCTCGGCTCCTGTGAACTGTGCCTACGTCCTGAAGTACGTCTGAAGTTTGCATCGAGTGTTTGGGACAACCCACTACTGTTCCAAACACTGACTCGGCTTTGCATCAGACGCCAAAAGAAAAGCAGCTCCAGCCTTCGCATTAGAGGTTAGTGTGATATATGTGAGCAGTAATTTAGAAGGATGTGCTCAAAATTAGGGAAAAAGGCTCCACACCCATTATTTACTGTTGAGCAATATTCTGAGGGTGTTTTCTCTTAATAATTTGCTGAGTCATGAAAAAGCACGAAAATATTATGGAGACAAATCATAGTACTCCAGTACATTATTTTGGAGCAACGACAACAAAAGAAACCAAAACTAAAAACAGTGATGAATAATAACCAAAATTATATGAAACGTTTTACAATTCTTCCAACTGAACAATGCTGTTTGTAATCGTGGGTCATCATTGAAAACACATGTTGTATCATGGGTGAGCTACTAAAGCTGAAATGGTTGGCTGACATTGTTAATTCAACAGTAACATGGTTTGAAAGTCCAGATTCACTTCAACTGCAAACTTGACCAAAGCAATTTAAACCGTCATGGTTTTGTTTCTGATGTGTTTTACTGGTTTACTTTCAGTGTATTTTCAGTCAGATACTCCAGTGGTTTTGGTTCAAGGTTTGGTTTTTGTTCAGGCTTTGCTTCAGTGGCTGGAGGTGTGGTCTTCAGGTGCTGCCCCCCCTCACAGCTGTCCCTCATTCCACCTAACGACTGGCAGCTATAAAAGCTCTCTGGTTCCACCTGCCAGCTGCCAGATAGTCCCTCACTCTCTTCATAAGTATTTCCATGCTCCCTGTCTGTGTCTCTGGTTCTCCTGTAGTTCTTGTACTTCTAACGTTTCCAGTGCGTTCCTGTTCTTCAGCATGTCCTTGGCTTCCAGTGTTCCCTTTTCCTCTCAGTGTCTCTGCATGTTTCCACTGTCCAACCTCAGCACCCACCTACCTACCTTCAACCACTGATGCAACCACATACCACCTGGACTTCCTGTTTCTTGGTCGCCCCTTTTGGTCCTGGAGTTTTTTTCTGTTGGATAGATCTGTTCTACAGATCCACATTCGTCTGTGTCTCACTCTCGGGCCCAGTTAGAACTAGCAACGACAACAAAAGAAACCAAAACTAGAAACAGTAAAGAATAATAACCAAAATGACATTAAACTGTTTACAATTCTTCTAACCTGAACAATGCTGTTTGTAATTGTGGGTTATCATTGAAAACACATGTTGTATCGTGGATGTGCTACTGAAGCTGAAATGATTGGATAAAAAATAGTAAATTCAACAGTAAGGTGGTTTAAATGTCCAGTTTCAGTAGAAATGCAAACTTGACCAAAGCAATTTAAAAATGAACAATTCAACCAACTGATTATTGAAACAAAATCCATATTTATCCTGCGTCTGGTTTCTAATTGTTCATGTTGTTCAGTCTGTGTTGAAGCACTTTGTTTGTCTTTCAGTTTGAACAGATCTGTATGAATAAACTCTGTTGTGAATTGAGTGGAAGACACGGCTGCGTATTGTTTGTGATGATTAATATTCCTGGCGACCTCTGGATGACCCTGAAGCAGAAAAGTGATGATTCGAACATGCGAGCGTCGTGACTCAGGAGGATCCTGTGACTCCACTGTGAGCTGAACATCCTGTTGTTGCATTGTTCCGTCATGATACGGGACTTTCTTTGCCACATGTAAATTGCTGACCATCAAACCGGCATCCTGCTTAAACAGCACAGATTACATGCGTGAAACGACTCTTCAGTAAATCAGGATCCTGCTCGTCTTCCTGAATGTCTTTCAGAACGCTCCGACGTTATTGATTGATCCCGACGCGGCGCCGCTTGTTGTCCGGGCCAAGAAAACGCCAGTCAGATTTCACAGACGCGTCACCTCCACTTCATATTTAATACCCCGACAGCAGCCCCAATTTACTTTTTAATTCCCATCTCCAACAAAGACGAGAACAGGCGGCTGCATTTGTAAACAACTGTCTCTGTTTTTTCCAACTCGCTGCTTTGATGTGACCCCAAGGTGACGCCAATGGGATTGACAACACGCTCCTGCAGGGCTTTTGGATTTGGAATAAATCAGCGAGATAGGCCCTACCCTCTCGGTGCTGCGCTCCTGGACACTAATATATCTCCCATATAGCCGGCTGCCCCAGTCACGGCGTTCAGATGAGAAAAACGACAAGGTGCCTCGGGGGGGGGAAATGAAATGCATGCGCGCAATTTACTAATACATGGGAGAAATAACAGCTCATAANGGCAAGTGAAATGACAACAGATTTCACCTCTGCTGAAGAACGGCTGCTTTAAAACGTCTGAATTTAACACTGTTAAATTATACACTCGTTTCAAGAGCCACATTAAAAATGATTTAAAAATTACAGCTGCTGCTTTTCTTTCATTCCGGCTACAAGAGGAACCCAGCGTGAGCTTCACCTACTGTTGACCTTATTATCTGCATTTACACTCCGTGCTCTTTTGATCCGACTGTATGACATGAGACGTCTTCTCTCTTTGTTGTGTCTCTCACGCTGATACACTTTGATTTGAGCTCGGGGTGACTCGCACCTTTTCTTTCTGTCTTATAAGCACTGAGTTGTTTGGAATAAATTAATGGCTGTCACATTTCTACACAGTCTTCCTCTCACCTAGCGACGTTTATGAGCTGTTATTTCTCCCATGTATTAGTAAATTGCGCGCATGCAATTCATTTCCCCCCCCGAGGCACCTTGTCGTTTTTCTCATCTGAACGCCGTGACTGGGGCAGCCGGCTATATGGGAGATATATTAGTGTCCAGGAGCGCAGCACCGAGAGGGTAGGGCCTATCTCGCTGATTTATTCCAAATCCAAAAGCCCTGCAGGAGATTGTTGTCAATCCCATTGGCATCACCTTGGGGTCACATCAAAGCAGCGAGTTGGAAAAAACAGAGACAGTTGTTTACAAATGCAGCCGCCTGTTCTCGTCTTTGTTGGAGATGGGAATTAAAAAGTAAATTGGGGCTGCTGTCGGGGTATTAAATATGAAGTGGAGGTGACGTGTCTGTGAAATCTGACTGGCGTTTTCTTGGCCCGGACAACAAGTGGCGCCGCGCCGGGATCAATCAATAACGTCGGAGCGTTCTGAAAGACATTCAGGAAGACGAGCAGGATCCTGATTTACTGAAGAGTTGTTTCACGCATGTAATCTGTGCTGTTTAAGCAGGATGTCGGTTTGATGGTCAGCGATTTACATGTGGCAAAGAAAGTCCCGTATCATGAAGGAACAATGCAACAACAGGATGTTCAGCTCACAGTGGAGTCACAGGATCCTCCTGAGTCACGACGCTCGCATGTTCGAATCATCACTTTTCTGCTTCAGGGTCATCCAGAGGTCGCCATGATTATTAATCATCACAAACAATACGCAGCCGTGTCTTTCACTCAATTCACAACAGAGTTTATTCATACAGATCTGTTCAAACTGAAAGACAAACAAAGTGCTTCAACACAGACTGAACAACATGAACAATTAGAAACCAGACGCAGGATAAATATGGATTTTATTTCAATAATCAGTTGGTTGAATTGTTCATGTTTAAATTGCTTTGGTCAAGTTTGCATTCCTACTGAAACTGGACATTTAAACCACATTACTGTTGAATTAACAATGTCAGCCAACCATTTCAGCTTTAGTAGTAGTTTGGTTGGAAGTCACTGATTTAAATCAGGCTGCACATCCATGATACAACATGTGTTTTCAATGATAACCCACAATTACAAACAGCATTGTTCAGGTTGTAAGAATCGCAAAAAAGTTTAATATCATTTTGATTATTATTCATCACTGTTTCTAGTTTTGGTTTCTTTTGGTGTCGTTGCTCCAAAATAAAGTAATGTCACGATTTCAGTTCTTAACTGGACCCAAGAGAGAGACACAGACGAATGTGGATCAGTAGAACGGATTTATCCAACAGAAAAAAACTCCAGGACCCAAAGGGGTGACCAAGAAACAGGAAGTCCAGGTGGTATGTGGTTGCATCAGTAGTTGAAGGCAGGTAGGTGGGTGCTGAGGTTGGACAGTGGAAACATGCAGAGACACTGAGAGGAAAAGGGAACACTGGAAGCCAAGGACATGCTGGAGAACAGGAACACACTGGAAACGCTAGAAGTTCAAGAAACACTGGAGAACCAGAGACACAGACAGGGAGCATGGAAAGACTTATGAAGAGAGTGAGGGACGATCTGGCCACTTGCAGGTGGAACCAGAGAGCTTTTATAGCTGCCAGTCGTTAGGTGGAATGAGGGACAGCTGTGAGGGGGGGCTGCATCTGAAGACCACACCTCCAGCCACTGAAGCAAAGCCTGAACAAAAACCAAACCTTAAACCAAAAACACTGAAGTTTCTGACTGAAAATGCACTGAAAGTAAACCAGTAAAACACATCAGAAACAAAACCATGACGGTTTAAATTGCTTTGGTCAAGTTTGAAGTTGAAGTGAATCTGGACTTTCAAACCACGTTACTGTTGAATTAACAATGTCAGCCAACCATTTCAGCTTTAGTAGCTCACCCATGATACAACATGTGTTTTCAATGATAACCCACGATTACAAACAGCATTGTTCAGTTGGAAGAATTGTAAAACGTTTCATATAATTTTGGTTATTATTCATCACTGTTTTTAGTTTTGGTTTCTTTTGTTGTCGTTGCTCCAAAATAAAGTAATGTACTGGAGTACTATGATTTGTCTCCATAATGTTTTCGTGCTTTTTCATGACTCAGCAAATTATTAAGAGAAAACACCCTCAGAATATTGCTCAACAGTAAATAATGGGTGTGGAACTTTTTTCCTAATTTTGAACACATCCTTCTAAATTACTGCTCACATATATCACACTAACCTCTAATGCGAAGGCTGGAGCTGCTTTTCTTTTGGCGTCTGATGCAAAGCCGAGTCAGTGTTTGGAACAGTAGTGGGTTGTCCCAAACACTCGATGTAAACTTCAGACGTACTTCAGGACGTAGGCACAGTTCACAGGAGCCGAGCAGACGGAGGATGTTGCACCGAGCTTTGAGCTCTTTGTTGCTTTGCAGCTCGACGGTTTCGTGTTGTCAGGTACATCACTCGCTTCCACATTAAACACAGGGAAGTATGTTCGGCTCCTTCTGTTGACGTTTCATGTCCTGGATCCTTTAACCAAATGCCTGAAGGAGTTCTGCACACTCACCAGCGTGTTCACTCGTCACAGCAGGTTTTTGTTCCTGCATAGGAGGAAAATGAAGAGTTTCCACTTTGCACCTATAGCTTTCATTTTGTTTTCACGTTTGGAAGCAGAAGGTTGAGAAGCTGGTTGGGACCTTGGATCTTGATGTTCAGGCCTGAGAGGTAACGTCCACCATGAGGCTAGATCACACAGTCACTTAGTATCAGTGATGCCGGTAACACGTTACTTAGTAACTTAGCAACAATGGAGGGAGGAGAGAGATGCACCTTTTCTACCTGGAAATACAGCCATTATTTTGAGTTTGTGTCAGCTAAAGACAATGATATCACGGTTCGTTGTACACTCTGTGCTTGCCAAGCGGCAACCTCCGGCGCTGAAAAATGAAACCAATGCGGAAGTGCAAAAAAGCTGCAGTTCCTCCAATAACCGCTAGAGCAGGCCGCAGAAGGGAGTCAATTACATTTGAGCCCCATGTTAAAATGTTTGATTTTACGACAGAAAAAAACATATTTACAGCCTGGTTCAAAACATGGCTCTAGTCTCATAAGCTGTTTTTCTACTCCATGACAACTCTGGGGGGGGTTTATGAGGCGTTCGTTTAAAATATACAGCATACATCATTATGCACAATTCATAGCTGTCAATCTAAGTGGCGCCACTTTGATTGACAACTAGCCACTGACGGTCTAAAGGGCGTCACCCCGGCTAATTCTAGTCACTGAGTTTGGGAAAGATAAGATAAGATAAGCCTTTATTCATCCCACAGTGGGGAAATTCACAGTGGGGAAAGAGATCGTCGTGGGGTTAGCCGGCTAGCAACGATATTTAGCATTTAACCTAGCTGGTTAGCCGTAGCTAGTTTGATTATTTCGAATAAAACAGCTTTTTTCAACCAATAGCGTTCATTCAGCCGGCCCATAGGACCCGCCTCAGCTCCGCCCTCGCTCCACCTCTTTGTCCATATTTGGAGTAACCGGAGGTAGGCTACCAAGATGGCTACGCACTACGATTTGCTTCATTTTTGCTCTTCAGAAACCTATGGGTGACGTCACGGACACTACGTCCATATTTTATACAGTCTATGGACTCGACTCACAAACAGGGTTATAAATTCGAAGCCTCATGATAAAATACTGTGTAAACTCAACAGTGTCTGTGATGAAAGTTCTTTTTTTATTAAACAAACCAAAAACCTAAGATTTTTTTTTGTGTGTGTCTTCAAATAAAATAGCTTGTTTGGAGAAAATTAATTCACTCTAAAGCAGCAAAGTGCTGGTTGTCACTTTGATTTTGGAGGATTCAAGCCAGACAGGCTGAGTCGTGCAGCTGTAGGCTGTGCCGCATTTGACTTCAAAATGAACGCATCACATCCCACAACCTGACACCGCCGCTGATCCCGTCGGTGCATGAACGCAACACAAACTGCAGTGCTCAAAAGAAGGACCCTGCATAAGACCTGATCTGGGAATCTGCCAACATTTGCTTCTTAAATGTTTCAGAAATTGTAATCACTGTGCCAGTAATGTTCCAGCTCTGGAACTGAACCAAATAATCCTCAGCGCGCTGGTCTGAGAAAATCAAAGCCTCGATGGTGCGAAAGTCATTTTTCATCTGCACCTTCTTTTATTAACTCATGAAAGATATTGTAATGAATCCCCAAATGAAAGCTAAAAAAACCAAAGTGTCTGCTTTAGCTGGAGTTTTGTTTGCCAGTAAAATAACCACAGCTCCTCTTCCAAACACGGTCAACACCTAAGGCTCCACACAATGCAAATGCAGCTTAAAATCAATGATGCATGTGTAATGAATTTCCTACATTTGAAATGACTGACTGAGCAATGAGCACTATGTGCATCTGTTGTGAGCCAGGCAGTGCATTTAAGTCCATTTGAGGCACACAGGTCGTTCATTTTATTTATGCAACACACGAAAAAAAAAAAAAAGAATAATAAAAGAAGTACAGACGAGGCAGAATTACAGGGGAAGCGAAATGGAATAGTCTTTGTTGAAAAAGCTGCAGTGGAATCACCACGAGACGGCTCGATCCCAACGCTGCATTCCCTATTAGCATTATATAAGAGATGTCAAGGCTGGCTTAGCTAACGCTCCCCATGATGCTACAAGCTACTCATGCATGTTTTACATCCTGTTATGCTGCCGTGAGATTGGGCTATAGAACCTCAGGAGGCTGAGAAGTGACTCCTCATGTCGAGGTCAATGCCTTTGCTCTACTTTTTAACATATAAATGATACAGTGTGTAAGATAACTTGTTTGTCGGCGTGTGTGCGCGCGCGTGCATGTGTGTGTGTGGCGGTGCAAATGTAGCTTAGTAGCTTTATCTTCAAATACTGAGCCAGAGAAAGAAAAAGACACGCCAGAAACACAAGGAGGTAGATCTGAGATATTATTTTCTTCACATATAAAAGCTTCTTTCCTCGTGCCAGTTGCCGTTGTGTGTTGCATTTGTATATTCATGATGTTGGCGTGACAAATGTGATCACTGCCTTCGACTGAATGAAGCATACATTCCATAGACTGTATAAAATATGGACGTAGTGTCCGTGACGTCACCCATAGGTTTCTGAAGAGCAAAAATGAAGCAAATCGTATCAAATCTTGGTAGCCTACCTCCGGTTACTCCAAATATGGACAAAGAGGTGGAGCGAGGGCGGAGCTGAGGCGGGTCCTATGGGCCGGCTGAATGAACGCTATTGGCTGAAAAAAGTCTAAATATCGTTAAATATCGTTGCTAGCCGGCTAACCCCACAACGATCTCTTTCCCAAACTCAGTGACTAGAATTAGCCGGGGTGACACCCTTTAGACCGTCAGTGGCTAGTTGTCAATCAAAGTGGCGCCACTTAGATTGACAGCTATGAATTGTGCATAACGATGTATGCTGTATATTTTAAACGAACGCCTTATAAAAAAATTCGCCCCCCCAGAGTTGTCATGGAGTAGAAAAACAGCTTATGAGACTAGAGCCATGTTTTGAACCAGGCTGTAAATATGTTTTTTTCTGTCGTAAAATCGGACATTTTAACATGGGGCTCAAATGTAATTGACACCCTTCTGCAGCCTGCTCTAGCGGTTATTCAAGGAACTGCAGCTTTTTTGCACTTCCGCATTGGCTTCATTTTTCAGCGCCAGAGGTTGCCGCTTGATACATTCATGCACCACGCTGGAGTTGGAGGACGGAGGTCGAGGTGGATGGTGGACACACAATGTGCAGGACCATGACACCTGAATCCGTCTGTGATTAGGTTCAGACATCAGAAGCACTTTGGTTAAATATTGGGAAACATGATTAAATGTTAATAAGAAATCTTATGTACCAACTCATTGCTGACTTTTCTGTATTAAGCCATCTTTCCATGACCTCAACCAAAAGTGCTGCCAATGATTGAACCCAACCATAAAAACGTTGGACAACAACAATGTTTGCAACCTGGTAGTTTTAGGTAGTTTAATTACCAACATTTCCTCATTATGTTAATAGAAAGTGTAACTTCATTCAGAAACACATTTGCTCTTGTATATGAATGTAATTTCTAGGAGGCTGGATTAAGATTACAGGGCTCCAGCATATCAGGCAGCCAACACATCATTTGTCATTGGGAATATAAGGCTGTCACCGCACAGTGTGTATGTGTGTGTGTGTGTGTGTGTGTGTGTGTGTGTGTGTGAGCCCGGCTCGGTGGTCTGTCTGTGCAAATGTATCTCCCTTCAGCCACTGGCCCGGCGCTGTGGAGGGAAGTGTCCTCATTTAACTCTTCTGGTTAAAAGAAGCGTTACAAAACACGACGATATTAAATGTGCACAGAGTTATATCCTTTATTCTGGAAATTAATTACAGCGGATGGAAACACATTTATTATTGTAACCTTTATAATCCGTGTTACATTTTTAACACGTTGTGAAGCCTCGATGGAAAAACATCAACACATGATTTATATTTGAATGAGATGATGCAGCCCAGCGTAGCTTGTTTCCACTGCTTCTCAACCAAATGTAGGTTGTGTGTCAGAGACTTTTTTTTACATATACACAAGCGATGTCAGGACTGCCTGAACTAATGCAGCTCAAGACCCCCCGAGCTGCTCATCCCTGCTGTGCACTGGCTGGGGTTAGATAACGTCCTCAGTCCGAGCGGTCACCAGGAGGCTTCGCTCCCGCTTTCAACTTTGAACCATTTTCCCACCAACAACAACAACACGCTGTTCTGGTAACATGGCTTTTCAGTAGAAAACAAGCATCAGTGCAGCTGTGTTATTGCCATTAAATATGACAGTCAACACAGTTTTTGATGGTTTAGTTTTTTTTGTTAATTGTGTTTGCAAGACTGGACATAATCCAAATTAAAAATGACTCACAGATGCAGTTAATCTGCTTTTAGGCGGCGCAGCTTCTTTAAATTGATATACATAATTCACTGGACAACTCAGCGTCTCCATTTAATTTGATTTCTGTCTCTTTCGGGTCAACTAGTTGCCAGTTTCATTTGAGACATGACGGACAACTTATTAGAAAAAGCGTGAACGGTGTTATTTGTGTTCAAAGTTGCGTAATTAAAAATTCCATTTCTGCATTGGAAATGACCTGAATGATGAATTTGATATTCCACAGTGAGTGTGATTGACTCCATTTTTGGCAACAGATTACATCTGAATTAATCAGGTTATTATAATTCTGCAACATGTAATCCTTCACCCCGCGGCTCTGCATGTTTGGGCTGCTGCTGAATAGCTTAGCGCATGAAAGTGAACTGCCACATCTGTCTGGGACGAACTGGACTTCCACTGATGGGAGCGAGGCTTTAAAGCGAAACGTTTTTACATCCTGCAATAAAGGAAATATCTCTTTTGTTGGCTTGGGCTCGGGGTGAGGAAAAGGATAGCGCTTAATGTCATGTGTGTGTCCACTGCTCCTCCCCCCATAGAGAGCTAAGTAATTTTATGCTCTAATTCTTTTCCTTTAAATTAGGCAGGAGGCATAAAATATGAAAAAGGCAGAGATATTTTGAGAGGTCATGTGATTTGTGGCATAAATACTTAACAACCCACTTGAAATGAAACATTTTATTATGTCATGTCGGCAAATAATGTTCAGCTGTAACTTGATTAAATACGAGAGTAGTCCCTAATGTGTTCTTGATCCTTTATTTACCCGTGAAATAAGATGTGATGCAGCCATAGGATAATCTGCCAACCCGTTTTTTTTTTGCATTAATCTGGGTGTAATGCAATATGCAATCCCCTGCTGCGACCGTCTCTGCCAAAACCTAATCAAACATAACACCAAAACCAGAAATTAAGAGTTCATTTATTTATGCATGGCAAGTGAAATGACAACAGATTTCACCTCTGCTGAAGAACGGCTGCTTTAAAACGTCTGAATTTAACACTGTTAAATTATACACTCGTTTCAAGAGCCACATTAAAAATGATTTAAAAATTACAGCTGCTGCTTTTCTTTCATTCCGGCTACAAGAGGAACCCAGCGTGAGCTTCACCTACTGTTGACCTTATTATCTGCATTTACACTCCGTGCTCTTTTGATCCGACTGTATGACATGAGACGTCTTCTCTCTTTGTTGTGTCTCTCACGCTGATACACTTTGATTTGAGCTCGGGGTGACTCGCACCTTTTCTTTCTGTCTTATAAGCACTGAGTTGTTTGGAATAAATTAATGGCTGTCACATTTCTACACAGTCTTCCTCTCACCTAGCGACGTTTATGAGCTGTTATTTCTCCCATGTATTAGTAAATTGCGCGCATGCATTTCATTTCCCCCCCCCGAGGCACCTTGTCGTTTTTCTCATCTGAACGCCGTGACTGGGGCAGCCGGCTATATGGGAGATATATTAGTGTCCAGGAGCGCAGCACCGAGAGGGTAGGGCCTATCTCGCTGATTTATTCCAAATCCAAAAGCCCTGCAGGAGCGTGTTGTCAATCCCATTGGCGTCACCTTGGGGTCACATCAAAGCAGCGAGTTGGAAAAAACAGAGACAGTTGTTTACAAATGCAGCCGCCTGTTCTCGTCTTTGTTGGAGATGGGAATTAAAAAGTAAATTGGGGCTGCTGTCGGGGTATTAAATATGAAGTGGAGGTGACGCGTCTGTGAAATCTGACTGGCGTTTTCTTGGCCCGGACAACAAGCGGCGCCGCGTCGGGATCAATCAATAACGTCGGAGCGTTCTGAAAGACATTCAGGAAGACGAGCAGGATCCTGATTTACTGAAGAGTCGTTTCACGCATGTAATCTGTGCTGTTTAAGCAGGATGCCGGTTTGATGGTCAGCAATTTACATGTGGCAAAGAAAGTCCCGTATCATGACGGAACAATGCAACAACAGGATGTTCAGCTCACAGTGGAGTCACAGGATCCTCCTGAGTCACGACGCTCGCATGTTCGAATCATCACTTTTCTGCTTCAGGGTCATCCAGAGGTCGCCAGGAATATTAATCATCACAAACAATACGCAGCCGTGTCTTCCACTCAATTCACAACAGAGTTTATTCATACAGATCTGTTCAAACTGAAAGACAAACAAAGTGCTTCAACACAGACTGAACAACATGAACAATTAGAAACCAGACGCAGGATAAATATGGATTTTGTTTCAATAATCAGTTGGTTGAATTGTTCATTTTTAAATTGCTTTGGTCAAGTTTGCATTTCTACTGAAACTGGACATTTAAACCACCTTACTGTTGAATTTACTATTTTTTATCCAATCATTTCAGCTTCAGTAGCACATCCACGATACAACATGTGTTTTCAATGATAACCCACAATTACAAACAGCATTGTTCAGGTTAGAAGAATTGTAAACAGTTTAATGTCATTTTGGTTATTATTCTTTACTGTTTCTAGTTTTGGTTTCTTTTGTTGTCGTTGCTAGTTCTAACTGGGCCCGAGAGTGAGACACAGACGAATGTGGATCTGTAGAACAGATCTATCCAACAGAAAAAAACTCCAGGACCAAAAGGGGCGACCAAGAAACAGGAAGTCCAGGTGGTATGTGGTTGCATCAGTGGTTGAAGGTAGGTAGGTGGGTGCTGAGGTTGGACAGTGGAAACATGCAGAGACACTGAGAGGAAAAGGGAACACTGGAAGCCAAGGACATGCTGAAGAACAGGAACGCACTGGAAACGTTAGAAGTACAAGAACTACAGGAGAACCAGAGACACAGACAGGGAGCATGGAAATACTTATGAAGAGAGTGAGGGACTATCTGGCAGCTGGCAGGTGGAACCAGAGAGCTTTTATAGCTGCCAGTCGTTAGGTGGAATGAGGGACAGCTGTGAGGGGGGGCAGCACCTGAAGACCACACCTCCAGCCACTGAAGCAAAGCCTGAACAAAAACCAAACCTTGAACCAAAACCACTGGAGTATCTGACTGAAAATACACTGAAAGTAAACCAGTAAAACACATCAGAAACAAAACCATGACGGTTTAAATTGCTTTGGTCAAGTTTGCAGTTGAAGTGAATCTGGACTTTCAAACCATGTTACTGTTGAATTAACAATGTCAGCCAACCATTTCAGCTTTAGTAGCTCACCCATGATACAACATGTGTTTTCAATGATGACCCACGATTACAAACAGCATTGTTCAGTTGGAAGAATTGTAAAACGTTTCATATAATTTTGGTTATTATTCATCACTGTTTTTAGTTTTGGTTTCTTTTGTTGTCGTTGCTCCAAAATAATGTACTGGAGTACTATGATTTGTCTCCATAATATTTTCGTGCTTTTTCATGACTCAGCAAATTATTAAGAGAAAACACCCTCAGAATATTGCTCAACAGTAAATAATGGGTGTGGAGCCTTTTTCCCTAATTTTGAGCACATCCTTCTAAATTACTGCTCACATATATCACACTAACCTCTAATGCGAAGGCTGGAGCTGCTTTTCTTTTGGCGTCTGATGCAAAGCCGAGTCAGTGTTTGGAACAGTAGTGGGTTGTCCCAAACACTCGATGCAAACTTCAGACGTACTTCAGGACGTAGGCACAGTTCACAGGAGCCGAGCAGACGGAGGATGTTGCACCGAGCTTTGAGCTCTTTGTTGCTTTGCAGCTCGACGGTTTTGTGTTGTCAGGTACATCACTCGCTTCCACATTAAACACAGGAAAGTATGTTCGGCTCCTTCTGTTGACGTTTCATGTCCTGAATCCTTTAACCAAATGCCTGAAGGAGTTCTGCACACTCACCAGCGTGTTCACACGTCACAGCAGGTTTTTGTTCCTGCACAGTAGGAAAATGAAGAGTTTCCACTTTGCACCGATAGCTTTCATTTTGTTTTCATGTTTGGAAGCAGAAGGTTGAGAAGCTGTTTGGGACCTTGGATCTTGATGTTCAGGCCTGAGAGTTAACGTCCACCATGAGGCCAGATCACGCAGTCACTTAGTATCAGTGATGCCGGTAACGCGTTACTTAGTAACTTAGCAACAATGGAAGGAGGAGAGAGAGGCGCCTTTTCTACCTGGAAATACAGCCATTATTTAGAGTCGAATTTTTTTTATAAGGCGTTCGTTTAAAATATACAGCATACATCATTATCCACAATTCATAGCTGTCAATCTAAGTGGCGCCACTTTGATTGACAACTAGCCAGCTAGAGTTTGGGAAAGAGATCGTCGTGGGGTTAGCCGGCTAGCAACGATATTTAGCATTTAACCTAGCTGGTTAGCCGTAGCTAGTTTGATTATTTCGAATAAAGCGGCTTTTTTCAGCCAATAGCGTTCATTCAGCTGGCCCATAGGACCCGCCTCAGCTCCGCCCTCGCTCCACCTCTTTGTCCATATTTGGAGTAACCGGAGGTAGGCTACCAAGATGGCTGCACACTACGATTTGCTTCATTTTTGCTCTTCAGAAACCTATGGGTGACGTCACGGACACTACGTCCATATTTTATACAGTCTATGGTGCTTGCAAAAAGATACTGTCAAGCTTCAAAAACACAACGTCTAATTTAAAGAATTTAGAGTCGCAGCACATCACAGTCAAATGTCAGGAGATTCATTGTTTACTTGACGTTACTGTTAAAAATGCACTTCCAATAAAGTGAGTATTGACAAAACCGGGTGTCATTTTTATATTGAGGCGGGGTGGGGGGTTGTCAGCAGCTGTTGAATGTAACTTATAAAGTAACTAGTAATCTAACTTAGTTACTTTTAAAATCAAGTAATCAGTAAAGTAACTAAGTTACTTTATAAAGGAGTAATCAGTAGTGAATAATCAGATTACTTTTTCAAGGTAACTGTGGCAACACTGCTTAGTATCAATGAGTTCCTTCACACGCTCTCTCTTCACCTCCATTTATTCTTTGGACCAAACTGACACTTTAGCACAATTTTACTTGCAGCAATGACAAGACTCTGGTTCACAAATTCTCCTTCTGAGGTTTCGGCATCTCAGCTATTCGCTCGCTCGCCACAGAGCTCGGTTGCATAACACTGTCTCTGTGAGAATGTGGTCTTTTGAGAACTCATGGTTGAGAGTCCATGCAACTTTATCCAGCTACAATTGACCTCGCAGCTCGTCTGGTTTTGTGTGTTTTGAGCTGTACTGAAGCTCGAGCTCATCCCCACAAACTAGACACGCTGGCTATGACCATTGCTTCAAGAGAAGAAAAAAAAGTCTGTCCATTTCTTCAAGAGAGTCCGACAGTCAGCATCTGCTTTTCTTTTCTTGACAGTCGCCATAATTCACGTCATCGATGACATCACGGCTCTGTCCGACCTTCAGCTGGAGGGGAACCACCCAGAAGGACGTGCTCGTCTTCTATCTTTTGTTATTTTCTATTATTAGAGAAAAAGTAATTGCTATCTCAATATTATTTTTTTTGTATTTCTGAGTTGTTTTTTCATGGTAATAAAAAGCCTCAAGGGCCGCATCAAACCGCCTCTCTGCCCCGGCTGGATAGTATAAAACCTGACAGGATCCACGTGTGATTGAATCTGTTAATTTCCTACTTGCTGAAGTTGTTGATGTATTCTGCCTGGGTGTGATGGAAGTGCGGACATTACCCTCCCATTCGCTCCCATATTGTAATCCCAGTGGGAAGCATTCATCCCAGTAAGGTTTATTCATGAGGACAGGCGAGTGCAGCGTGCATTATAAATAGAACAGAGCTCTCAGCCGCTCGCTACAGGTTTGAAATGCAGCAACACTGTGAGCACAGAAACACGGCTGTATGAAGGATGATAGCATGAGTTTTGTTCGCTTTTAGTCTCTGGGAAATTACACTTGATTTGACAATTCGACAGCTATAGGATCTCACAGCTGAGTCAATGTTGGACGACGTCTCACTCGCAGCTAAAGGCACATTTATTGACTCAGTGTTTACGTTTCGGCTACTTTGACGACGATATTTTGCAGAGTTGTCGATGTGAGAGCATTAAAAAATAAAATGACCCTGGTTTGCTGTTGGCAGTGAAGCAGGTAACGCCACAGCTTCAGAGTACAAGTGACTGTCTTTGATGCAAGTTATCTGCATCTCTCTAATTTTCCTCTGCCGCTGAAAGAAAAAGGAGACAGATTCAAATCCAAAGCCATTCATGAGAGCACCTTTGATTATTGAAATTCCACCCTGTTTCCCTTTAAATGGCAAAAGCCGGTTTTAATCTTCAGGCATATTTTATTGAAAGCGGCCGTGTCGCCAGGACCCTCGTTCTCTATCAGACCTCTGAAAGACGTCTTTGTGCCGCGTTCTGCGATTTAAATTTTGATACAGAGTCAAACTGATTGCGGCATGAGGAAGCAAAGGTGATTATCCTGATGGACTAGATATCAAAATGTAGCCCATTATGTGTGGCGAGAAAAGGTTGATTATAATGAGTTTCCAGTTGACTCCTTCTTTCTAACCTCGCTTCGCCCGACGCTCCAAGGTCTCCTCAGAGTTGAGGGAGCAGCAAAGAAACACTTTATATTTCTGGATTGTTCACTAAACAGCACAGTGATTGAAGTATGTGCCACTCGATCGATCATACAAACACTTCACCTGCCTTCTGGGTGGTTCTTGGAAATGATTGATTTACAGAATCAGAATCCTTTATTGTCATTGTACAATAATGCAACGAAATTGTAGCAGCCTTGAAAGGTGTTAATCAAATATAAAACTAAACTAAATATAAATCTGTTGGATATAAATAGTCTGAATAAAATAAGAATAAAATAATACTTAGAAAACTAGAATGAGGTAAAATAAGGTGCAAATAGCAGGAATAGTTCAAATGGTTCTTGGTAAATATAATATATTGTCAATACTGTATATTGCACGTTGCCGTATTGCACAGAGAAACAGTCCATATGGAGTGAATGAGAAGTCCGGCTGGATAGTGTGGTATGTGAAGGTGTGACAGATGCATTTCAGGTGAAAATGACACTAATGTTGTGAAATGTCAAGGAAAATCTTTTAATCATTTTTGTAAACGTATTCCTACTCGAAATCCAGTGTTCTCTCTGGGACCTGCTGCCATACACTGTTTTCATATCACCAAAAATAAAATGCTCCAGTAAGCCGAGAGAGCCAAAGCTTGTAATCCTATGAAATCGGTTGACCTGAAGTGTTCGTATTGTTTTACAGCAGAGTGTTTGATAGAGATACTTGAGCATTTAAGCACGAATCACAAATGGCCCTGTGTGTCTGTCTGTGTGAGTGTGTGTGTGTGTAAACAAAATCCCGGTTCCTCCCTCAGTGCATTAGCGACAGGAGCTGTATTCCTTGTGGTTGGTTAGAGGTAGAATCTCATCTATTTTTATTGTACGTTTGTGCCTGTGAAACAACATTTACTCTTCCGTGATGGATATTTTTCCCTCCTCACATATTGAATCTTAGCTCAACGAGTAGCCTGAAATATAAAACTGCATATTTCAGAGCGTCGGCTTTGTTGCTGTGCTCATGTCCTTTAATTCAGTCCAACTGGTGCCGAGTGTGAACACAATGAATTACTGTCTAACCTGCTTCCTGTTTAAAGCTTTCAAAAATTCATATAAAATGCTTATGCACATTATACCATCAGCTGTGACTGTCCAAAAACGCATTTTATCCCTTTTTACTCCTCAGAAATGGCTTTTGTATTTTGCCTGAGATAAATAACAGCCAAAATACATTAGTGAGATTTTATATTGTGAGTAATACGGAGGAAGTGCTGCCCCTAGCAATGTCAGAGTAAGTTACAGTCATCCAGAAATAGGTACTGAGGATAGGAGGTGAACATGTCATCCTGACTTAGGTCAAGCCAACAGGAGCTTTGCAGAGAGAACAAAAGCAGGCGAAGCGCTCAGCCACAGAAAACCTTTGTTTCTTGCAGCAGGATACGATTGCAGCTCGTGTGCGCTCCAATCAGATCGCCATTTCAAATATGTTCTCTCCCCAGGCCACGATGAAGAGACCGAGGCCGTTTCTTTGACGAGCGAACCGGGCGACATATTCAGACGTTTACTTTCATTTAATTACTTTCTCTTATTGGAACAAAAGGTTGCAGGTATTCATGCTTCGATCACGTCTTCAGTGTTTACACAGCTCATACTCTTTTTTTTATACAGGCTGTGCAATTGCATCATAAATCTCCAGACAGACACATCATGGAGGTCCAGTGGAAAACTGTCCAAGCAGCCAGATCAGACAGAAATACCTGAAAACCAGCGCTGTCATGTCCCATTTCTTTCTATCAGCTGCAGAGACATGAGAGAGAGCCGGGGCTGAGAGCAGGAGAATGACAGGGGATGACTGAGACTCATGGGAGCTGTAGTTGTTGAATGTTAAAATTAAGATAAGATAATTCTTTATTGATCCCCCATAGGGGAAATTCGGGTGTTGCAGCAGCACAAGCAAACAATCAGGTAGAAGTATAAAGTATAAAAAAAGGTATATACAAGGTATATACAACTTAGTATATAAGTAACAACAAAGTACAAGTGGAACCTAAAGTGGCTTAGTGAAGATAAAGTGACAACATCAAATTACAAAACAGCAGCAAATGTAGGTGGTGCAATATGAGAGGTAGATAATGCAGCATAGTTACGTCAGTACGGCAGCAAATGTAAATATTGCAAAATGAGAGATAAGATAAACCGCATAAAGAATATATATATATATATACACACACACACACACATATATATATATACACACACATACACACATATATATATATAAGAAGAGGTATGTACAACTGGAGTTCAAATGGCAGATCCAAATTGTGTCTTTGTTAAAGTGATGGTGTTCAAATTTAATCAGCTTGTGCAGCATCATTTTCCAGCTTTTCAGAAAGTCACCCTCACCGGTTTTTGCACACAATGCTTTTACTCTCTGTATGTGAGTCGTCCTCGGGCGTTGGACGAAACATGTTGTGTCGCCTCTTAAAGCTCAGTTTGTTTATCACTGCTGACCATGAAGTATAAAGTTGCATGTGAATGTTGTGTCTCTCCATATTCAAAAATACACAGCTTTTAATGGTCAAAAAGGTTCAGGGTTCAGGGTCTTTATTGTTATCGATATAATACATGACTGCACAGTGAAATGCAGCTGTAGCCTCTGTGATACACATAGAAAGTGCATGAACATATAATGAAGAACAGAATGAAATGAATGAATGAAACAAGCAATAATAGACCAATGTGTATAAAAGTAGCACAATAGAAAGGAAAATGAAATTCTATTTGAGTGCTCGATCAGCTCAGACACAAGAGGAAGGTTTCAATTCAGGAATGTTCTAAATTAAATAAAGTTACAAAAAAGCTGTTTTTGAAAGAGAAGCTGTTCAGCACATGTTGACGTTACAGCATAGACTGTATAAAATATGGACGTAGTGTCCGTGACGTCACCCATAGGTTTCTGAAGAGCAAAAATGAAGCAAATCGTAGTGCGTAGCCATCTTGGTAGCCTACCTCCGGTTACTCCAAATATGGACAAAGAGGTGGAGCGAGGGCGGAGCTGAGGCGGGTCGAATGAACGCTATTGGCTGAAAAAAGCCGCTTTATTCGAAATAATCAAACTAGCTACGGCTAACCAGCTAGGTTAAATGCTAAATATTGTTGCTAGCCGGCTAACCCCACGACGATCTCTTTCCCAAATGGGGTGACGCCGTTTAGACTGTCAGTGGCTAGTTGTCAATCAAAGTGGCGTCACTTAGATTGACAGCTATGAATTGTGCATAATGAAGTATGCTGTATATTTTAAACGAACGCCTTATAAAAAAATTCGGCCCCCCACCAGAGTTGTCATGGAGTAGAAAAACAGCTTATGAGACTAGAGCCATGTTTTGAACCAGGCTGTAAATATGTTTTTTTCTGTCGTAAAATCGGACATTTTAACATGGGGCTCAAATGTAATTGACTCCCTTCTGCAGCCTGCTCTAGCGGTTTTTCGAGGAACTGCAGCTTTTTTGCACTTCCGCATTGGCTTCATTTTTCAGCGCCGGAGGTTGCCGCTTGCATTACAGTCAGTCAATGCTAGCTGCATGCTAACATTACTATGATAATCATGATTATAATTATAATGCTGTGTTAGCTGCTGCACTGTAGCTTTGATATTTCAATGTGACCACAAATGACCAAAAGAGAGAATCACAGAGAATAATGACGAAATTAAACTTGTGTTTTTCGAGGTTCTTCCATTGATGAAATAATCTGCAGTTTGGCAACCCACGATCCACTTATTTATTTAGGCTGATGAATCTCAAAATTATTATTTTTCCTTCCCAGGACACTGAGTCAGGTTCCCGGCCCCGAGTGTTGGCAGCCCTAATTGTCTGGTGTGAAAATCAGATGTGTTGAGACTGAGACAGTAATGTTAGCAGACAACGCCGCGGAGCGCGAGCAAACAAGCCGACATCATCCGAACGTAAAATCAATCACATTTATCAGGGGGAAATTAATTTCCCATGTCTAATAAATTCAGGTGAGACGAGCAAAGTTGCGGCTTTGTTTGGAGACACACTCAGCTGTTAAACAGCGCCGGAGCCGAGAGCTGAGGACGTCCAACATGGCTGCCGCCGGTGTGTTAAATCAGCTGACAGACCTGGGCTTGAAGAGGAAGAAATGCCAACATTACTTTATCCTGGCTGTATACTGTTGTCGAATATAATCTTCTGGCTGTAAGTTATTCAGCTGCAGAATAACAGCCACATGATAACAGAAGCTGGACCCCCCACCTCTCCGCTCGGGCTCTGACAGCACAGATGCTCACAAAGACTGGGACTGGTCATAGAGTGTCACTCACAATCAGCCTCTGAGTGCCAAAGTGCATTCATCCAGAAAATGCCAGATTCCACTCTAATCATTTTTTTCTTATTCTATCTCCATCTCTTCATACCTCGACTATCTGAAATTCTGAAGACGGGCTATTGAAAATCTTGACCTTCAGGATGACAGTTATCGCTGCTCTGAGATTTGTGTGAGCCGCCAGTTTGTGAAGTACAAATCTTGAAACATTGCAGGGTTTGCTGAAGCTTGTAACTGTGTTCACCATTATTTGACTTAAGCCTGATTTATGGAAATGACCACTGGCGTTATTGTCTTTTAAAGGCTTTTGTGAGGGATTTCTTTGTTTTGCAAGTTTTAATCACGTCTACTTATTAATAAGGATTTTGCCATATATTTTTTTAATGCCACCATTAAAGTGTGTTTTTCAGATAAACAAGCAGATGAGCTGCTCTTTGCGTCGGAGCCGAGGTCATATGTAAAACCGTCTCGGCGTGGGTGGGAAACTATTCTTCAAACGATTCTTATGAGGAACGATAGCGAGGAGGACATTCTTTACTGTGATTATGGGTATGACAGTGATGCCGCGAGGTTGGATGTGCTCGGTCTGACTGTATCGGCATCACAACAGGACGTCCATAAAGATTTTTTTTTTTCATGCAAAGCTCAGCGATGCATGCTCACGCACTCGATGTTGCTTCAGAAAAATGAAGCGTCACAACAATAACGTATAGAAAGCTGGATAAAATAACTGGCTACCATTGTACCCAGGCAATGATCGCATAACGTATGGCTGCATTAACTCAACTGGTGGTCCGCCCCGCTGCAGAGAGCTGTGCCTCCTTTGTTTGAAATGGAAGGGACATTATATGGAATTTTCATGTTTTGCAGGGAGAAATGAATGAGGGACTGTGTGTTAAGCAGTCTTCAGAGGGAGGTAATTTCCCTTCTGCAAAACGCATTTAGAATGCATAACACCCCGACCCAAACAGATTGTAGATGATGTCTGCAGCCAGGCGTAGCCACGAGAACCATCCCTTCATGCTTAAATGGGCAGTCAGGATGCACAGCCCTGCGTGTGATGTCGGGGAAGGAAGCCTGTAGCAGGTACTGGCTGCCCAAAACGCCATTGATGATGCTCGTGCATATTTGATGTTAAATATTTGATGGGAAATGTGGGGGCAGGATGGCAAGGATGAAAAGCCACGTCTATGCCTGGAACCCGGCATTTGATCAGCATATTAATGCAGAATAGTGATTATACTTTGTCGGCAATACCTCAAGGCCGGACATTTAATGAAAAAAAGAGGCTGACCTTCCAGGCGAGCAGAATGAAGTTTTTACCCAAAAATTGAAAGTTCACTATCAGCATTCAATCTTAAAATAAAGTCTCGTTCATTTGCATAATTAGAATTTGGATCTCCTAAGGAGTCCGTCCATGCACTCCACTGTTTAGTAATACGCGCCGCAGGACATCGGAAACCTCCGCAAAGGACGGGCGAGAGGTGTTTTGAAAGGGAGATGAGGCACCACGCTGCAAAGACTTATACATGAGTTCAAACCAAAGGAGACACCTTTCTGTCGAGAGGAGCTGATTTAATGTGGCTGCCGGGGGAGAATTTACTGTCTGCCTCACGCCGTATAGAACTGCTGTATAATTTAGTAGTTCTTATCTACCCATGTTGCACATGCTGATCTGGGATAATGGCATTGTTTGATGAGGCAGCCAAGAGAGCAGACTGCTGCGTTGTAAGATAATGTACATCCTTCACATGAACCTCATGTGGAGAGCATTTGTCTCTTCTTCTTTTTTTTTTTAATCAGGGAACAATAAACAAGGAGGCTCCATCTGACATTCGCTGATTGCTGACAGTCCATGTAACATAGTTCAGATTATTCAGATTTCTACTAATCACAAACCACATATTTGAGTGAAGAGGATATGAAAACACGTCTCCTTCCCCCTGAGGGCCACTGTGCAGCAGAGGAAATCGTGTATCAAGCCATAAGCAGGGCTGCGGTCGTGATTGTGTGTGTGCGTAACCTTAAAAATATATGTAAATGTGTTTACAGCGAGCGAAGCCGGAGCAGAGGCAGAGGAGAGCAGAGGGATGTGGAAGCTCCCTGTGAGCTGGATTTTGATGTCAATTTATGTAATTTAGAGTAAACCCACCTTTCCAAAGATATAAATGAAATTAATTAATTCCTGAGTGACAGCCATATGCCTGTTAAAATAACAACCTGGTGCACAATTCATCATGCCATTAAAAGTGAGCTGAATTCAGGGTTGATGTTATTAAAGAAAGTTTTTAAAAATGTCGTTAATCAATCAATCAGCTTTGTCTCTTATTTCCTTGAGCTTTGATTTTGGGGGCTCAATTATGGAATAAAATGACTAAGGATATGAAAAACTGTAACTCATTATTTATGTTTAAACAGATGATCTCCAAGTCTATTTTTGAGAGATATTTATGAAGGTCACACATTGTATATTTTCTATTTATTATTAGTCTCAAATGTACATTATAAGGTAACTTATATTTGAT
This sequence comes from Centropyge bicolor, assembly GCA_037975185.1. Lineage (NCBI taxonomy): Eukaryota > Metazoa > Chordata > Actinopteri > Pomacanthidae > Centropyge > Centropyge bicolor. Next base: position 2,977,569 of record JBBMOC010000039.1, on the reverse strand, counting down.
GTAAATGTACAGTATATTCTAGGCATACAAGCTTTTGCTTCTGCCTGTTTCAGTCTCAAATAATCTGTTCTATATTTTGTAAGATGTCAATTATTATGTTGTGTGACTGTCACAAATAAACTGAACTGAAACTGAAACAATATACTGAACATTATGGTTAAGAAAACACTGAACCAGGCAAATAATATGAAGGAGAAGTTCAGTGGATGGCAGAAGATTCAAAGGCAGTTTAGCACCATGACCACAGAAAACACATGCAGATTATTATTGATTGTCTGGGTGATTTAAATTCAGACGATGCCGCTGGTTTACAGAAGCGACTTGATAATGGCTGCATGTTATTGTAAATGTCGAGTTGATGAGGTGGAGACAGAAGTGTTCCACTTGGCAACCAGCAAACAGAAATTACAACAATAAGAAAAAAAAGGGGGGAATTAAGGCTTTTTTCTAATATTCCCGAGCAGAGTCTGAAAATATCTCACTGACAGCAGGGAGGTATTGGTGCGATATAAAAGGACTTTTTTTTTCCTGAACTGAGTACAACGTTTCCAATTCCATTCTGTCACTGTTATCACACATTTGTCATATTTGTGTATCATGTTACAATACTCTTTAATCCCTCGTGACAAGGTCTGCAAAATGTACTTTTTTAACATTCGCTCTTATTTCTTCAAAGAGGCGCAGTCGGAGCGTGGAGCACTCACTCTCATGTATTGACATTAGATGTGGGCCTTTATTCATTTATAGCTGCAATATTCCTGCACTGTAAAGCAGCAGAGAGACGAAAAAAAACTCAAATTTTTTAAGGTTTGTTTTTCCTTTTGGGTTCGGTGTCAGAAATTACAGCTGCAGGAATGTTTCAGTCTGTGTGGACGTGTTGGCCAGATCTTCCCACCGGCTTCCTCCGCTGTTGTTTCGGCCTCCTTCCCCTTTGGCTGTGTTACCCTTTTTGAAAGTCCCTGTGCATGCCTGTCCAGACAGCAGCAAAACACTGCCGAGCTTTTGATGGAAAACTGCGAGGAAGAATTTGATGGAGTACTCTTCAAGGCTGGTACAACATTCAGCTGATGGCTTAACTCACCTCGGGCGTGCACGCTATTTCTGGGCTATTTTACAGGTACATTTTCCCACACGCCGCTCTGCAAGGGCACGGTCGCCGTGTGGAGCGACGGCGGCAACTGAACAACGTCACCAGCGTGTCGGCATTGTCACATAACAAAAGGGAGTCGTCGGAGGACGGTTTGGCAGAGTCAGACGAGGCAGATCCTCGTTTCGCCTCTTGATTGTTTTGTGTTTTACTGAATGTAGATTACAAAACCGGATCGTGCCAGGAATTGGCGAGATGGTTCCAAAACTGGTTACAAAGCGTCACTCGAGGACGATTCCAAGTGTCACATCTGAAGAAGTGCCTTTCTGTGCAGAATTTGCAGCACGCGAGATTTTCAAATCTGAAAAGGTGCAGACGGCGTTAGCATGCGAGCACAGACACGGGATGTGAAGGAAAACAGAAGGGCTTTGCTTCTGGGCTGAGAAGATGAATCTGTTTCATCCAGCAAAGCAAACCCTGGCTGTATACTAAGCGAGACAGGATGCGCCCAGATATGTTGTGTGTTTGGGTTCCACTATTCATCACTTCAAACGCATCCTCAGCTCGCTGCCAATACAGTGCCTCATCCCCGACGCGGCTCAACAGTGTGACTGCCACCGGTGCTCTCGGCCCAGGAGCCACAGCCAGTGATTTACTATCTGCCTGTATTTTGTCTCACTTGGGTGCACACCGCCAGCCACGCTGTTGCCCCCCCGTCGCACGCTGCCTCTGCCACGTTTGTAATTCCGCGTAAAGCGTCACCTGCGAGGTGGTATCTCCTCAGCATTCATCAGAGGACGCTCTAATCTGCTTCTGTCTCGACCAGAGAGCAAGCGAGACGAGCGTGATGAGGCAGAACCAACAGAAAATATTTCTTGCATTCCACTGATCAGATAAAGTGTTGAAATTACTGGCCGGGGAAGTTCTCTCTGATTCCAGCTATTGTTGGGCCTTTTCACAACCTGGAGTCAGTCATGTGTGAAAACCTGATGTTTTTTAACTTAATGCTGAACCATAGACTGTATAAAATATGGACGTAGTGTCCGTGACGTCACCCATAGGTTTCTGAAGAGCAAAAATG
>JBBMOC010000039.1:2957659-2975390 GCA_037975185.1 Centropyge bicolor | reverse complement strand
TAGCTGGGGTGACGCCCTTTAGACCGTCAGTGGCTAGTTGTCAATCACAGTGGCGCCACTTAGATTGACAGCTATGAATTGTGCATAATGATGTATGCTGTATATTTTAAACAAACGCCTTATAAAAAAATTCGCCCCCCCCAGAGTTGTCATGGAGTAGAAAAACAGCTTATGAGACGAGAGCCATGTTTTGAACCAGGCTGTAAATATGTTTTTTTCTGTCGTAAAATCGGACATTTTAACATGGGGCTCAAATGTAATTGACTCCCTTCTGCAGCCTGCTCTAGTGGTTATTCGAGGAACTGCAGCTTTTTTGCACTTCCGCATTGGCTTCATTTTTCAGCGGCGGAGGTTGCCGCTTGTGCTGAACACACTGAGATGATCACTGCAATTATCTCTTTTAACCCGTCTGAATATCTGGATTAAGTGTCCATTTAAAGGTGATGGTGTGAGCGGCTTCTTACATTTGTACAACATGCAATCAGCTAATGGCAGCTCAGGCAGCTTCTCCTCATCTCTCTTTGTTTTGCTTTGAACTGTCTCCCTGTTTTTTTTTTTTTCTCCATGCAACTGGAAACTTGAATAAAAACACAAATTAATGTGTAATGGAGGCTGTGCCACCTGTGCCCGCGGGCCTCGGGTCCTCGCAGACTGCTCCCCGCTCAGAATGAGGCGTGCGGATTTGAAAATGCCATTTCATATTTCCACATGTGCGCATTTGCTTAATAGCTTATTTAAGTACAGTCCCTTTCATTCTTTCCTTAAGGGGCCAATTTAGACTTTGACATAAAGCTGCACTAGGCAACTTTTCAGGCTTCTGAATGGCAACAGGAAACGCATATTTGAATAAATTGAACTTGAATATCCAGAAATCCTGTCGGTAAACTGCACACAGCAGGCTCCTGTTTGCCAACCTGGCTGCTCTCTGATCACTTTATACCAAAAGATACCAAACGGACGCAAGAGGCAGAAGAACTGACATTACAGAGTCTGGAATAAACGCTCCAGGCAACAGTTTGGGTTTCGGCTTTTTTAGTTTGGACTGGTTTTTTTTCCGCCGTTTGTGGAGAAGAGTTCGTTTTTCATGTCGGGAAATCGGCCTGAATTAAGAGAGACGACACATTTCTCTGTATTTTGTAGCCCTATTTTGTGATTTAGGCTTCTACAGCAGGTATAAATATAAAGTTTATCTACTGTAGAGCGCAGCTTTATGTGCCACCATAGCTCAGTTTTTATGTGCCGCCGTACATCCTCTCAGCCCGCGACGCGTACAGTAACGAAGTTTAGTCGCACATATGTAAATCAGGACCCACGCACCAGGTCTGACCTTGACAGGAGTCGTTTGTGTTCTGTCTGGAACTGGTCTGGTGACACACCTGCACAATTAATGACGTCTGAGATGTCACATGAGGCTATGAACTGTTGACTCATAAAAGCATCAAGGTAATGAATCAGATTGTGTGACTGGTTCTGAATAACTGTTGTTCAGTTTCTAGTCTCTGCTGTCATAGAGGGTGGTCGAGGACTCGAACGCATCACACAACTAATGCTCAGAAAGGTCTTGATGAAAACAAATCAAATCTTAACAAAAACTCATGGCAAGGACGGGTCCAAGGAAGTCAAAAATCCACATACAAAAAAACCCCCATCAGCGACAGGTAAGGCATGACATGACAAAATATGACATTAGCATGAACGCGAAGAGAAGCGACAATCCAGCAACGGCAAAAAGAGATGAACTGACTTATATAGTGTCGTGGTGCTGATTAGCTTCAACAGGAAACACAGGTGACATGATGAGGTGGGTGTGGCTGGGAGGTGACGTGAAGCAGAGGCGGGGTGAGAGGCAAGACACTGGATATAGAAATATGACAGACAGAACAGAAACCAAAACACAGAACGAGAACAGACAGAACTTAAACATTACATTATGTGTGACAAGGCTGGGTAAAGGCAGGACAGGACAACGACAGGACTAGAACTAAGACTAAGAACTAAGACAAATCTAAGACAGAAAACTGAAACACAAATCTAATACAGAACATTGGACAAATACAGGACATGAACAGGATAATGGCAGAATGGAGACTATGGCATAACAGTACATGTATGTCATACAATGTGTATGCTATACTATATTACTACTACTATATGCTATATTGTATTATTTTATATTGTATTATTATTGTAGTACTGTAGTACCATATTACTAGATTATATTTACCATAATGCACTATAGTATGAGCATTACCACTGCTGCTATTGTACCTTGTACACACTCAGGTATACACATTCAAACTTCTGTTATCTTTACTGCCTAATTTATTGTGTCTATTGTTAGATTTTTTATTTTTTCTACTTATATTCTACTTTATATTTTGTATTCTACACAGTGCAATATAGGAGAAACGATGGAGATGTCAATTTCCCGGAGGGAACCTCCCAAAGGGATTAATAAATGCAGAGCAAAGACAGAGCGATGGCCGGCAGGAACGTAACAATAAAACTAAGGTAGAACAAAAACAAAGTCTAAACAGAAACCTGACTGCAGAACTGTGACATCTGCACAAGTTGGCAAACACAAGTCATCCTGCTCCTGTTTTTAATCATTATATAAAGAAGTGTCAGACTGCACCTTTCCCTCATAACATGACCTCTAATGTTTGTCCAGAAAAAGGTACAAGACTGAAAGTTTGGTGCCAGTAAAGGATCCGTATCCTCCACTACTTCTCCTTCAATCTACAGTAGTTTTACAGTTGGCAAAACTGCTGGCATGAATCTGCTTGATTTTCACCTTCCTGATATTAAAACATGCGTTCTCTCAGTCCAAAATGCAGAGCAGCATAAATCATGTCGCATTAATGTACTGTAGATTTGATTATGCTGTTTTCCAATTAATGTGCCAGAGGCGTTTACAGTGCAAATGCAATTCTCTGTGTTCTCTGTGTCCACAACCTGAGCTGAAAAGTAGGTGTTCAGAGGTAATACAGGACGTCAGCAGAAATACCTAAAAGGGAGAAACGGCTATGATCCAATTTTACTTTTCATACAAGCAGGAGGGTGTAAAAGAGAAATAAGGCAGCACAGGTGTGGACGGTGCATCTGAGGCACATCAGCACAAACAGACCCAGCTGAGCTCGAGCTGCTTTAAAGAGATCTGCAGTCAAAGTCTTATTTCAGCTTCAGGACGGCTGAAAGGTGACTCTGTGAAGTGTGTGTGCTCTCACTGACGAGCTTATTACTGACACACACGCTTTACTATTAGTTATCCTGAGTTACATGCTGAGGACGATTTCAGGCAAGTGCGACTTGTTAAATAAAACGAGTCCGTGATTTCAATTGTCCTTGAGGAGCTTTCAGGAGCTGCAAAATAAGTTAATGATTTGACTGTAGTTTAAAACACAAGGAACATTATACAACTCAGTATTCACTTAAAGCACACGTGGGGTCCTTGAAGTAAAGACGCTCCATAAGCCGTAATGGATTATTTGAATAGAAAGGTAGTCATTAAGAAAACCTGTGGGTCTCACTGGCATAAACATTCTGCTCACACTGTTGTATAATGTCTAATGGAGCTACTGTAAATATCTTAAGCGAATGTAAATCTACATTAACTCTATGCAAACAAAGGGCTGAGGCTCAGCGGTGGCGCGGAGTGAGATACCCTTGGATCATCTCGCAGAGGACTGAGTAATAACAATAATAGTGTTAGGAGGAAAGCGGTGTTTATGGGGCGGAGATGTGCATGTTACAGTGGAGTTCATCCCCGCGGCGAGTCGATCTCACAACACACAGAATTTCCTAAAGTTTGATAATAACTATTCTTCAGACGGAGTTCACACTTCACGCCAAACTGCTCGCTGTGACATTGAAACATCTTTTCATCCCACTGAAAATTCATAAAGAAATTTCATGATGACAGCTTCTGGTATCACGGGTCAATGCTATTCAGACCACGAGTGGCTTCCCGCGGATAAGCAATGCACAATGGACGTAATGGAAAACAACATTCATCCTTGCAAAACCTGCGCGAGGTGACCGCGGCCTGCTGTGCTGCACACGAGACGTCGAGTTGAGATGCAGAGAACGTGTCTGAACGTCCTACAGCCGGTCTGCTTTTTCATTACCGAGGCTCCGTGTGCAAAGCTTGTCTGTTCGCTGCTATAGTTGAATAATTAAATCTACCTGAAATGTACATCAAAAACATAAACTCTAAAAGCTCCACGCAGCTGAGACTGAATTCGTTTGTGCTGAACTGCAAAACTTCAACAGAAGAGACAGAATGAGGAGGCAAATTATTCCTCACTGACTAAGCAGATAATGCATCTCAATTAATTTCAGTAAACTCAGCTAAACATTGGAGCAAAACTGCACATTGAGTTTCCTGATTATACGAGTAACTTCAGTGACTGTGCAATATTTTTCACTGTGCAATATTTCATATCGGTCATTTTCACTGTGCAATATTTCATATCGGTCATTTTCACTGTGCAATATGTTGTATTTTAATAATTCATATCAGCATAATTCCTTCCCATAATGTAAATACTAGTTACATATTTCATTCAAGTTTGAAAATTGTAAATAATCTCTTTTTATAATAATAAATAAACCCTTTTTTTAGCCTGTGTAAATTGTTCTTTTTTACCATTTAACTGCTCTATCACCTCTGCTACTGTGCAATATGAATCTCCCCACTGTGGGATGAATAATAGTATATCTTGTCTTATCTTATTGGTTCGCATTGTCCAATCAAAAATCAAAATCGCTGTTCAATCCAAAAACACAAGTTACTGATAGGAGCTGCAAATTTAAAGGAAGTGTCTTCATATGATTGTAGTTTCCTGTATTAAAGAACTGTGTTCTTCACACTCCATGTAGATGATTTACAGATGTGTCAGTCAGTTCACGTTATCCAGAAGAAGCTTGATGACACAACATAATGACCGACTGAAAATCAGATCTGATCAGATATGTGAATTCAACTTGGTGTGTTATGTTTGGATTTCTTTATATAGCGAATCAGAGCCAAATAAAACATCTGTTAGCCAATTTAAATGCACTTCAGAGGAGCTCGAGGGGAAAGATGGAGATATTGTTTTGTAGCTATGTCTGAAATGCTCCCGGGTCAACTGCTGCTAAAGAAGCACTGAAAATGATCAAGGAATCAAAGTATCGCCCGGCGTGGCCCCAGTTTCAGAGAGCGCTGCACAGACTGAGAGCGGCTCCTCTTCATATTCTCCTGGAAGCTTATATAATTTCCAAAATGCTGATGAGCAGCTCTTGCTTTCATGGTTACAAATGGCCTTGGATATTAAAATGAACACCTCCGTCCTAAGAATCTATTTTTCTGCGTGCTGATGTGAAAGAATCCCAAAAGTGAAATAGATGTATTCCACATCTCTCATAATAACAGCACAGTGGTATTAATGAACAAAGCGTCTGGTCTCTCCGTTTGTCCCTGTAAGGTACGAATCACAGCAGGTTTCAGACAAGAGATGAGATTTTTTATTAACTCCTCCAGGTGGGTAGCACGATGTCTCAAAGACTCCTCGACTGACTACTGACGTCGACGCTGACCTTAAGAAGGTCGGGTATTGTCCCAACAGCACAGATCCACGTCGAGTTTTATGCTCCTCTCTGTTCATTTACAGCTCAACTAACATGAATAAAACTATCTGCTACTTCACAGTAAAGTGTGTGAGGCACAAACAGGAAGTGCTGTATTGTTGTTTTAGACCTGTGCATGGACATAATACATTTTATCATAGACATATATGTAGACGATTGAGCGGGTTGGCCCATGTCCGCCATATTGGATGTGGCAGATCTGCCCCATAAACTTAATCAAGTAAATGTACCAAACTTCATAAAGAGCCTTTCTACAAAGTTACATTAAGTTAATGCCTTTTATTCACCCATTCGAACACTAATATCTTTTGGAAACAATTTTTTTTTTTTACATATACATATATTAATTTTCTGTCTTACCTGTGAAAGATAATCCCGTGAGATCTGCTTTGGACTGAAAACCAGTTGGTACAATTCCACACAGCACATGAATGAGGCATCTTCTCCGTTCGTTCTCATAGACGTATTTGTGTCTATGATGATGTTGATGACGCGCATATATATGTCTATGCATTTTATTACCTGTTTAATAAAAACTATAATCAATAATAAGACAATGTAGTAAACGCTGATGTTGCATCTTTTTAAGATCAAACATTTAGCAGCTGAAGTTACAAACAATCCTGGAGGAGCTTCTTGTTTAGCAGCTTGTTTTGGTCTGTGAGAAAAGATGTAGAAAGACGTGATAAGTTTATATTTCTTCATCCTCATTTATTCATGACCTGAAGTTTAAGTCTCTCCTTGGATTTCTTTAGTCAAGATGGGGTTTTTCTCAGTAATGGCCTCACAGATCGGAGCCTTGACAGATTGTCTGCTTCTGATTTTATCCTCTCACTCCTCCTACGAACATCAGCCGACCTGTGTGATAGTAAATTCGGAGGTAAGTGCTTCGCCATAAGTGTTAAACACAAGTTTGATTACAGGAGCTCCTCGTGTCATTCCGGCTCTCGACGTTGCTACAGCAACATAATAAATTCAAAACGGCAGCAATCACACACTTGACATGACTTTCACTATTTGTATTTGATGCAGATCGAGGTGGGGATCCCAAATATCTTCTAATATCAAAATAAGCAGTTTAGAGTAGAGGTGGGCGGATCGATCCAAATATAGATAGTATCGAAATTTAATTTTACAATTGTATTGTAGCTTCTCAACACTCTACCTCTAAAAAGATTTTAATTTGCTCTCATATAATAATTTTTTTCACTTTGTTTTTTGTTTTTTTTTTTAGTGAAAAAAATGCACACATAACAATGTTTGGGGGATTTTTTTTTTTTTTACTTACTGCTCTATTACTTCTGTTTTTGATAATAAAGTATTTTGCAGTTGCCTTTAAACTTTGCCCAAATTCTGTCCATGGTTTTAATAAAATAATCCCAAGGAAAAACCACAAAAACATCTAAGGGTCAGCAGTGTGATGGTACATCAACCTTAAATCTTAAAAGTATCGGTACTGGTATTGGTATCGGTATCGGCGATACTGGCCCTGTATTTACTTGGTATCAGATTGATACCAAATCTTGCAGTATCGCACACCTCTAGTTTAGAGGTTGGTGCTTGGCTGCAGGTTGTTGGCTGAGCTGTGACCTCTCTGAGCACTCACACTCCCTCCACACTGAAGTCACTTTGAACGACACACTTGCACGTATGTTGTTCCCCCCCCTTTGGTTTACCGAGCGTGGGCAGCTCCACTCCAGCTCTTCCTCTGAGCTTACTGTATATAATTGCCCGACTGCAGCCGAGTGCGAGTCTCCGCGGGACGCACGCGGCGTCAGTCTGCTCGCTCTCTTCTCACCTCACATTTAACAGCCCTTCGCCGCGTTCTCTCTGATATGGCTGACATTTTAGCAGCCACGCAAAATAGTGACCCAATTACAATCTAATTTCATGCGCTCTTCGCTGATTAGATGTTGTGATAATGAAATACATGACACATTAGTGACACGGATTTTCTGGGAACAAACTGATTTATGGGGATATTGTTTACCTCGCCTGGAAACGAACTCCGACTTCATCTGTTCGTGTATCCGTCAGGGCGATGTGTCAAAACATGGGCGAGGAATCACCTGAAAATGTTGTTCAAAGCAACGATAGATGACTGATGGGTGTAATTATTCTCAGCTTTATTTCCTTCAGCCAAAATTCTGACTGCTTTTATGTCTAATTTAAGGCCTCTGTATTCCAGATTGACGACCACAGGCTACACTATCGCTCCTACAGGAGTAGTACAGATGGAGAATGAGAACAACAACATGAGGATTTTATATGATACAGTCTCTTAAGTGTAAGAGGACACTTAGATTATTTCACAACCACAATTTCTTAACTATGAAGCTTCAGTATCGGAGACTGAATCTCATACGTTTGCAAGGTCAAGAAGTCTATTTAACTTAAGGTTGAAGTGTGTAAGACGACGCCTCTGTATGTGTGGAAAGTGCCGTCAGAGCTCCTCTATATGTTTCCGAGCTGTTGAGAGAATTGACCCCTGAAGATGAGAGGACCTATATGTAAACACACATTACTAGTACAAAGAGGCAGCGGCGATGTGCTTCTGTTTCCTCCCCGTCTATGGCCCACTGAGCACAAGGCAATTTCTTTTCTTCTTTTTTTACTTCTCTCAGGTGGACCTGGATGTTTTATTGCCTCACGCTGATATTGCTCAAGGACATAAAAAAAAAAAAAAGCGGCAGATAAAAAATGAGATCTTGTAGACACTCAGGAAACACTGAACTGTAACATGCTCATTACCCTTTTCCTCAGTTTGCTTATGTCAAATATACAAGATGATATAAGACAAAAAAAAAAAAAGAAACGCCGAGGGGGAATAGATTAAGTTAGACGTGTACATTTTAGCAGAACGCGGAGGAAATTGCTGTGAGTGGTCCAACGCACAAAGAGGTCTGGACTTGACAGGTACCTGTGGGGAAGGTGAGTGTTTTTGCAATCGCCTCCTCGTGAAGCTTTTTCTAATCAGGAAAATGGGCAGCAACACTAGATTCACACTCCTGCTACATGAAAGTCAGAGACACACACCTGAAGCGGTCTGTCATAACACTTCAATTAGCACAAACGCATTAAGTCGTGCGACGACTTTTCTTTTAAAGTTTGTGCCGACGTAGCAGGTGTGTGTTTTCGGAACGTTCAAAGTTGCCACACCAACACAATCCCGACAATGGGAGCTGACGGCGCCGAGAAGGAAATAGATGAAAATTAGCAAAACATCAAGGTGCGCACTTTCATCATAGAAACGCTGCTTTAATCTCAGCAAAGAGGATGTTTATGTTAGCTATGCCTCCAACCACTTTTCATCTTATTAGCTCGGATGGAAAAAAAAATTTTTTTTGAAAGCAAGATCTGAAAGGGGCTCTCACGGAAAAAGACGACAAAACAGAGCACATCAAAAGGAGGGAAACGACAACTTATTTGACGAATCATCCAGGTAACAGCTTGTAACCGCGGCGAGTTCTCTGGGAGAGAGCGGCTCGCATACAAAGCGCTTTCACACTCGAGCCGTGATGATGTGAAGAGTCGATTTTGTCTGTCGGCTGAATGACTGGTGGATATCATCAGATCGAGGCAGATTCGTCTTTGTGACAGGGAACAGCTGAGTCTCCAAATTTTTTTTTTTTTTTTTTTTTTTGATTTGAGTAATATTTTGATGAATTTCCACTCCTGCATTAGACACGAGGGCAGGAGGGAAACATTCCTGGACGAAGTTACAGTGACAGTCTCTTGCATCAGAGAAAATGTGCAGAAAGTGCTGCATCTATTTTTTTGCATCTTACAGAAATTTATGATCTATATGTATCATTCTGTTATCCAGATCCTTTCATTCGTCCTTGTCTGCCACCGTACTGTATTCCATGCCAGCAACTGTATATCCCAGACCTTAATCTTCCCTCCACATTTGTCATTCGTTTTAATAAGCATCAGACGTCCACATTGTCTGTCTGACAGACAACCACACACAGTATATGTGGGACTGTCAGGATTGAAAGGCAAAGTTAACATTCACAGATGAGGACACACTATTGTTCAAATTTGCAAATTCATCACAAGAGCACTGTGATAAGCTTTTTTGGGGAAGAAAAAAAAAATATACGACTGAGATACTACAGTGCCAATAATGGCTTCTTGGATTGGAAACTATGAAGGGAAAAATGTATTCAAATAACCTTTATCTTTCACTGTCAAACCCGAGACACAGTCAATCCTTTGAAGTGTAAAATTTCCCTTAGAGTGTAAACAACTCTCTCCCATCCATGACGTTTACCTCTCCTCTTTGTGCTCGCAATTTTCTACATGAATAAAGAAGCCGCTCCTTTCTCCCACTGGCTAGACCCTGACTGAAGTGCAATCTGTTATAATATCAACTCAAGCCCCCATCGGCAAGCATCATTAGCCTCCGCTCCTTTCTCGCACATTTAGTGCCGGCGCCATCCGTGTGGCTATAGACAGCACTGCGATTGATTCCTGCACAATGATTAGTGCTCCGAGTGTGATACTGTTCTTTACAGTGAGTTTTCACCAAGCGGCAACCTCCGCCGCTGAAAAATGAAGCCAATGCGGAAGTGCAAAAAAGCTGCAGTTCCTCGAATAACCGCTAGGGCAGGCTGCAGAAGGGAGTCAATTACAGTTGAGCCCCATGTTAAAATGTCCGATTTTACGGCAGAAAAAAACATATTTACAGCCTGGTTCAAAACATGGCTCTAGTCTCATAAGCTGTTTTTCTACTCCATGACAACTCGGGGGGGGGGGGCGAATTTCTTTGTAAGGCGTTCGTTTAAAATATACAGCATACATCATTATGCACAATTCATAGCTGTCAATCTAAGTGGCGCCACTTTGATTGACGACTAGCCACTGACGGTCTAAAGGGCGTCACCAATTCTAGTCACTGAGTTTGGGAGAGAGATCGTCGTGGGGTTAGCCGGGTAGCAACGATATTTAGCATTTAACCTAGCTGGTTAGCCGTAGCTAGTTTGATTATTTCGAATAAAGCGGCTTTTTTCAGCCAATGGCGTTCATTCGACCCGCCTCAGCTCCACCCTCGCTCCACCTCTTTGTCCATATTTGGTGTAACGGGAGGTAGGCTACCAAGATGGCTACGCACTACGATTTGCTTCATTTTTGCTCTTCAGAAACCTATGGGTGACGTCACGGACACTACGTCCATATTTTATACAGTCTATGGTTTTCACTCTTATCTGACCATCACAAAGAAAATCAATTATTCGACAAAGGATCTTATTAAAGTGGAGCCGAATCCTTCATTTTCTCATTGGACGGTTGTTTTTGACAACTCCCCACAAAAGATGGGTTATTCTTTTTTAAACAATCTCGCTGGGTGTAAGAGAAGAAAGCGGCGACGGCGTGTAAGAAATGAAATGGCTCTTCCTCCGCCAGTCAGCTTAGTATCCTGATACCGCTGCGAGCTGTGCACCTGGCACTGCACTATAGGTGGGGAGGGCTGGCTTAAGATTTCACACACATCCCTGTCATGAAAGATTGAGCATGTGGGAGTCATTGAAATGTATTCATGCTCACAATGTAGAGGAAGCACGGGGCCACAGTAATGGTTGTCAGGGGCTGGTATGCCTCAGTGAACTGAAGACGACATTTTCTGTCTCACTGGCTGCAGGGATGTTTGAGTTATATAACCCTGCAGGAAGCCACAGATGAGAATGTCACATGTGAGCCCTAATAAAATGCTACATTTAGTAAGTGTGCCACGAAGAGCTTCGCATAGTGCCGGTGATTAAATAAAAGCTGTGTTTTTATGCTGCGTCTGTGAGAATCTGATTGTTTCATGCAGCAGTTACAAGGTAACGTTTTGCTCCTCGGTGAAACTGAATCAATGCGATGCTGCCAAGGATTTTAAAAAAAGAGAGAAACATCTGGGACTGTTTAGAAGTCAGACTTTTTTATTCTAAATGCCGCTGGAAGCTCGGGCATATTCTGACCTAGAGAGGAACGTTTTTGAGACTATAAAAGCTTCATCTGAAGTGTGTTTTCTCGCAAACAGCCACGCTTGGTTGTGAGTGTTAAAGAGGTCTCAGATAACAACGCATCTTATCTTCAGGATTCTGCCCGTTTCACCGCTCGGGTTACGGCGTCCTTTTCACACATGCAAATGCTGTGAAGATGAGATGAATGCATTTCTGTACGCTCCGATTGCAATAATGAGGTAGAAAAAAGGCAAACAATGTCATCGCAGGGTTTGTTGTGCCGAGCTGGACAAAGGAAGCTCGGTCGATATGCATCTCGCCTCGGAAGGATTTCTTCGCACAGGTTGTTCTTTTTTTATAGTCCCACGAGGATAATTACCATCATTTCACAATGTCCGGGGAAGAATTACATCGGGTCTGTTATGTGATGAAACCATGCATAGAGTTAACCTGACCTTGATCCATTTCAAATAGTGGCTCCCTCAAGCTGCAGCTCAGCCCCCGGGGGTCTTTGAGGTTAGATTTTAATTTAGTTTTTTTGTCACTCGAGGGACTGAAGATGCAGAAGTGAGCAGAATGTAAAGCACTCTGAGATAGTTTTGTGATTCCTGTGAAGTGACGAGTCAATTAATCGATTAGTCGATTGACAGAAAATGCGTCAACAAAAATCGTAATGAATCGTAATGAATTAGAAGATGACGCCTTGATTTCTTGCAACACACACTTGTCTACTTTCTGATATTTCTACCAAGCTATTAATAGATTGAACCAAAATATTACTCGATAAACAAAATATAATGACCTTGGTTTTGTCACAGTTCTGAAGTTAGGTTTTGGTTTAGACTTTGTTTTTGTTCTCAGTTTAGTCACTCCATCATGCCATAGTCTCATTTATGCCACAGTCCTGTTCATGTCTTGTATTTGTCTTGCTATGTTCTGTCTTAGTTTTGTCTTTGTTCTGAGTCTTTGTTTTCTGCCTGTGTTTTGTTATTATTCTTTCAGTTCAGTCATGTCATGTTGTTGTCCTGCCCTGCATTTATCCAGCCTCGTTATATGTAATGTTTAGTTCTGTCTGTTCTAGGTCTGTGTTTTGGTTTCCGTTCTGTCCATCATATTTCTATGTCCAGTGTCTTGTCTCTGCATCATGTCACTCACCAGCCACACCCACCTCATTAAGTCACCTGTGTTTTCTGTTGAAGTTAATTATCACCCATGCACACTATTTAAGTCAGCTGATTTCTGTTTGTCGTTGCCAGATTGTCGCCTCTCTTCACGTCACCTTCATGATCACGTTCACATCCATGTCCATGAGTTTCCTTGCCAAGTCTTGCCGTGAGTTTTGTTGAGATTTCATTTATTTTTCATTAAAGACTTTTGTTTAAACAGCGACTGTGTGATGCACCCGCCCGTTATGACAGGTTTGACCACTGGTTGCAGCAAAAGCAGTTATTCTCACTTGAGTGTTGTGATTTTTCCAAGATGGCTTCCACCGATCAAGTTTGATTGTCTCATCTTAAACCAGAAGCTGTGTCTCAGATAAGAGGTTCATAAATTGAAGACAAGTTGCTGCAAACAAGAGATGAAAGATCACTTTTGTTCTTCCTGTTACAACAAAAACGTGAATGTTTCTTCTTGAACGTCATGGACAAAAATATATATCCGGGAACCCCTGAAATACCAGAGAGAGAGAGTTTAATCAGCTCTTTTCCTCACAGCCTTAAACAGTGTGTGTTATCTCGGGCGAGCCTGTAAGTGATATGAACGTCATTTATCACGAGTAATGGCTCTGTGGTTGGCGTGAGCTCCGTAATTACTCTTTTTGCCATTTTCTGTTATTCTCTAAATTCTTTAAAGGGTCGAGTCCAAATGACATGAAACCACTGGTGTCGACTTAAAAAGCAGTTAAACAGTGACACATTTCATATTTCGTTTCGCTCCGCACTCTTATCTCCTCTGATAAAGTGAAGCAGAGGTTAAAGACCTGACACTTAAATGTGCTGCTGTTTTCATCCACGCAGTTAAAGATCTGCTGATTTTATTTTGTGCCGTCGTCTCAAAGCCGTCACGCAGAAAGTTTAGTTCGAATAAAGTCTGTGCAGCCGGTGGAGACAAAGTCAAGTCGATGTCTGAATCTGCCTGTTATTCACTTTGCCTTAAACAGTCCGGAGATTAATTGCAATCATGAGGAACTTTCTCCCAAAGCAGGAAACCAGAGAACTGCTGTGTGACTCAAACCTGTGATGCCATCAGGCTGAAAAAGCAGAGCTGCTCATTAGAGACTAAATTTAAAGTGACTGAAAGAATACCGAGGGCAGTTTCTGTTAATAAGGGAATATTTATTTGATACAATAAAACTGCCAAGCTTGAACAGTGTCACATTAGACACTGCTGAAAAAAAATCACAGCATATAACAAAGCATCTCCACGCTTTGCTATGAGATCATGCACGTAATGAACACAAAGCTCAGACAGACTTTATTTTTCCTTTATTGTCATTTTTTTTGTAAAGAATCGTCTCCTGCTGTAAGAATAACACTTCTCCGGAGCTATTGTGAAAAATAATGAAGTCAAAATGGAGTTTGCTTTTTGTCGTCCTCCGGATTTAAAGCAGCATTTATCTGCCGGCTTTCAGGCGTCGATGAATGAATCAACACTGTATTTATATTTTGGGAAACTTCCAGCGAGATAAAAATCCACAGCAGGTAAAACCATATGAATCTTAGTGACAAGACTAACATGCATTCTGGGGAGCAAAGCAGCAGGATTTCCAATTGTACTCAGACGTTATAGGCTGCAGTTTTCTGCTGGCTGTGTTGAAGTATAAATTTATTACACCACTCCAAAAAACTGTACGAGGCACAACGACAGCATGATCCAAATCAATGCAATAACGGCCGGTGCTGAGGTCGCACTGATCCCACTCACATTGTCATTGTTCAAAATGCGGCGCAGAGATCAAATAAAAAGGCCGGCCTGCTCTGGGAGTCTAAAAGGCCAAACAGCTGAAACTAAAGCTATATCTGAGAGCAGCGCTGAAGTGAGACCATTCCCAGGTGTGAGCGCCACAATATGAAATCCATTAGCTTTCATACTAACTGCTGGACGCACACTTGACACGAAATGACGAGGTGGCACCGATCGGCGGTGCAGCACGGAGACTTTCAGGCTTTAAACTGAAAGGCAAAGTCTCGTAAAAATCACCCACGCGTTCTCCAATATTGCAGCATTTTTACTGTATAATCGGTGAATTTTAGCACCTGCGTGTTTCTCAATGTGCCTGTTCTAAAAATCCTTAAAACTTCACAGCCTTCGAAACGACCGTGATGAGGATTTTATGGACGTTCACGGCTCGCCCCGATTTCAAAAGTGACACGAAACGAACCCGGAGTCGAAGCAGAAAGATGCAAAGTGAATAAACGAGTGATGAATGAATTTATGAAAGAACACTGCCACTTAAATTCATTACTTTAATTTGCCAGAGTCTGCATCTGACATTTTTCATATCACAGCCAGTGATGCCATAATTACAGAGATGTTGTCATTACGGCACATTCACCGACGATTAAAGTGAAAGAGAGTGGAAATAAATTACCCTTCTCATCATTTCGATTGCATCATGCAGAGGGAATGTATAACAGGCAAATCACAGGGAAAGGTGAAGTAATATTCAGATGGAAGGAGCCGAAGTTGCTGCAGGTTTCAGGCTGAGAAACGGGGGGCCTTTAAACCAACTTGCGTGCAAAACTTTCCAACTGATGACTCCACCAAAGTGTCCAAAGACAAGAACTATTGATTTGTGTTCACCATCCAAACGGATTTAAATCTTTAATTAGCTCGGTGGCATGTGGCCAGATGTAAATTAGACATCTGACTTGTGATTGTGTCAGGATGTTGATGAAAGTTTCCAACATTGGCTTCTGGCGGAAACAGCATTGTCTATGGTGAAAATAAATCTGATTACCGAAATTGAATTGTAGGCAGTGTGTGTGTGTGTGTGTGTGTATTCCTCATGTTGTGGGGACATAAATCTGATTACACATTGTGGGGACTCGCCTTCCTTATGGTGGCAAAACACAAGTCCCCATAACGTAAATCATTTAATTTCAGGGTGAAGATCTTGGTTAAACTCAGGGTCAGGGTTTGGCAAGTACTGGTCATGGTTAGGAAATGAATGTTAGTATGTAATGTCCTCTGAAGTGATGCAAACACGAGTGTGTGTGTGAGAGAGAGCGAGTGAGGAGAGAGAGACCCAAATGCAATCTAATGCACTAATGCAAATCTAATGCCACTAAAAGCTAATTCATTGCTTATCTTGGCTGTAATTAATTTAAAGTTTCAGTACAGAAATGCATTTGATCCAGTCTAGGATTTAACATCCTCTCAAATAAATAATGCTTCCAACAAAATGAGCGATTGGCTGCAGCGACTTGGCGTCTTTGTTGTGCTAAGACGTTACTTCTGATTGGCTGAGCTGATTGAAGGCTGTTGCATATTCAAAATGTCAAAAAAGCTGCAAAGACACTGAAGCAGTGACAAAGAATAGCTTCGGGCTATGATGTCGGAACAAACAGTGAGAGGTTGCATCTGGTTCTAATGCAAAAATGTGCACGTGTACAATGTTTCAGTGACATATACAGTAGTTAATAAGCAATGACTCACAGTCGTGCATTTTTTCATCATTAGCTGAAACTGTGTTTTAACGCTGTAGGAATCACATCTCAAATAGTGAAGAATGCCACCGCCGCTTTCCACCTGGTGTGGAGACAACACCTGTCGACCAACTGACAAGACACAACCGGCAAATAAATGTTACTGTGACACACTATTAAAGCACTTTTCAAAACTAAGTGTTGTTTTGACATGAAAACAACCAGAGCCAGCCGCTCAGCCCATTTAATCAAACCCCAAACCCTCAGAGGCTTAATAAATGTCCCTGCCAAGTTTCATAAATGGGGGATCAATTATAATTGATTTCACAGTCTGATACATTTATTAAAGTGACATTCATTTATTCACGTGCTTACCTGTTTTGCCACCAGCCCCCGCTCGCAGTCGCTAAGAGAATGAGCTTACTGCCTCACACTTTATTCAAAGTATCACTCCGAGATTTTTTTTTTTTTGTTGCACTGAAATAATTGCTACACCGCCAAGGCCGATTCAATACGTACAGAGCAACACTTCATTCCTCACGCTGGTCAGCCGACGAGACGTCTCTATAATTTGTTAACTACATGATATGTACTATTGAGTGTGCAACAGGCAGACCAGAAATGCAATCTCCCTTAAGAGCAGAATAAATTAGTTCCAGGGTGTTACTCCCTGTCACATTATGTGACATCGCCTGCAGATGAATCCTGCCACTCAGCGGAGCAGGAGACCGTCAGAGATGATCTCATCCCGACAGCGACGGCGCCAAACACGCCGGGACGAGCCACGAGAGCAGGAAGACGTCCAAAAACGTTAGGACGCTGTGACAAACATAAACAAAACAGAATGTCATCATTTGCTTTTTGACATATACTCGATTGAAAACAGTACAAATATTTAATGTTTTACAAACTATATAATGTTTTATAACTATATGCTTATTTTGAATTTGATGCCTGCAACACATTTCATCAGGTCGAGTCATGATTGGATGTGAATCCTGGAAAGACTCGATGGGGTGAGGTTCACCACTTTGTCCAACTCATGATTGGATAAAGGATTTTACTGCATGGGCTCGGGAACACTTTGTCAGTCTGTTGGAAAAACACAGTTAATCTGCAAATTCTTGCTTTTATTTATCTCCCAACTTTTTTGGAATTGGGGTTGCACCAAAGTCATGTGACTGCACCGAGTCAACAAATGTGTCTGTATGAGTATAAGATAAGATAAGATAAGATAATTCTTTATTGATCCCCCATAGGGGAAATCCGGGTGTTGCAGCAGCACAAGCATACAATCAGGTAGAAGTATAAAGTATAAAAAACTATATATAAAAAAAGGTATATACAAGGTATATACACCTTAGTATTAAGTAACAACAAAGTACAAGTGGAACCTAAAGTGGCTTAGTGAAGATAAAGTGACAGCATCAAATTACAAAACAGCAAACAGCAAATGCAAATATTGCAAAATGAGAGATAAGATAAACCGCATAATGAATA
>JBBMOC010000039.1:2917406-2953985 GCA_037975185.1 Centropyge bicolor | reverse complement strand
TGATATCATTCAGAAAGTCGGGCCAGTAGTTCTGAGAATCTGGTTCTGAGAACAGATCAAAATGGAGGTTGGAGTCGATGTGGATTGAACAGATTGATGCTTCGGCAGCGTGTACTCAGAACGATTTAGTGTGAATTCTGAAAAAGTATCGTCAAAAATGAGAACTGGAAAATCAGGGAATATAATTTAAAGGTTTGCAGAAACATCCAATATCGAAATTTGGCTTTCTAGAAAACAAAGATCAGCTGTTTTGAGCCATTTCAACAAACAGTTAACGCCGCATTGCTGGCTGTTTGTTTTAACATGGAGGGATTAGTTCTGACATAAAAGTTAAACTGGAAACAGCAGCAGAGGCTGAGCTGATGGAATCGCTGGGCTCTGGACTGTGCTATTCATGAACCTCTCTCTCCTGTAAGGTTAATGGTGTGGGACGTCGCACCGCTCCGCTGATTAATTAGAGCTGGACCGAGGTCAGTGCCTCCAACCTTTGGCTGGAACCGGAGCTCATAACAAACAACTGTTTTTACACGGCAGCTTTGAGTGGGCGGACAGCTCCAGAAAGACCTGAGCCAGATGTAAACACTGCTGCCTCCAGATATAAATGTGATGAGTCACCGAAGATGGAGACGAGTAAATTCGCCATAAATGCCTTTTTTTTTTTCTCCCCCTTGTTGTCTCTATTAATACCTCGTTGACCTATATTAATGAAGTCGCCTCGAGCTCTCGATCCTCACAACAAAATCCAAGACCTTGCTCTGAGTGACGAGTCCTTGAAATAGTCGAACGCTGAAAGGAGAGAAAAATTAATAATTAAAAGCAACTTTGGCCAGACGGCGATGAAATGAAGTCTTGATGTTGTTACAGTATATCGCTGAAGGCATAAGAGGAGCATCATGTTTTATTCAGTCTGCATGCATGAACCTCACACACTGGATCCCTTGAAGTGACCAGGAGCAGGATGGGAAGCTCTGTCTTTGGGCTCCATCCTTTGGTCAATATGCATAACTGCAACAACAAATATGCTTGTGGGGGGGGGGGCCGGAGGTGAACAGCAATGATTCTCATCTGTTTCACGGTTGCAGCTTTCTCCCATTTCTTTGCATTTCTCCTATGCTTTTTGACATTTTCATAGATGGCGAGCGAACAGTTTGTATTTGTAATGAGAAGTTTCTTTATTCAAAACAAATTTCACACCCTCACACAGCCGCGCTTAGTCCTTCAGACGATCCAGCCTGACGCATTAACCCACCACTTTTGCACCCGGTGAACTGTCTGACAGAAGTAATCTGCAAACTCTACAATATAGCAGCCGATTAGATCTCACACATCACTACAAGGGACTTCTCATTTTCCAAATGAGTTGTCCCGCCTGCACAAATGATGTAGCCGCACGGCATCAAGTGTTAAATAAGCTTTGGACCAAGGCTATCCATTCTACTTTGTGGCTGCACTGTAATGTCTACTCCACCATAAAAATCGTATTTTCTCTCCAATGCAGGTAAACGATCTCCAGGGATATTCATGTGCTCATTTAACTTTCTAATAGAGGACTTTAAAGACATGCAGATGGCTTCTCACAAGGACCAGATAGGCCTTTTCAAGTGCATCCTGGCATGAGAACAGTTGACTAAAAAATGCATGAGAAATGTGATGGTAGGTGGATGCGTGCTTTCCAGGAAAAAATGCAAGTAGCAAGGCGGCATTTTATATTTATTTTCTTTCACTGTCGGTGCAGATACGAGTGTAGTCTCAGCGAGATTAAAAATCTCTTTTTTCGAACGCGTCCTGTCTGAGACAAGCAGCATAATAACAGCTATATATAACAATTTAAAACGCAAACAAATGACAGACTCATGAAATATCAGACGGCATTCATCAGCATTCAAAACAGCTACTGTCAGATATTGTTGCTTCCAAGTCATTTAGAATCACTTTAAATGAATCCAGTGAGACCAGCTCCTGAAGATTCTGGTAATTTTCGCAGCTGATTCCGAGCAGATGGAGCAGCATACTTAAAATGTCCTTTTCCCCCAGTTCAGCACAGACGTTGGGGACAGTTAGAGGGAATAAATCCAGGGAGCAAAGACAATAAATTTCCTGAAGGATATAGGTCTGTAGGTAAGATGGAAGCAGACCAAGAGCAGCCTTATGAATACGAATATGCCATGTGTTGGAAGAGCAGATCATCAACCCTGAGCATAAAGAGCAATGGTGAGTAAGGGCTTTAAAATGTGTAATAAATCTCAGTCCTCTTTGATGGACAGTATCCAGCATGATGCAAAAAAAAATATAACAATTGGCGTCTGAGTGCTTATTTTATTATTATTTATTGCTGATCTGTCGAGCAGGAAAGACACAATAACGAACATCTGCGCTGTTACTGAACTCAAAAATCTGACAGAATATTCAATGGCGGCCACAGTTGTTTAAACTGACACTGTTTATTTCAGTGTGCCTCCAGTTCTGCATCAGCAAATGTTGCTCTTTCTACCGCAGATGCATTGAATACCATCCAAAACGTCAGCGAGTCCTTGCAGCACAGTGGGAGACTCTTACTCATTCTTATAAAGCCAGACAGAGCTGTCAGATGAGCGGAGGAATAACATTGATTGAATGGCTGTGTGTGTGTGCTGTCAGTGCGGTGGGAGAAGGATAATACCTGCTTTATACAGCAACTCAGAAATTCAATAGCAAATTTCCTCATAAATAGGATGCAGGTGGTTTTTTAACTCTGGTGCTCAATACAAAAAAACATTAATAAAATAAAACAGATAATCCTCTATAAATATATGCTGAGAAAATTACAGTACAACAGACAGATAAAGGATTTTTCTGGACAAATTCAGGGAGTGAAAGTGAATGTGAGTGTTATTTGTGCGTCGACCATTTTTCCCTATATTTTCCCATGGACAAATTGTAATGAGATTCCTCTTTGAGACACTGACTCTAACTATGATATACTGTATAATCTCCTGCAGGTTCCACGCGCAGGTGCATTCTCTGAGATCGATGTTAACAACTTAAACAGGGTAAGTGTTGGCAGAGAGAGAGCCGGGCTCCACACACTCCTCTGTGCTGCTCAGAGGAAGCTAAAGCTAAAGCCAGCCGCTCTGGGTATTGCCTCTCTCACTGATTTGAACAGGGCAGCGACTTTTGGAACAAATGGTGGCATATCTCCGCTCCCCAGTGGATGAACTTAGAGAGTTTTCTTCACTTGGCCTCGAGCTGTTCTGGCTTCATCAGGAGGGGGCCGGTGTCAGTTTGAACTGAGTGTCACATGTGAGCAGAGCAGAGCAGCATGCAGCAGCTGCAGCAGACGGAGCTGCACGCAGGTGCTGCATTACTGCACCAAAAGGAACTCAGGCAAAAGTTTCCCCAACTGTGGGCATTTTACACAATGGTGTTGGCAGTGAGCTGGGGGGTCAGATCGCGGAGCGGCTCCATGGCTGTTGTTCCAAACACACAGTTGTTGGTTTAGCCTTGTTTGACTGGGCCTGAAAATGAATGTTTCCCTAACATTTGCAAGACTTTGTTTTGTGATGAGCTGTGTTTCGAAATGTGCAAACTTCTTTTTACTTTTGTTTTTAACCATATAAACTGTCCATATTCACACATGGAGTCTGATTGAATGGTTTGATTCATAGATGACAAGGCTGGACTGAACCCAAACGCACGACACAGACAGTTCCAATAAAATATTCTTCAATGAAAAGTAACGAACAAAAATCACTCTAATGAGGAAAAAGGCACCGACAAAAGGCAAAGTAACGACTGGAAATCACTCTTATGAGGATGGCAATGACTATAGCAGAGGTAAAACAAAGTGAAAATCAATCTTACGAGGAAAAAGACAGAAGTAAAGACGAAACAAAGTATCAAACAAATCAAAATGAGACAAGACAAAGGGAGACACAGACTATATATAGATGAGGAAATAGGGAACAGGTGGAAACAATCAGGGCGGGGCAGACAATCAGGGAAACACAAAAGGAAGAGCAAGTTACCTGAAACGAGAGGAGAGTTAGATATCAAAATAAAACAGGAAGTCACAAGACAACATGGACATGAGACATAAGAAAATGTAACTTTTTTCCTGGACATGACAACAGATTAATTTACTTCAGTATAATTTAATGTTACCAATCTCATACATCTGCCCATCATTGCAGTCAGTGTTTGTCAGTCAGTTGCAGTAACGTGGGAGTGACAGCAGCCTCCAGGGTGGTCTTTTACATTCATACTGTAGATTGCACCTTTAAATTGCATGGCAACACTAGCCCTGATTGTAAGTAGTAGCACAGCTGCGGTGGTATGAGGCCACCCTCCCTCTCCCACAGCCAACACACACAAAGACACACACACACACACTATCCCACCAAACCCACAATCAAATTCCAGCCAACATCTGCAAAGCATTCCCAGCAGGCCTGAAACCTACATTAGCCTGGGGGGAACCTATAAGATGGGCTCACCTCACTAGTTTTACTTCAGTTCCAAAGTCTCAGTGTTGTTTCCTATCAGCCGGTGAGCGGCGGCACAACACCTCTAACAAAGCAGCCTGCTCCACTTAAACCCCTCTGTTTGTGCCCACGTAAACCATAAATCATCCATGGTTCGTTATGACACATCCGGCTACGCTCCACCACTTTACTGTGGGAGAACATTACACTTACATGTCCAGATATCCCAAATCCTAAAATTGCTATTTGGTCTTATTTGTTTTGTTTCTCCTCGGTGCCTCAGTTGATGCAATCATGGTTTTAATCCTGGTTGCTTGGATGGAAGAGTGAGTGAGGGATTGAGTGTGTGTAACTGTGCATGTTGAAGCCAATTCAGAGTTTTGTTGTCCCGGTCTCAGAGGCGGAGCTGCTCTCCAGACACTGGCCTGTTTGCTTTCATGGCTGTTTTATATCTTGTTACACACACTGTTACACACACTGAAATAAAAAAAAAAACTTTATGAACATTTTTTAGGAAGGAATTGATTTGGATTGTTTAAAAGTGAGTGTGGTTGATATTACCTTCTAAATTTAATGCAATCAGCCTGAAGGGGGCAGTGTAGTGACAGCTACTTAATCCAATCCAAAAATTAACATTTAAACCTACTGTTATATATAAATAAATATTTTTTTATGATACAATCTGCAGCAAAAACATTAACCATATTTCTGTAGCAGTTCACTTCGTCATGCTCAACGACTATAAACCAGACGATAAATATACAGAGACAGGGAGCCAAAGAGTTTGACACTGGCCCATTAAATTCTGTAAATGTCAACAACCATTTCACCATTTTATGCATTTTTCCAAAAAACCCATAAAAGATATTTGTGAGGATGCTCTAATCTCAGTGTGACACCGAGCAACAGAAGGCTCCTGTCCACCGTTCAGTCGCCTTTTTAGCAAACCCTTCAAGCAGGAGACGTGCGATAACCTGGAATCTGTCATGCTATCGTAAATAAATCTAAATACTTTGTCATTATTTTACTTCAGAATTAATATATAGTCTCATGTAGCGCTTGAACGAATCCGCAATGCACCGAGATTTATGATGATGGATCCCACCACATCCTGCCTGACAGCCTCGGCTGAACCAGAAGCCAGAAACATTTCTCCATCCCCTCATGGGAGGGAGGGAGGGAGGGAGGGGGGGGGCATAAAACATGTTTACACATTCACAAAACACCGTAAAATACACAATATACAGAACATACTGCAGCTCGGGGTTTGGGGCAAAAAGTGGAGGCGGTGGACACGGACTATTACAGCAAAAAGGTTTAAATGTTTTCCCCCTGGATATCCTTTGCTTTCATGCTGCTGTTTAGTGTTTTGCGCCGATGAAAATATGAGTAGTGCTGCAGCCGGGGACTGCATAGCCAGCCATTATTAGCAGCACATAAAGGCATCAGGATGAATGGTTAACATTTCCCCCCGCATGTCTTTGGCGAGAGAGAGCAGGAAGTAGTATGTAGTTATTGTGGTGCGGCACAAAGAGTGTTGCTTGAGACTTCCCATAAAAGGCGCACATTGTTTATTTGCTTAACCCCTGGCACCTCTGCAGCGATTCGCCGTCCCTCCACACAGCGGATTACTTTGTTTTAATCCAGCTCAGAGTGCCCCCACACAGCACGCCATAGTCCTTCGTCATCAGAACGGGCCAGGTATCGACACGCAGGGGCCCCTGTTTACCTCCATAGGGCAGAGGGATTAGGAGCACAAGCTTTGATGTCAGATTCACAGACAGAAGTGGAGCAAAGCTAAAGCCTCTCAGGGTTATTATGATATCCGAGTCCATTCCTTTAGCAGACGTTATGAAGCATCGGGAGCGCCGGGAAAGAGGAGAAGAAAAGGAATATGAGGAGGGAGAAAAACTGCAGAGACTTTCTTTTTTTCATTTTATTCATTATTTTTTGTGTTTGGAAGAGTCCACCAGGAGAATTTATGCCAGCCCTTAAACAAATGTCCACGTCTCTGCTAAATAGCTAATGAGTAATAATGTTGTCTCGTTCACTATTAGCACTTAAGTAAATGCTCCTCCATTATTTATGCTGTGCTGCTGCAGTCAGATTTAATCTGTCTGCTGTCGCTGTAATTGCTCGGAGGAAAGTGTGCGTTCGCTGCTGTATGTTGGTTTTACAGCACTTCCACCACTGAGGGTCAGTGTTTTTTGATTATCTCTTAATTTCCCTCTTGGCCTGCGGCAGGAGCGGCTCCATCCTCTCGGCTCCTGGATTGGGAGTCTGTAAACACTGTCGATGTGTTTTCCTATTGACATAATCACGTTGAGTGGTGCTGATGCAGTGACATTTGCAGTAATAGGAGACTGATAATCCTCACACAATTGCTTCTCCGCTTTTGCACTATAGGGGAGGCCGCGGGGGGCGGGGGGGGCACGCTGTGCTTCTGCAGAAAATCTGCTGCTTACCGAGTGACCGTGAACATGATAGGCCAGCCCTCACTCTTTAACTCTTATTACACTGTGGAAAATGGGAGTCCTGCAGGATCAAACCGGCGGTGCTGACTCGGGAGGGCCGGCAGAAATAAAAAGCAGCGAGAGCTCTCTCAAGTGGCAAAAAAAGAAAACTTCTCTCTGCCCTGCAATCAAGAAGCTTTTTTTTTTTAATCCCCTCGGATTTTTATCATCCAGGCAAATAACTATACTGTCTAAGGTTTTTAATTGCCTTTTTAAAACCTTGCAGTAATTTGTCCAGATCAGCTTTTCTTCCCTCAGCTAAATTAAGTCTCGGAATGGCCGGAGAATATAGAACTGCAGCAACACGGCGCTAGAAGTTTAAATTAGATGCTAAAAAAACCTGCAGCATTATTCAAGCAGGTGTCATTAAGGCTCATAATGTTCTTGCGAGATTAGTCGCTAATGTGTCAAATCCACACATCCTGTTGCATAAACATAAACAATCATCAGTTTACAGTAAATACATACTGTTTATATATGTCTTTCATTATAAACATATGGCGTCCACTTCACCCACTCCATCGTTAGCTGCTCATCGTCAAGGCAGCCGACCGAACGGGAGCGTGAGGCTGCAAATTCATATGTTTGCAAAGCAGGTTGAAAACTACTGACTGACCTGCAGCTGGGTCAATATACAAACCACACACTCGCCCGCATCCATAACTCAGCCACATCTTTACCGATGTCCATATTATAAAGAATGGATGCACAGTGAATAATACATGCACTTGATCTGTTCCTGTAGTTTAAACCCTACAGGCCTGGAATTTCTATGTTTGCATTATACAACGTCTGAACAGAAACACCGAACCTGACCTGAGCTGAGGACCAGTTCTTAACAAACCTGTGCGTTCTGCTGCTTCCACATCAGATCTGCCTTATACATTTAAAAGTCCCACAGGCCTGTACCTCCACGAGCCGTCTCTTGTTCCAGATCGCTGCTGACAGTAATTGGAAACAAGTGTAAAAGGCTCCGAGCTGGAACCGTTTTCCATCTATGTGACTCACTTACACTCATTTTGTGATACTTGGAGTTACTTATGTTAGAACTATGACAAGCTTCCGTGTTCGATTGCGTCGTTTTAATCAGCCTCACCCGTGCTCAGATCACTTCCTTCGGCTGCTATCGCTCTCCCCTCGTGGTGATATCTGTTGTTCCTTATCTGCCGTTTGTTACATGTAATAAAACCTCTTTTGGAATCAGTTATTTTCTGCCTCTCCGTGGAGATCCCCGCAGAGACGACGCTCTTCACTTCACTACAACTATCTGTTGTTGATTTCCTCCTGATTCTGTGAAGCTCTTCCCGTCGTCCGTCATTTATCTTTCAATTTTGAGGATATTTATTTCATTTAGAGTCAGAAAAAGAAAACCATTTGTTGCCTGATTTCAAACCAAAACTGACCTGGATTAACACAACATGACGGACTCAAGACTAAAGATGCAGCACATCACAACATGCCATGTGTTCATATGAATCAAGACATGCACTGAACAGCTTTTCTCTGGTTTGCACCGAAGATTAAATGTGTCTACAGTCAAAACACTGTTGCTTATGTCGCAGATTTGCTTTGTGAGCTATTAAAATACGACAGTTTACACCAGCGCTACCCGACTGCGTCTCTTCAATTAAAGCCAAAGTCTTTATGAGATCCCTCGTCACAGTGTGAGATGTGAGCAATTTAACCAACCAGGGATTTTTTTTTTTTCCCACACACACTGTTTCATTTCTAGAGTCTTTTGATTCTGAGGAGATGAAGCCATCTAGTGTTTCACAGGGAGATGAAGCGAAGATCAGAGGAAAATGTTCACTGTACACTGTAATAATTTAACATCTTTATCCAAGCCTGTCTTCTAAAAATGGCTTTCTGTACCACTAAATACTTTATTTATACACTGTGAGTCTGCATCACACTCAGAATGAGTCTATATTTACAGTCTGAACATTAAATATCTCGTCTTTGTGCTGAAGATTTTGCAGATCGTTGCATTCTGTTTTTATGTTTTACACAACTTTCTGGAATCATGGTTATATTAATGATGATGATCAGTTCAAGTACGGCAGTATTTTACTGTTGCTAGTGGTCAACATGGAGCAAATCTTATGCTCTATTGAGTTTTAGCACTTGGTCATGCTTCATACATTTGTGAGCTCAGTCCTTAAAATGTTAATATTGAGCAGAAATCATGTGACAGAGACAATCTGAGAACATTTTCACTCCGTCTCCTTGTTCCATTGTAACAGCAGCTCTGTGGCTCCCTGGCCTGCATTTTTCAGTTAACCAAATACAGATGTGTTCGGAGCAAGCAGATCTCAAAGTCCACCTCTGCTTCCACCCCCTCGTTTGATTGGCTGCTGGAGTCGGCAGGAGTTAGGGGAGGAAGACTTCTCCACCCAGCTGTAATTTAGGTGTCATGATTTCCCTTTTTTTGCCGTCTTACCCCGCTTTCTTTACAGACACCGGTAAGATGGCCTCGGCTCATGACAGAGCTGTGCTCCAAGCTATATTCAACCCCAGCAGCCCTTTCGGAGACGTCCCTGGCCTGAACCAAGAGGAGGAATTAATTGATGATGGTGAGCGTGTGCTTCCGACTTCATGTGTCTCTACATATCATATCACAGCTTTTTATGTTTATCGTTTCACAGCATATTGAATTTATTTGAACGCATCCCATTCCCGGACTAAAAAAAACATGACATTTTAATCCAAGTTGAGTTCTGGGTGACATTTCTGTGTTTTCCTTGCCACGGTACCTGTCAATTGAGTTTGAGTGCTTTTTCAACCTGTTTATCTCCCCCTGCCAGACAGTGGCTTTGACACAGAGCTGCTGAAGCAAGTGAAAGAGTTGGAGATGCGGGGTGTCTCGGCAGCAGAGGCTGGGGATTTGCAGGCTGCACTTCAGCTGTTCAGCCAGGCAATCCAGATCCTGCCTCGCCGAGCCTCAGCCTATAACAACCGGGCACAGGCCCTGCGGCTGCAGGGGAACACAGCAGGTACACGCCACAAATTCAATAAGAAGCCTTTCCAGACACGGCAGACTGTGGAGTCTGAGGCCAGCGTGACACCACATCAGACCTTTGTCTATCTGACGCTCTGTCAACAGTGTAACAGTACAGGCTCGGAATTAGCTTCGTGTTAGGTACTTTTACCTGCTGCCTGTCACAGGGGCGGCCGGGCTGTCGGCTCTCAGCGTACAGAGTTAGAGGGGTTTTATATTTTAGTCACATCCTAAACTTCTAAAGGTTCAAGAAAACCTTGTGTGTTTCAGTGAAATAAACAAATGTCCCCTGCAATAGATTCAGTGTATTATACAGTCCAACACTGCCTTTATAAAAATAACAGCAGGTAACAGCAAACACTTATGTTGTCATTTTAGCTTCTTGGGTTATTAACCCTCTTTGTGTGACTCATGCTGTGGTGTTTTTAACCTCCCTCACTCCATCACACCATCAATACAGTAACATCTTCATACATTTCTAAAATTGTAGTTTTTGTATTTATAGGTGTATCCTGGTGTAGGCTGTCATTCCTGCTGACTAACAAGATCTTCTAACAACACACCTACATGTCTGTTTGAAATACTATGCAGGAAGTGAGCAGAGGCTGAATCACTGCTGTATTACAGGGTGTAAAAATAGCACTGTAGTACTGTGTTCATCTGAAGACGTCATGGTTTAACACAGCCTGAGTGGAGAGTAACACATGTGAGACGGTTGTATTTTCTGCTTTCCTGTAAACAACAGATTGTTATAATCAGTCTGATCTTATTAAAATGTTAACACATTTTTATTTGACTGCATAATCTACAGTACCTGCTGGCAAAACAAGGTAACGTTCCCTCAGAGTGAGCGCCGAAGCAGACTGACTTCCAGCCCAGACTGAGGAGCCTGTTTAACATAACAAATTGAAAATCAACTTCCCAGACATGTGCGTGCCTCACGGTGCTCTTCTGTCCCCCCCCAGGAGCGCTGGAGGACCTGGACCGAGCCATCTCTCTGAGCGGCGGCGCTGGACGGAGCGCCTGCCAGGGCCTGGTGCAGAGAGGCCTTTTGCGTAGGTTAGCCTGCCAGGATGATGAAGCCAGAGCAGATTTCGAGAAAGCAGCTGCGCTTGGAAGCGAATTTGCTCGACAACAGGCTGTGGCTCTTAATCCATACGCAGCCCTGTGCAACAAAATGCTGTCGGAGGTGATCAACAAACTACGCAACCCTCAATCTGAGATGCAGGAGTTAATATAGACAATGACTTTCACACCTTTTCTCTTTATACATGTGGACAATAAAAGATCATTTTTAGTTTTTTTTATGTCCTTTTTATTCCACTCTGCTGCTGCAAGTCACATTTATTATATAATGTATGATGTCAGTGACACACATAGATGACAGTCCTCTCATTTTCCTTAACAAAGGCAGCTTGAATTAGAGACAAAGGCGTCGGTATTCTCATCATGAACTGCTGTGCTTAATCAAACATGACATATCAGACGTGATCTCATGTTTAGCATTTAAATAACAAACTTCTTGTACAGTTCCAAACAGGTGAAGTAATTCAGCTTTCCTCCACTAGGTGTCAGTCTTGTCACGTTGAAAACAGTCCAGGACAGCAGGATTGAAATAATCATTTTCACCACAACAATGAAACAAGATGGAACAAACAACACTATTGAGCTCGTCGTGATCTGATATATGTGGATCAGTCTCAAACATCACATCAATAAATCTGCGACTCTCCGAGGGATTATTTGAGTTTCATCTGCTTCCAGTAAACCACTGCACCCATCTTGAAGCATTTTGCCTATTTTTACAAGCAAAAGGATTTGAGGAGATGTTACAAGAAAACAGAGGTTGAGTAAATCACTTCAAACCCTTTAGAAACTGCAGTTTGTGCCAGAGTGAATCCTCTCATATACAGTGTTTGTCTGCAGGGCTTCTTGCTCTGTGGCTGTACATGCAGAGGCTTTATCCTCTTCACAGTTTCGTGGGTGCATACATATCACGTCTGAGCGCTCCGCCCACTGAGCTCAGAGACCGTGAGCGTTATCTTTGATACTTTACTTCTGCATATTTGTCCCTGGCCTCTCCCAGGCCGGCCAACGCCACGGGCTCGGTGCGCTCCTCTCTCTGGTAAAAGGAGCAGGTCTTCAGGTGGTCAGACATGGAGGGAGCGTCGCTGAAGCTCCATCTGTCCACAGAGGCAAACAAAGAGCTGAACTCCCAAACCTGTAAAACACAGACACAGAGCTGAAGTAGGTGCAGAAGGCTGCTGTCGTGGGCATCTATCAACTGAGACCGCGAGGACACGTTTATGTTGAATGTGCCTGGAATCTGGATCGCAGAGTATTTTAGCACCTGTCGGGAACGATGTTATTTCTGTGCCTATCCGTTACAAATTCATACAAATTATTCTGCCCTTCATTGGGGAGCAAATACCCAGCTGTCGGCACAGCGTCTCATCAACACCTTGTTTCCATGAATGATCACATATCTGACTTGTTATGGTAGCTGTGTGTTTACTGGCAGCGAGGCCTCGGGTCATTCCACATCGCTGATATCATGGGCACGCTCTTTGTCCCATGATCACTGCAGTGCAGAGATAGTCGGAGTAAAAATACACACTTGTGTATTCATACCACCTTTATTGCCTCCAGCGGGGAGGTGGAGATGTTTTCTCATGTGTAGGTTTGTTTGTTTGTTTGTTTTTCAGCAGGATATCTGGGAAACGACTTAGCAGATTTGAAAACGAATAAATGCAAAAGATTATTTTAGCATAATCATTTGGTAATTAGATTTTTCTTCAAAACAGTGAATCTTAGAAAAAGCACATCTTTGAGGAATTCCTCGTTTCAACAACCTGCTCAAAAAGCATCTCTGTCATTTTGTTTTGCTGTTTATTCAACAACACTCCCACTAATTTCATCCAAACTTCACCAAAATTTGCTTCATAAAATATTTGCATGAGCTGTCAAAACAAAATTGCAATGATAATTTGACAAAAACTGCCTTAAATACGTGATGCAGTCACTAAAATGATTTGACATGTGCAATCAATAAGATAAAAATTCATGTGCAGATTGTGCTGCAGCATCACGATGACCTTAAATGGCCGAAGCTCAAGAGTCAAGAATCTGAGTCACTTAAAATTTCATTCTTGCAGTGCTCATAATTCCAGACAGGATTTAGATAATCTCCAAAAATCAAGGCAGCTGGGGGCATCTGCGAGGCTCAGACCACCAGACCAGCAGGCGTCCCTGTGGCCGAGCGGTCTAAGCCTGGGGGTCTAAGGTCGAACTGAGTGCTCGGATGTAAACACAGGATCAGTGGTTTGAATCCAGTCATCGCATGAGACCTTGCTAATTCTTATTTTTCCTGCATCTCTGTCAACTATCAAGCAAAAGAATCATGGCAGCTACCACCCAGTTGTCTATAACTATGTGTGTTTTATTTCCGATCCAGATGTAAATCTTTGCTTCCTACAGAGCTGCTATGATTTGATGTTGTTTTTTATTTCATACAGTCGAACCAGATCAGGATGTTGCACTAAAAAATGATTTAGCTCAGCTGTCCAGTTACTGGATCACTGCTTGGACAAACAGAATTTCCTTTTTCCAGACACGTCCTCTTGGTGCCTGACCCCACATGCAGCTGGTTTTGGATTAAGCACGCAGCGAAAACCTCCGGTGGCTGCTTCGGCGTGAATCCATAAACAGTTGCCAACACGGCTGCGATCGAGTTTGTAATATTGTTAGAGAGAAGTATGGAGAGTGTGTTTACAATGCAGCAGCTGTCACGGCGTGTGAAAGACTGACATTGTCTAATGACAGCTAACAGAATGGTGTCAGATACTGATATAGAAGTTTGGCCTTGTGTTTACTTTGCCGTCACTGTGCACAAAGTTGAGATGAGAAGAGTGTTTGAAATGTGGCGTTCAATCAGTGGATTAAATAAATATCATGATGTAAAAAATAAATCATCTGCAGTGCAACTAATCTAAAATAATAATAATTTAAAAAAATGTAATTTTGTGCAAGGAAATAAAAGAAAATCTGAAAAAATCTCGTGGATACTTGCTTTCTTCTGACATTTCCACGAGCTTCCCCCGTGGGAGTTTGTCTTCTTCTCCCACTTGAGGGAGACCATCCCTCTCTCCAGCAACAATGTGGCGCACACCTCCCTCATCAGATGGGAAACCTGGGACAGCTGAGATAATGTAAAACTGTCGAGGTAACCGGCGACGTGCTGAAGGATCTCCAGGGGCAGGCTGCTCAAGGGATCCAGATCATGTTCGCCGTTTCTCCGAAGGCCGAAGCTTTTCCCGCCTTCGCAGAGGGACGGAGGGACGTCTGGCCGGAGCACGAGGGCGCTGACATCACAGCAGAATGTGATTGCGGCGTGGTGACGCGCGGGGCGAAACCTGGTCTGGGTGAAAGTGCAGCCGAGGTAAGCTAACGGGCAGCGCTGTTGGAACCAGCCGCTCACCGAGGCCTGTATGTCAGAGTGCACATTCCTGAAGTGAGAGCGGTATTCGTCACGGCGGAAGAAGTGGCCACACATGTAGCTGAAGGCTGAGCTTGTTTTGTTGTGTCTCCTGGTGACAGATTCCGCTTCGACGTGCATGTAAAGACAGCGAGGTTTGTCGGCGATGACGTCGGCGAGCGATGCGTCCGATCCGAACGGAGCGGAGGCGAAGTTGTACGTTTGCGTCCCGATGTCCACATACAGGCCGTCTATGCCCACGCTCTCGGAGATGAAGTGTCCTTTCAGTTCTTTTTCCAGCGAGCACAGGAGGGTGGCGCCCACCTCGTCGCAGCTCGGATCCTCGGCTGACCTCTCCAGATCTGAGGTGTCGACACTCTGGTGTTTGGTGTTGGCCTTGTGCGCCGGGTCTTTGAGGTGACGGCGCTTTGCTCGATAGCTGGTTGGAACGCTGAAGGTGCGAACGGTCTCGACCTCGATGGGCTCCAGATTCCCATAAACAAAATCCTTCTCTCGTGGTGTGCAAGCAGCGAGCTGGCCAAAGTTGATGAGCATGGCCCCGTTGTGCACCAGATACATGTTGTACTCTGCGATGTTGACTTCCTTGCCTAACCTCTCGAGGACGCCGTCTTGCCACGGAGCCAGGCCGGTGGCGCCCTGCGTGCTCGGAGCGGCGGCGGCGGCAGCTTCCTCTTGGCTCAGGTGTGAGCGTCTCGTCTCCCCCCGACAGTTTGACGATCCCTGCTCTTCAGTTTCCTTTCCTTTTCCCTCTGTCCTGTTCAGGTTTTTGACCGTTTCTTTGCACCCGTCCATCTCCTTCTTGAACATATTCTCCCAGGTGCTGTATTTCTGAATGCCATCTATCTCCCTGCTCCTTGCTAAAGCATCCCTCGCCTCTTGACTCAGTCCCTCTTCCTCCGTTTCTGTGCAGCCATTCGCTGCAAGTTCACCACTAACTAAAGAACAGGTTGCTTCCTCTAATGGACTGTTGACCCCGGCAGAAATATCCTGAAGGACCGGATCCTCCGCCATCAATTCAGGGAATATGTTCTTCATTTTGATGGATTGAAAGAGCAGCTCCTGGTCCCTGAGAGCCAGAGCAACATCCAGGTTTACTTCACTTTGAGGGCTTTCTGAAACATTTTTGTAGAAGGTCAGGTCGCTGTCGGAGACGGGCCAGCGGTTCCACTCCTGGGAGCAGCAGACCACGCTGGCCGGGCAGACCTCCAGGTGCTTGGCCAGGCGGTGGCGCAGCATTGTGAGAGGACAGCCGGAGGAGACGTTGAGGCAGGGCACCGTCTCGTTGGGACAGAGAAGCTGATGCTCCTCTTGTTTGCACATGTGGAGGACGGCGCCGCAGTTTTTACGACACTTGATGACCGTGCACGAGACGGAGATCTGCACCGGGATGTGACAGTGGACGTTGTAACACTTGTCACAGTGCTCGTGATGGCCCACGGGCGTCTTTCTGCTCCTCACCTTAAAAGGGAAATAACACAGAACAGTGGGCAACAACTTGTAGGTTCACACATAGAGAATACTGTGAAAAATCAAACAGTGAATATAAATATATTTACCATTGTGGCTGATGAAGAGATTCAAGCCAGAAACACTGTTAAAAAAACATATTAAAATTTTTCATTTTTTGTGCTGCAGATCAAGCTACTTCCAAGAAACATATTGGTAACAAACAAGTCTGATCAGTTACGTTAAATGCAATTTTTATTGAGTGAATTTCATTTCAAATATTAATTTCAACATATGCAGTAGATAGAGAAAGTAAATGCATCATTACTATACATATAAATACTATATATATAAAGAGCAATTGCATGATCAGTTTAACAAAAGACTTTTTAAAAACAGAAATCTCCTTTTGACTAAATAGTGAAAGTGAACAACTTGAACAATAACAGTGACGTTTCTCACCCTTTGTTCCTCTCAGCCTGTCACCTTGCGTTTGCCGGCACCTCGGAATAACCTCTGCACTGTGTCTGGACATTATAAATGGACACAACAGAGGGGCAGACAGGCCAGTGGGACGGGGCACCATTGTCACACAGCCATTAAGAGGCAAGGTCAAGTTACAGCCCCCCACCTCTGCTTCACTGAGAGGGTGGTGATAATAGCAGGTAATCCAACTTCTCAACAGTTTAACTACCGTGAGTGAGAAAACAACAAGGTCTCAGCGAGTGCAAGATATCGTCTGTATACATATAACCATTTATGCTCCATTACTAGAAAGTGTTTGTGTTGACTTTATCTTCCAAAATTACAGTAAAATTTTAAAATAATAAATTAATTATAAAGCATTTTTTGAAATATATCTTGATTTTATGATTTTACAGATGGGGCTTTTAAGAGGTGAAAAATTAAATGATGAATCAGAGGTGATTATTTCCCAAAGGAAATTATTTATTCAAAAAAATGTATATAGTAACATATTATACTCCAGGCTTGTAATTTTCATGTCCTCCACTAGATGTCACTCACACGCTTTCCAAAACTTAGGCAACTTTTTTTTTTTCCAGCAGCTGTTTGAGCTGTCAGATAAAATTCATGACACAGATGAGTTAAATTCTTTGGGGTCACAATATAAGATCAAAAAGGCATTTTCATGATGTTTTGATTTCAATACAGGTTCATTTAAATTCATCTCAAGGCCCGTGTGTTTTGATTTTGTCCCAGTTTGAAGTGAAAACTTAGGATCCAAGTGTAATTTTTTTTTCTCTAATGAAATTAGCTGGAGGGAAACTTATCTTCATCAAGTGATGTTTTGATTCAATACAGAACCTGATTTTTCCTCAACCCCTCGTATCGTTTGTGGAACGGGCCCAAATATCTGCCTCTTTTAATTAAATCACAGTTCAGTGGTGTCATAACACAAACCTCTGCTCGAGTCTGACGGTGCACACAGCTGCTCGATATCTGTACGATTTCAAACTACACATGATGTAGACAGAAGGTGTGTTGTTCATCATTCTTGTCACCTCTTTCATTCGCTTGCAGAAATATTGAGTTATGCAACAGAATCAGGCATTGATCCAGTCTAACTAGCTTTAACTAATTACACGCATTTGCATTAAAACAGGCTGAACTCTCATCCTGCTCACTCCTCCACATCACCCCCCGACACCTCCTGACACTCATTTCCCACCCTGTGTGAAATGTGCTGG
Organism: Centropyge bicolor; assembly: GCA_037975185.1. Classification (NCBI taxonomy): domain Eukaryota; kingdom Metazoa; phylum Chordata; class Actinopteri; family Pomacanthidae; genus Centropyge; species Centropyge bicolor. Next base: position 2,936,364 of record JBBMOC010000039.1, on the reverse strand, counting down.
ATCCACAATCTGCATCTGGGAGCTTTGGTGCAACTTTTTTTTTTTTTTTTTTTCACCTGGCACAGATTACAATGAACAGCTTATCAGAGGCAGCTGCTTCTCTCTCTCTATAGGCTCTGCAATCAGCATACATTTCATCAACACTGAGACACAGAGAGAGACACTGACTTATGTGTAGAAAAAACAACACACTTGCTATTTCAGGGCCTTGTTGCTATAGAAGAGCAGCACAGCTGAGAGCCCTGCTGTCGAGGTTAGATTAGTTTTAAAAGTGCTTTAAAGCAGGTGTAGGAGTAATAGATTACTTCTGTTTAATCACTGTAAATTCACTAATATTAATTTTCAATAATCTCTGGTTCAAAGTTGAAACAGTTTCCAGGTATGTTACAATAAGCAACTGGTTTCATTGATTCACTTCACTGTTGTTTGTGATTAGCCTCTAATGTCAAACCACTTTCTGTAGTTTGAAGGTTTAAAGTCTAATTGTTCTTCTGTATTGTCAGGCAGGATAGGCACAGCCCACAATCCCGATCAGCACTGCTCGGCAGCAAACTCATCTAAAGCTCATTAACACATTATCTCATTCCCATTTGATTCATGCAGCAAAAAACAAAGTGTAAAAACAACCGTACACAGTTTTCTGCTGCACCGTCGCCAGTGAACCAGTGGAGACTCCAGGACGTTACTGGTCCCAGCTCACAAACCCCCCCGTGCAGATGTTACGCTTTGGTTTTTGCACGGCTTGAATAAATGAGATTAAATGTGTCAGTGACCTTTAGAGGAGCTGCCGGGTCCATTTCCTTACCTCTCTTTCCACAGTTAAGCTAAGCTAACCGGCTTCCAGTCAAAGCTTCATCTTTACTGGACCCGAGGTATCAATGTTCTCATGTAGCTCATTCAAGAAGGGAGTAAACATATTTCCCAAAATGAACTTTTCCTTCAGTGTGTTACCACCATTCACTGCACAAATAAAAGAGGAACTATATCATTAAAAAAAAAAAAAAAAAATCAAGCATAGACTGCAACTTTAATTGGTTGGTATTGTTTCAACTTTTTGGTTTATTCCAAGAATAACAGAGCGATATAGACCAAACAGATTGTCCAATTAATTTGGAATATTGGTAATTACATTCACCAATATGCAGACTTTGTGATATAAAATTGTTTCATGAGTCAGAATCTAAAAATCTTTTTCTTCCACATTCACAAATGGTTTTCAGCTCAAAATAAAAGAGTCATTTTCAAGTTTTTACTAACAGATTGCAAAGTAACACAATGTTTAACAGAGCATACGAGTCTCATGTAATAAAAAGCTTTTGGATGCTCAGCTTGAGTTCTTATGCAGCCTGGCAGCTCAAAAAGAGCATAATTACAGCTTGTCCATTTTCTGTGGCACGAATTTGAGCAATTCTGAGGCTATGGGTTAATGATTCATGCAAGCACCATGTCATTTAACTCTAATTTAATGTTCTGAAATGTGACTGGATGGCTTTAGATGGCAGGGGAGAAAAAAACGAGAGTCAAACTTGATTAATATTCCAGCCATTGAAAAGCTGTCAGCAGACGGTTGGACTGATGAAAGCATCACTGGTTTCAAGTTTCATATTCAAGGTTTGCCAGCTTCTATCAACACACCAACTCCAGTGCATCCTTATATGGCCCGCAGAGCTTCCCATAAATCTCAGCCAATTCTTATTCCTGCTTATTACCATTCCTCTTAAAGACTGCCCCCATTTTGGGATTTCCATCTAGTTTATTATACCTGGCAAAACATATTAAAAAGGCCAAACCACCGGTAGGACACAGAGAAAAATGTGCTGCTGCTGAGTTTCCAAAGACTCAGGAAACTGTGTTGGTACTGTGTTTATTACGGAGCCCGGCCCGGCACAGGGCTATAAATAAGCTGCACACTGCAACGGAAATGTATAATGAAAATGTACCGACCCAAAGCTGACCTCAAATGCTGCAGGAGTGTGAACTTTTAAGCTGAGACTGCACACTTAAAACTCATAAATTATTATTTATGATTGTGTTGAGCATGTTAATATGAGCACGAGCAACATATGAGAGCTGCAACGATTAGATGATTGACAGAAATTTAAAAGCATGTTATCAGAATACTTGTCATCATTTTAAGGGGAAAAAAGGCAAAATTCATCTGTTTTAGCAAAAATGTGATAATTTCTCTATTTCTCTGTCACTGTTGACTGAATTTGAATTTTGATCTGTTGGTCATCCAAAAATGAGATTGGAAGAAATAACCTTGGGGTCAGGGAAAGATAAACATGTTAATCGAGAAAATAATAGACCGATTAATTGATAATGGGGATAATGGTTCCACTACTAAAACACACAGCATATATATACAATTATATATACAGTATGCAAAAGTATAAGTATAGCTCATACTCAACAAATAAACAAACACATGTGAAAATGTGACGTATTAAAGGACCAGTGTGAAGGATTTTGTGCCATCCACTGGTGAGGTTGTAGATTGCAACCAATATGGTGACCTTCAGGTGTCGTATAAACACAAAGGCCTTAAAGCCAGTGTTTCCTTTGGGAAACATGGATCGACATGGCGGTCTGTGTTCCCTCTGTAACGCTGGATATGAAGGGCTCATTCTAAAGTAATGATTCTCCAGGTGTTTATGGTGCAATGAAAACATAATCATGAATATTATCTTCCATTTCTGCCCATAGATCCCTTAAATCCTACACACTGCTCCTTCACATATGAACTGTATGAAGATATATGTATTCATGTATATCAGAATATCTTCAGATGAAAAATGCTTCGCTCTGTTTTACACTTTCTCCTTTTCTTTAAGGGCTGGCTCTGCTTCTCCTCTTCTGGCTGCCAACGTTTTACATATGGCGAATCTCTTTTTTTTATTCAGTTAGAAAAAGCTCTATTCAGCTCATTAAAACTGTAAACCATCTCCATCATCTTAAGGCGCTAAAGTCTCTTTAAACTGACACTGCAAATTACCCCACAGCTGTAGGATACATTTGATGGTATATGCCTTTGGGTGGGTATTATCCTGCGAGCCCCTTCTGGACGACATATTGTAGCATATGGTCGGCCAAAAACAGGAGAGAACATGTAGATCCTCAACTTCACACCTAGTTTTCACTTTCTCATTACAGGCCCTCAGACCCACCCCTCCCCTCCTCCTCCTCCCTTCCCATTTAATTAAGAGGGTGTCATACACATTTTCCTTTAAATCCCTCTGTAGTTCAAATCTCCAGCCTCCTGTCGGACCTGACTGAGCAAAGCGAGACGGTTTGCTAACCCTGACCAATGAACATGCAAATGTTTATGGGCATATCAATTTAGCTTCCGGCCTTTCTGCACCCAATATTCTGCTTTTAATTACAAAGACTAATTAAAAGTACCTTGTAATGAAGTCTGTGTAGGCTCCCCCCCCCTCCCTCCAGGGCAGTGTACTTTGTGTCATTTTGCATCATTAATAGATGCTGAAGGATGACAAAATCTCAAAAAACTGTAAATGAGATATTTCACTCCGCTTGTTTCCGTAATGTCAGGGGCTAATAACTACCGAGAGAAGGGGGACACAGTGTGGGGGAAGTTTTCAGCACCAAGTCATTTCATGCCCAATATACGGCGTAATAAATGATAGATCATATAAAATTCATGAAAGTAGTAAAAAAGCTTGTTGTAGACAAGTTAAATAATAAAGTGCACCGGAGCCATTTATCAGCTCTGTCTCGTCCCTGCAGCAGCAACTTTTATATGTACAACGTGCACGTTCAAAGTCGTCCTTCACATGAACAGTCGCGTGGTCTCACATGCACAGAGGTGTGGAAACAGACATGAAAAATGTAAAATCCAAACTGTGAATCCTCGCCAAACTTCCATGATTTTTGGATTCTCTGCCAGTGTGGCGTCCAGTGGGAGCTTCCTGGTTGTACGTGAGTGTGTGTGCATACGTGTGTGTTCATATTTGTTGGCATCTGTCTGCGTTTGACAGATCTCCGCCATGCAAAAGTCTGGAGAGCGTAAATCTGTCCTGGCACTGAGATAAAAAACTGTGGAGGAAAACTTGTCTCTGTTTGTTTTAACATTTTCCACCCACGCAGGTTTTTGTATACGAGCACAAGTGCTGTGTGTCATACAGCAACAACTGAGACAAGAACTCCACAGCTGCATGGAGTTACTGTTGAGTTTGGCAACAAGCTGACATATTGTTTACATGTAAAGTTAACAGTCAAGTGTAAAGCCATTGTTATTTGAAGTCATATTCCTGTCCACCTGAAAAATATAAATCTGATACTCTCTCTCCTCTCAGATCTGGTTTGAGGTCTGCAGCTGTAACACCAAAACAATGAGCTAAAAAAGGCTCAAAATCTCCATAGAGGTGCAGAATTTGGTGATAATTCCCTCTATGAACAACTCAGACTGAGTTTATACGATATTGGCCTGATAATAGCCTGACCCGACAGATGTGTGTTCTTGGGCACAAAAATGGGCATCAGGCGTTAGAATTGATGGTTTTATCCTGTGTAATGAATCATAGATGACACCACATCTGGGACGCTGAACAAAGCCCTGACAAAAGGATGAGCGTGTTAAAAATTTTGTTGACTTCCACGTCAAAATACAACGTTCCCAATAACAACACGCATGTTGTGAAAAACGGAAAGCTGTGATTGGTCAGGGACAAAAATATCATATGGCCTAAATCCAGCATTATACTGTTGATTTTGTTTGTTTTTTAATCCATATATTCCTGCTTCACAGTTATTGTCAGTATTCAGCATTCACAGTTTTATTCTTTAACCATATTCAAGATGTTTGAGCAACTTGAACAGTGATCAATTTCTAATCATGTCAGTGATGTTAGAAATGATCAACTGAAAAAAAAAATGGCAGGACTGCTCAATTCATTTTTTCTTAGAATGAAATCTGAGGTTTGTTGATGAAGTTTTGTTTGATGCTATTCTACTCTGACCACAGGGGCATCAATACTGAGTGGAAATGTTGCATCATAAAATATTTTCTAAATACTGTAAATGACAGTATGATAATGATTTTGTTTCGGGGGACACAGAGTTGCCACAGTCAGATCTCAAACATGTCATGACATTAAAATGTTAAAATAGAGTTTTAGCGTCTGTTCAAATAATCATAATGACACACTGTTAATAAGGCTCATCCTGAAACGTTTCCATGGTATAACATAAAGAGACGGAGAAAGATACAAAAATGTGCTGATGGTGACGCTGTTACTCGCTCGAACGTCTCCTGAACTTTGCCGCTGTAGTAAAAGTATCTGTACACAAATCATTCTCCACTTCCTTTCTCTCAGTTTCTGCTGCTCGTCTCTAATGCATAATTTTATCTGGGACCCGCAGGAAAAAAAAAAAAAAAAAGCACAGCAGAATGTCATGCAACAGACATTGATAAAGATAATTTCTTGTCATGTGGTGCAGCTAAAATAGTCTCTGTGTGTTTCTGCTGTTGTGCGGCTGAGTGATAAGGAGCAGACCCTGATAAGAGACCTCAGCGGAACCACAGGATGTCACTCCCACCGCTAACCCCTTTACTTTCCCAACAAGTTTAGCAATGCACCTCGGAGATGGATGTGTGTGTGTGTGTGCTCACATGTGCATGTTTTGATGTTATCATACTGGAAGCACAAATGATACATGTGTTGAGTTTGCAGCTTTTCTGTGTCGGTCCCTGCAGAGCACATGCATTGCACTGTCAGGTTTCTGTTATTGTAGCTCCCACCTCCAACTCCACGGCAGAACACATCACACAGAAAACATGATAATGGCTCAAACTATGGCTGGAAATTANCCGCCGCGCGGATCAGGAATGTATGAAATTCCCTGCTGTGTTGTTCTCCAATTACTACCACCGATGTTTACCCCTGAATTGGCCCAGACTCTCACAGCATGGCCTCTTGGTCTGGGTCTCACACAACTGCTGCCTGCGGCTCCTCTCCAAACGGGGGCGTGACTCAGCTACACAACTCCGGGGGAACTGCCACTCTCATGCTCCATTAGCCCCCGCGTCCCCGGTGGATGAAGAAAAATGTATTCACTACTGGGATGCTGCTGCCACAGACATCTAAATAGCAACCGCTTGTCCTTCCCGCCGCGTCCTCCACGCTCTGGACGACCTCGTGACTGGAAGCGCGCTCGCTGTTGAATCAGCGAAGGGAAACGTAAGTTTATAATCACAGCGTGCGAAGATCAAGAGGTTGACGGTGATTGTTTTAGCCTGAAAGATGAAGTGTGGGTTATTTCATGCAAACATAAGTGGCTAAAGAGGTGCAGAGATTCTCCAGCGTATCCAGATGATTTTTCACAACAAAGCACCAGGATGACTTTGAGACAAGGTTTTGGAGGATTTGCTGCAGGATGCGGGATGAAGGCATTAGGAATCACGACGTAGACGAAAAAGTGGCCACGTAAAACGGCCAGATTCGCCACGGCTAAATCCAGAGGGAAATCATGGAGTTGTCTCTGTCAGACAGCCAAACCTGTAATGGGATGAATCACAGAGCAAACGCTCAGGTCACTACTGCAGTATTGATTACCAATGGAAGATGTCTGCTTCTCTTTCTCAAGTCTCACTCTTTCACTACAGCACACACTCACACACACACACACACACACACACACACAGGCACGCACACACACACACACACACACAAACAGGCACACCACCAAATTATACTTTGCTCTCAAGGTCCTTACACACCGGGAACTACGCAAATATACGACGTGAAATTGCAAAATATTCTGCAAATTTTGACGTGCCTGACTATACATATCAAGCACGATGCGATTTTGCGACTTTCCGAGGGGAAAAAGACGTGTCCCGGGAGTGAGAGGACAAAAATAGAGTCTACTTCAACCTCAAATGATGGCGAATTGGTGCTCCTTTTGCTTTCTAAAAAGAAAAAGAAACATAGCACATGGTAGCGTATGTTTTATCTGCACAAATTAGCCTACGAGCTAAACTTAGACTTTCTTTATTGCCATTACACAATATACACAGCAGTGCAAGTTGGGTAACGAAATTTTGATGCAATGGCTTCCAACAAAGAGTCAGCAACAATAGTGTCAGTCGGTGGAAATATAAAAATATGAAAAAGAGATATAAATATATACTATATATAAATACGGTGCTCTGAGCTATGTATAGACATATGTAAATGAACAAGAGTTATATACAGGTTATTGCAGAGCAAGAAGCAGCAAGTTGAATTATTGCACTAAGTAGTTGTATAAAGCAGTTGTATAAAGTAAAGTTACTTAGCATAGATGAAAGTTAAAACAAAGAAGTTTAACAAACTGTTTAAGCACACACACCATCGTCATATGTGAGATCCAACGCTATGACTTGCAAGTTGTTATACAATTTTTATGTTTTTTATCAAAAAGCACTCTGTTCTCCGACATGTAAACAATCAGCCGGTCGGCCATGTTGGATGGACAGTGAATGTGACGGCTCAACAACACGCAATCTGATTGGTCAGAAGTGGACACACAGGATACGAAACTTCGGAAAATTTGATGTGAAAAAATAAATGCCGCAATGTTTTGTATTGACAGGATACAAATTCAAAAAAAAAAAAATTGACATCCAAATTAATCGCACGAAAAAAAAAACACTCTCTGTGTGTAAGGACCTTTAGTCTGAACCCATTTGATGGTCGGAAATGTTTATGCACGAGCTGTTCAACTTGTCTGGCCAACAGCATGTATTGTACAAGGCGATTGCTTCCAAACCCATTTCCAGTGTTTGCGGCGGCCGTTTGTTGAACATACAGTATCATTCATTGGGCCGACATTAAATTTGAAAGCTTGGTGGGGTGTTTATTGAAGTCCTGACCCCGTCCTTCGCTCATTAAATTGATTCATGGATTCAATAAGTGGGGCACAGGCGGCAGGTGTGCATGTCGGTGTGCGCACGAGGCTCACGGGCATCCATCACCCTGATCAGGTATCTTCAGCTGCTCCTTCATGCAGCACTCTCACCAGACCCCTGCAGATGTTACTGGCTCACAGCCAAACCTGACCCAAGGCTAGAATGTATGCCGACGCACATACATGCACACACACACTGACAGAGGCTTCCAGAGATGCACACACAGAAAAAAGGCATAAACATCCTCACACGCCCAAAGCTTCAGTTTCATTCTACTAACTGTGTGTGTTTCAGGCTAAATGCCAAATGAGGTTAAACTGTCTTCTGGAAAGAGATCATTCATGTTCCACTGAACATCAAGAGCCTGATCCAAAGCCTCACAACTAAAAATAGATACCACGATTCAAGACATTTCCATTCCTCACTTTACTGATGCCAGGGAGCTTTTTCAAGTTTGGCGAGGCTATCAAAGGCTAGCTCGCATCTCGTATACAATATGTGTGAACAACAAGGAGCCTGAAGTTAAATGCCATCTGATGTGAAACAGCATCTGGGCCTCGGTTTGTTTGCAAAAATGGAAGAGAAATATTTCCATAACAGAGAGGAAAATACTGTGCTTCTTAATTTTACTACAAAAGATGTGACACTAGAAATCAGCTGATTATTTTTAAAGGGGAAATTGATAGTGATAATATGAACATCCTGCATTTATAGAACTTGCAGAACCAAGCTGAGGACAAATATCAGCATCACAGCATAAACTCATTTCCACTGCTAAACGTAGTGATTATAATCATACGTATCTTTATATTACAAAATGCATGTTCCAGGGTTCATTAGAGAGGACCTGGGCAGAAAACATCCGCTGGTGAGGAATTAAATGACCTGCAGCTTCTACCTGAGCCTCCATTTCCTGCACTGACTGACTAATGAAAACATGATTTTTTTTTGTTGGTTCATTAGCTTTTATAAATTATAAAACTTTTTGCTCGTAGATTCTGTTTACCTGATCTGACTCATACCGACAAATCCCTGACTTGATATAAGATTTATGCTTTGCAGAGGTAACATCAGTGCTGGTAAACAGGATGAGCCTTATTAACATCCAACATGTTTTCCAGCCCAGACAGAAAGGATGAGTATAAACCATAGACGGTATAAAATATGGACGTAGTGTCCGTGACGTCACCCATAGGTTTCTGAAGAGCAAAAATGAAGCAAATCGTAGTGCATAGCCATCTTGGTAGCCTACCTCCAGTTACTCCAAATATGGACAAAGAGGTGGAGCGAGGGCGGAGCTGAGGCGGGTCCTATGGGCCGGCTGAATGAACGCTATTGGCTGAGTTAAATGCTAAATATCATTGCTAGCCGGCTAACCCCACGACGATCTCTTTCCCAAACTCAGTGACTAGAATTAGCCGGGGTGACGCCCTTTAGACCGTCAGTGGCTAGTTGTCAATCAAAGTGGCGCCACTTAGATGCATAATGATGTATGCTGTATATTTTAAATGAACGCCTTATAAAAAAATTCGCCCCTCCCAGAGTTGTCATGGAGTAGAAAAACAGCTTATGAGACTAGAGCCATGTTTTGAACCAGGCTGTAAATATGTTTTTTTTCTGTCGTAAAATCGGACATTTTAACATGGGGTTCAAATGTAATTGACTCCCTTCTGCAGCCTGCTCTAGCGGTTATTCGAGGAACTGCAGCTTTTTTGCACTTCTGCATTGGCTTCATTTTTCAGCGCTGGAGGTTGCCGCTTGGTATAGACATTAGTGCCATTAAGATATTTTAATGTCACATCGTCTGTGAGGTTTGACAGTGGCAACTCAGTCCCTGAAAACAAAGCTGGTATGATCTCACTTAGCAGAATCGCTCCATCCAGACAGACTGAGGAAAAAGGTGGATTGAAAACTGAGAACTTGGGAATATTAGATGCAACTATGTCGACTTCAGTGAAAACAGAAAAGGTGTGAAGAAAGTCTGAAAGATGGCTGCCACTCGCAACTGTTACTGCAACTATTCAGTACTAGTGCTGTTTTGTTAAATCGAAGCTGAAAAGCAGTTCAACACAATCAACCCTCCTCTTTACAGAAGGATGTCAGCCAAAGCCACTAATCACAATGGCGGCTTTTTATTAGCTAGTTCACCATTGCAAATCTCCCTGATGTCTGCAGATCACCTATGGTCGCTCTGTGTTTGCTGTTTCTCTTATTCCACATCCAGCCAGGTGACCAGAAAGCTTCACTCGCCGCAGCTCAGCCGTGTTTACAGTTCAGCTCGTGCCGGTGTCGTGTGGGATCGTCCCAGGAACCGCCGCCGTGTCATCTAAGCTTCAGACCTCAAACATAAGGAACAAAGGATTCTCCAGATGCTTCTCTTCCCTGGTGTCCTAAATACAAAGACACATCGAGTCAGTTCGAGGTCTCAAAAGTAAAGTTTATTTATAGCGAGGGGAACAATCGCATCAGAAGAGAAACGAGGAGGAAAATCTGTCTCTTTAACCTCTAAGGGATGAGGGAAATCCAGGTTTATGACTCTCATCTGCTGTATGTTGGAGCAGTGCAGGTCACAGTCGGTTCTTGGCCGCGGGCTCACCACGCCGCTCAGGAGGGGCCGCAGACAGAAAACCCCACCGGTGTCCTCATCAGCCCCCGAACACCCTCTGAAGCTTTAGGCATGAAACCACAATTAAGGGGAAGTGCACTCTCCCTGGTGTCCTCTGAGCACTACACCTCTCTCTCCACCTCCCTCTCTCTGCTCGTCCACGGCCAAACGCTGGCACAGACCTGACGCCTGGGACTCGCTGCCTCCCTCTGCCTGCGCGTGATGGCCGCCTCGCTGAGCTGCAGCTCTCACATAACACACAGACCCAACAATCTGCTGACGCTTTCTGCTTGCTCATAACGGCCATTAACAATAGAATGTTTCCTTTCATTTCATCATGAATTTCACTTCTATAACTCTGGAAACAGGAAGTATGTTTTTTTTTCATGTCTGAGATGTATAGTATTCCCATAGACTGTATAAAATATGGACGTAGTGTCCGTGACGTCACCCATAGGTTTCTGAAGAGCAAAAATGAAGCAAATCGTAGTGCGTAGCCATCTTGGTAGCCTACCTCCGGTTACTCCAAATATGGACAAAGAGGTGGAGCGAGGGCGGAGCTGAGGTGGGTCGAATGAACGCTATTGGCTGAAAAAAGCCGCTTTATTCGAAATAATCAAACTAGCTACGGCTAACCAGCTAGGTTAAATGCTAAATATCGTTGCTAGCCGGCTAACCCCACAACGATCTCTTTCCCAAACTCAGTGACTGGAATTAGCCGGGGTGACGCCCTTTAGACCGTCAGTGGCTAGTTGTCAATCAAAGTGGCACCACTTAGATTGACAGCTATGAATTGTGCATAATGATGTATGCTGTATATTTTAAACGAACGCCTTATAAAAAAATTCGCCCCCCCCCCCGCCGAGTTGTCATGGAGTAGAAAAACAGCTTATGACACTAGAGCCATGTTTTGAACCAGGCTGTAAATATGTTTTTTTCTGTCGTAAATTCGAACATTTTAACATGGGGCTCAAATGTAATTGACTCCCTTCTGCAGCCTGCTCTAGCGGTTATTCGAGCAACTTTTTTGCACTTCCGCATTGGCTTCATTTTTCAGCGCCAGAGGTTGCCGCTTGAGTATTCTTCAGATACAGAAAGACAGTGAAAGGTGTGATGTCAGTAAAACTATCATCAGATCATTCTCACTGTCTATTCGTGCTCGACACACTGCTTACCTGTGTGTGTGTGGTGGAACCATGTTAACAGGTAAAAGCCGCCTCACAGCTGGAGCAGCGCGTCACTGAGAGATTTTTCCCATGTGTTGTCTCAGCAAAAACACAGAGTAAAGTTGATCATATTCACCTTTCAATGCAAAATACACTTCCTGTATTCTGTGTCCTTTTTCTGTCTAAATGAAATCCATAATGAAATGAATTGAATATAGATGGATATAAACTCATGTAGAGAGATGGGTCTGGCAGCAGCAGTGTGAGTGCCGCAGCAGCTCAGCGAGGAAGCCGTCACACACAGTTAGAGGCAGGAAGTGTGTCCCGGGTGTTAGAGCCGTGAGCACTGAGCATAACTGGACCTTTTGACTCCTGGTTAGAAGTGCGTCACCGTGTTTGTCCCCATGTGCACCTTCAGTGTCTCTGCGCGTTCAGACAACAAGAGTCAAGTTTTTGTTATTATGCAGTAAAAATGTCCGATCAAGTAACGTGAACGCTGATGTGTTATTTGTACTGAAGTGATGAAGCTAAGTTATTGAAATTGTCAGTTGGACAGATGTGACTCTAAAACTATGACTAAAATAACATAAAATATGTGTAATTGAAACACAAACACATCGCAGCATTAAGCAGAATACTCCAGTTTTTTATCAGCTCAGCTTCCACATTCTTGGTGCAACGGCTACTGCACATTCATAATTTTAACTGTGTTTGTAAATTTTTGTGCATCCAGGTTGGAAATATGTCAAAATGTCAAGATGGATAGCAAAATCAATTGATTGCTCAACGTGACGTTGATAAAAACAATGGTGTGACACAAAGCAAAATGAAACCAGGATTCTGCTCTTTGAGAAAAATACAAATATCTGATGATGAAATAGTGTTGATTCCTAAAATACAGATTATTTACACTTTGTGTGATATCTTCTAATTTAGGTTTGGAGAACATTCAGAGTGTTCTGAATGTTCTTCGGAGATCATATTCTGAACTCCTGACTGATATCAGTGCATGAATGTTGTGAAGCAGATTCTCAGTTTGGAACATGCATGTGATTCATGTGTTTGTGATTTTAACTTTTTTGACTTGGGAGAACGTCTGTGATGGATCAGCATGAGTTCAGGAGGCATGTATGAGAAATTATAACACTTCCACCTGATGGCATCCAACTGAAGATACATGACTCTACAAACATTTCAAAGACCTTAAAAGCACAAATGCTCAGATGATGTATTGTCCAGAGTCGAAACACGCTCACATTCCAAATGGCACTGACTGAGGAACATCAGGAGATGCAGTAGAGAACTAAGACCTCAGGTAGTCTGTATCTCATATCTGTCCATGCAGAGCCGCTGTGGTCACTCTGCTCCACAGAGCCGATGGCATCGCTCCACTGACGTGTTTGTAGTATGTGAGACACGTCCTATCTCGGCTAATATATGAACACCGCTCCCAGCTCTGAGACAACAAAAGGTAAAAGTGAACGCACGCAAGCTCGACATGTGTCTACACCGTGTGCCCAGTATCAGGTTTCCAGCTCCCACCGCTGAGGCGCCGCGGTCCAAATCTGACAGGCTCGTACCTGCTGAAGTCTCCGCGGTGGGGGGAAGAAATGACAGCCCTCATTGTTGGAAGCTCCATTGTCAGGCGTGTGGTAACCTCCCTGGAAATCACATGCTCGGGCACAGAAATTCCAAATCTAAATGAAAGCATCCGTCAAGAAGTGTGTTTTTAACATGTGTTCGGAAGCTGAGACAAGCATCGTGTACATGACGTTTATCATGAAACATCACTTCAGTTCAGGGGTGTAATGTTTGCTGCATGTCAGGAGAGTGTTAATCCCTGCTCCTCTAATCAGTGACTGACTTTGAACACCTTGGGCACCAGGTGCAAACATTTAACGGGCAGATTGCACCAAACACTGACCTGAGCCTGACGTCATGTGGAAACTCTCACCCTGAAACCTGAAGGCTGAAAAACACTGTTCAGAGCAACAGAAGTTTCTTTAAACAGCAAGAATCTCACAGGCACAAACATTATTTCATGGTGAATTACAGGGACACGGCTGCTGAATATGGCATTTCTTAGAAACTTTAACAGGCTCAGTCCCAAACAAAACCACTATTTTTAAAGAGGAGAAAAAGAAAAATAACACTGAAAATGATTTTTTTTTAAAGCAACATATTTATATTTATATATTTGACAGAATAGTCAGAAGCAAGAAGAAATAAATGAGGAGCAGCACAGAGGTGATGTTTACAGCTGGAACTTTTCTTCCATGTTTGACATTTTTATTAACAACACTCATTATGTTTATGTCACACTGGGCAGAAAATAATGTTTTTTAGCTCTGAGTGAGAAGTTACACAGTGTTCGGTGGCTGACTGTGGTCATCTGATTTCCACATCTCCATTAATTGGTGTATGTTTAGCAATTATAAAAACAGGTTTGATGTTGAGTTGTTTCCTGAAGTTAATGAACAAAAAAAGCACCATTTGATTGTACCAAGATAAAATAGCCCGTATTAATGAATCAGCTCAGACTTAAAGTGTTTGATGTTGAAAAAAATGCAGTTTGTGATTGGCGAACCTTTTTCACCCATACATCACATTTTTTAGCGCCATGTTTTATTCAGCGTGAGTTCTTGAGGAATAATCGATGAGAACGTACACTTTGGTTTCTTAAGTTGATCAATATTCATGTATCGCTGCGTACTCTGTTATTCACATTAATTATCTCCCAGGCAGAGACGAGATAAATGCATCTGTGATATGAGAACGTTAAATTGGCTTGAGAAAATTAATGAACAGACAGTGACAAATAACAACTGAGTGAACAAATTAGATACATGTTAATTTTTGAGTTTGAGTGTGATGAATTTGCGATGAGTTGTTTCAAAAATGTAAGGGGTGTAACGTATAAAAATGTTTTGGGGGGGGTGAGAAAATTTATGTTCAAAGCAGCAAAGTGAATATTCAGAAATCTTAAAAAATGAAAACGCAAAACTCTACTGCATTTATGTGCATACATATGATCAAAGACGGTCAATGTAGAGATGAAAGTTTGATTTGGCTGAGGAAGTGAAAGTCAAGCCAGGATAAGGGTTCGCCTGTTTTAGTGTTTAAATTCTGAAGGATTGCGTGATTAAAAAATAATCTTTTCTGGTTTTCTCTGCTAAAGAATGACTGAAATCTTTCCAATCATGTTAGTTTGGAGCACAGTTAGAAAGCCTGGAGTCAGAACCGAGGAGCTGCTGTTGTTAACTGCATTAGGCTGCAATTTTGCGACAATCTGCCTGAGAGGAATTTATCTTTAAATTTACTCCTGTAATTTTCACAAAATTGCGGTTATTTGCAAAAGATCGTTAAAGCTATTTTTGGCCGTCATCTGGTGTTTGATAACAGAATCACGGGAAGTGAACGGGACCTGTTTTAAAATCAGTGTGTACAAAGGTTGCCCTCTGACTTAAATGCCTCATTCTTCATCCCAGTAACTGTAACATAAATGTCTGGGTGACCATTATGGTTATTGATGGCTTTGATGGGGGTCATTATACATGCTGTGGGCAGCATATGCTCTTCCAGTGCTCTTGAATGTCCTGCGGGGTTTAAAGAACTCCTGGAAGGACGCGTGTCTAGACCTCAGTGTTTACACCAAACCAATTACGTGCCTCGGTTTTCGCGGCGTCGTGCAATCACATGAGTATTTTCAGTCGATAAATCTAAATGATGCTTTTCTCATTATGGCGCTGTGAAATTCAGTCAACTGAACTGTGCGAGAAGAGAGGCTACGAAACATCAATAGAATTACCAAGTGAGAGTCAATCAAAAAATGGGCATCAAAGGCAGCACGTCGTAAAATGAGACCGTTTTACGCTCGTAACGCGGAGATGGTGAGATGGTGTATGTTCTTCAAACTGGATGGAACACGAGCCTTTGTTTCTTGTCATGCATGAGCAGTTGTCGGGATATCACTGATTCACTGTAACATCCCTACGAGCTGTCACTGTTAAAGGGATCTTTCAACCATACATATCCCCTGAATGCAATTTCTGTATTTTGTGTCGCACTCCTCAGACTCAGCAGCAATAATATAAAAGCACTTATAAAGAATATGGGCTCCAGCTCTGATATTATCTAGTGCTACCATAAGTTTTTTTAAGGACATTTGTGAAATTAAGGAGATATTCATAGTCCCAGCAGGATGAATCCTACTGACTGGGATCAGATCAAAGCAACACTTTTATGATTAAATAAAAAAAAAAATGATGACATTAAAACATATTCGCCCACTCAACAAAATGTCATTTAAATCTGCAGGTTCTTTTTTTTTTTTTTTTTTTTTTTGAGATCTCACGTAATCAGAAAATCAAAGGTTACTAGAAACTCCTTGATACAGGTGATATCATCATCACTAGAAATCAAAACAGACCATTTAGTATTTTAGTGCAGATGAATCCATAGAGTCATAAAAAAAATCCCTCTGCTCTGAGATTTTGTTGAAATGTTGAAATGTGGACGCAATAATATATCATGAAGCCTGTCAGTCATTACCGGATAATATGTCTGCGTCTACTTTCACGGTTGCTGATTTTCAAACACTTGTTCCATTGGGGGGAAAAAAAAGACATTGCAATTTCAAGCTACATTTATCGCCAGTGACTTTAAAAAAAAAAAAAAAAAAGCTGTGATGTTGTCATGAGTGATCGCTGTTTAAGCAGGGATTTGCTGACGTGCCACAAGCATCTGTTTTCGCTCCTCTTTCCGAGCAACAGCTCCACTTTTGATTGAGACGGAGGAAAAGCAATCCACTGCAGACGAATGGACGGAGCTGCAGAGAGGATGTGGAGGGTTCAATCTGAAGTCCTATAGGGAAAAGAGAAGAGGCAAGTGTGGTCCCAAAGTTTGGGGGTAATGTGCTTTCCCATTACAGTGTGAGCCACATGCAGCTGTTGTTTTAGTATACATTTATTCATAGGCCTCCTCACAGAAACATAGGATTTATGAAAAAATACATTTGGTTGGAATTTAATTCACTTTTAGCTTCAAACTTAGAAGAGCAACTTTTTCTCTGTTTTTCCTTTCAGTCTCAACATGCAACACTGATCTTTCTCAGAATCACATAAATGTGATGTCTAAATGTAAAATAGATTATTTTTAATTCACCAAAATGCACAAGAGCTTGTCTTGAAGACTATAACAACATATAGGACACAATAACATTAGATATTGCATTAATTATTTTGCAGGTGGCATACAATTTTTGGACATTCACGTTAGCTTCATTGCAGCTTTAGCGCCTCACACATTGACATTCAAGATTCATTCATTCATCCATAAACTCATGTAAATGACAGCGCTTACATTTCCCTCATCCAGCACCTTCAAGGAACAAGATAAAGATATAACACACAATAACTGTAGAAACACAAAGGGCATGCTGACCCCATACATACTTGTATATTTCTGTAGTTAAATTGTCATTGCTTTTATTATAGTTAGTTTTTAGTTACATTGTGGCTGGATTCTAGTTAGAGTGTTGATTTTTTCTTTTCTTTTTCTTTTTTCTTTTTTTTTAACCAGAGTTTTATTATCTATCTATCTTGGCTACTGTCACAAATTTCTCATTGTGGGAATATCTTAGCTTAGTTTAGCTTAGCTTATCTTAGCTTAGTTTAGCTTAGCTTATACAAAGTCAAGTCTTGGGGCACTAAAGCTGGAAGGACAGGACAGGTGTGGAAATATTGTGCTGAAAGAAGTTGACTGTCACTAGTATCACTATATTTTATCACAATATTTTTTAGTGTTATTTGTTCTCATACATATACACAAGGATGCAGAAACAACGAAACACATTCATGCCAGCTGTTTCACCCTCTTCCACTCAGCTGCAGGCGGTGGTAAAGAAAAAGCACCAGCAAAAGTAGAGAAGAAGAGGCCGATAAAACATGGGTGTAAATAAGGCAGGTTTCAATTTATTTTGTATGTATTTTGCAAATGTTTCATGAAGAAAACCGAGGCACCACAGGAACTCCAGTAGCTGACTCCATCATGTCTCAGCTGATTGGTGCAGTGAGGATGTCAGGTGAGCCTCCATCAGGCCCTGAGGCTTCCCTCACATGTGCTGCCAAGGCCTATATACGTTCTCCTCTGCGAGCACTGTGGGCTCCCTCTCCATCCAAGCTAAGAGAAGACAATGCGTTAATAAGTGTCAAAACTAACACCCACATAGGACTCCCGCTCTCTGCTGCCGGGCTTTCAGCTCCTCAGCCGCCTCCAGTGTCCGGCTTCAGACGCTGATGTGGAGAGGTGCGAGAGCCTCGAGGTTCGTCTGTAAGAAACAATGCATCGACTTCGAGGACCCCAGCTGCATCTGCATGGCAGGTCGCCTTTGAAGCCACAATACAAGTGGTTCAGCATATAAACACAGTGGGCAGTATGGTATCAGCATGTTGTTGAGGATTTTGTAACAATGTAAGTGTTTATGGCAAGTGGTCATCCTCCACTTTTCCTGTGAAACATCTCAACATCTGGCAAAAGATCATGCTCAGATGATGACTCTGATGATTCCTCTGGTGCCTCCATGAGCTTCACATTCATGTTTAGGAGTGAAATGTTCCACCGGATGAAATGCTGTGACATTTATTTCAGACGTTCATGTTTCCCTCGGGATGATTTCTAGTAACTCTGGTGCTCTCTTAACTCTTCATTTACTGCCATTATCAGGTCAAAATTATAATCTGTCTGATGTCGATGAATAAATACCTGCAAAGCTCAGCTGTGCTTTCTATTTGATGCTGATTAGCACAGTCCGTCTTGTTGTCTCTCCTCCAAGCGGCAACCTCCGCCGCTGAAAAATGAAGCCAATGCGGAAGTGTAAAAAAGCTGCAGTTCCTCGAATAACCGCTAGAGCAGGCCGCAGAAGGGAGTCAATTACATTTGAGCCCCATGTTAAAATGTCTGATTTTACGACAGAAAAGAACATATTTACAGCCTGGTTCAAAACATGGCTCTAGTCTCACAAGCTGTTTTTCTACTCCATGACAACTCTGGGGGGGGGATTTTTTTATAAGGCGTTCGTTTAAAATATACAGCATACATCATTATGCACAATTCATAGCTGTCAATCTAAGTGGTGCCACTTTGAGTGACAACTAGCCACTGACGGTCTAAAGGGCATCACCCCGGCTAATTCTAGGCACTGAGATCGTCGTGGGGTTAGCCAGCTAGCAACGATATTTAGCATTTAACCTAGCTGGTTAGCCGTAGCTAGTTTGA
>JBBMOC010000039.1:2887568-2917316 GCA_037975185.1 Centropyge bicolor | reverse complement strand
GGGGGGGGGGATTTTTTTACAAGGCGTTCGTTTAAAATATACAGCATACATCATTATGCACAATTCATAGCTGTCAATCTAAGTGGCGCCACTTTGAGTGCCCACTAGCCACTGACGGTCTAAAGGGCGTCACCCCGGCTAATTGCAGTCACTGAGTTTGGGAAAGAGATCGTCGTGGGGTTAGCCGGCTAGCAACGATATTTAGCATTTAACCTAGCTGGTTAGCCGTAGCTAGTTTGAATATTTCGAATAAAGCGGCTTTTTTCAGCCAATAGCGTTCATTCAGCCGGCCCATAGGACCCGCCTCAGCTCCACCCTCACTCCACCTCTTTGTCCATATTTGGAGTATCCGGAGGTAGGCTACCAAGATGGCTACGCACTACGATTTGCTTCATTTTTGCTCTTCAAAAACCTATGGGTGACGTCACGGACACTACGTCCATATTTTATACAGTCTATGCTCTCCTCTCAAGCCTCATTGCATATTCCTCCCTTCAATGCAATTTCCCATCCATCCAATAGATGCCTTCAGACATTCCCTCCTCCCCCCATCACCTGACTGCCCCGCCCACTTACACACCTGTGCCCATTTACCTCATCAGCCCTGCAGATATTCAACCAGCCCTTCTCCACTCGCTCCCTGCCACATCATCAATGTGCTTTATACATTCTGTTCTTATCCCTGTAATTTGTAATCTGCCTGTTTTTGTTGCCTCTTTGGAATTCCTGTCTGTCCTCTTTAATTATTTGCCTTCTCTGGTTTTGACCCTTGCCTTCCTCGTGGTCTTGTACGACCTGCATTTTGTAAATACACAATAAAAAAAAAAAAAGTGAAATGATAGTTCAGTGAATGGAATTTTACCCAGCAAAGGTTAGACTAGTTTTTTTTTTCTTCTCTTTGACACAATATTCTCACAGCATCATTTGAAAGGTAACATCAGTAATAGAAGTGACCGCATGGGTCTTTCTCATGGAGGACATTGTGACCTGCCAACTGCAGGTGCACCGAATATCATTACCGGCCGTGTCGCACATCAGTGTCAAGGTCCCTGCTATTTTGTCTGCTGCCTAACTGGGACTTCTGAATAGAGGAGAAGCTTAATTAAGGTTATTAGTTCCACCTGTGCTTGTCCTGCTTTGACAAGTGAAAATGTCTGTCGGATACACGGGTGAACACCGGCTTCTCTTTACGTCTCTCCGTAGTATCTTTTTCCTCAGTTCCAACATTTCATCAAGGCTCTATATTACATGTCTTTATGAGCAATATGTCTTTGTAATAATGACCCCACAGGTTTGTAAAGTTTAATAAGCTAAAAGAGCTCATACGTTCTCGTGGAATTAATTTAAAGTTAATGTCTATGTCTTTCTCCAGCAAATGTAATGCATGTGGCTCCTGATCTAACTATTGTCAGTTAAAAGAAAGATTAAAACTAATCTAAGGAAAATGTTACCAGTACTGTGATGTGATGGATGTGACTGCTTGCGTTATTGAATCTGATGCTGCTTATGTCGGCCATTATTGGTTTACACGCAGGCATTTGTTTCCTTAATTGCAATATTGAGATAGTGGGAGTCCGGCGTGATTAATTATTTTCTAAAAAAGGACTTACAACACCAGGGAGTCTGCATAGTTTTAAACACACTTTAAAGTAACCACAGAGCAGCGCCGCGTCGAACACGAGCCCAGAGAATTCACAACATTAAGAAATCCATTTAACTGTACGTATTAGCGATCATAATGGCTTGTTTTAACAGTTGGTGAATTCAGAATGAGCAGAAAACATTTTTTTAATTTCACAGCACTTCATCAGCTTTGACCCAACAGCGCTGCTTAATACTTAATATTCCTGCATTGGTCAAGATGTTGCATAACTGGATGAGAAGAGTTTCGTTGTTATTATATTTTCAGAGGTATGATTCATCCATTTGTTCGCAGTG
The DNA here is from genome assembly GCA_037975185.1 of Centropyge bicolor. Classification (NCBI taxonomy): domain Eukaryota; kingdom Metazoa; phylum Chordata; class Actinopteri; family Pomacanthidae; genus Centropyge; species Centropyge bicolor. Next base: position 2,915,378 of record JBBMOC010000039.1, on the reverse strand, counting down.
TAGCACCACTCTTCTTTGTTTTCCAAACGTTAGAGTTCATGCAAATGATTCATTAAATACCTCCAGAAAAGAGAAAGAAAAATGAAAAGTTACCAGCTTGTAAGATGGAAAAAAAATTGTGTTGCTGCATCAATTGATAATTAAACATCAAGAAACCGAGCGTCTCAATGAATATTACACATTTATTTAACACCACTAATGGCACAGTGACACTTTAAACATAATTTTACATTATTGTAAATGATTAAAACATTATGCAAAAAAGAAAACAGAAAAGAACAGACAAAACAAAACAGAATATTCATACAGTCAGAAGAAACCTGAATATTGTTTTAATTCAAAAAACACTGCAAAATTAAACTTTTTGTGCTTTTGTAGGTTTGTTACATATTTTTGATCCAGTTTGTTTGAACTTTGTAGAAGCTCTTTGTAAAAGTCCAGGACATGAAATACAGCAGTTGAAGGCGACGATAATGAAATGAGGACAAGTTGAAGGTTTTCTCAAGAAGAGGCCCCTTCATAACAAAACATCCACAAATTGATATTCCACGTTATTCAGGTAGGACGAGCTGGAAATCCAAACTGGTAATATTTAGGGTGTCCTGTTTTATTTAATCTGCTCTCCTTCTTCACCAAATCCTGAGTGACATTTTATTGTGGGCACACTGTTGGTGCACAAATGTCAAGCCTCCCGGGTGGATGATAACAAAATGGGTCATTTGTGTTTGATTGGGGAACATCTTTTGCATGCATCACGTCTGAGGCCGACGGCAGAAAGTGTCCACTTACATTCAGGAGCAGCTCTCTTTCCTTTGCTTGTCTTTGGTTATGTAAGTCACTCTTGTTCTTTCTTAATTTCTCTTTGGTGTTCAGAGGCTCTCAGTCTAATAACACGCTGAATAATTGGCAGAAGCACCTTCGTATTCTTCTGTTCTTTTGGCTCCGTCTTCCATCACTTCTTTCTTATCATTTTCTTATAAAATAAATGATTACTTTTGGCTCCGTCTGGAGTTTTGTAAGTTGCTGACCTCCTGTTTGAGCCGCGCTTTATTGAGGTCGTAACACATGCTGTATAGCCCAGATGCTTCGCTCGGGCTTGAAGTATTACTCTCTCTTTTTTTGACAACTCAATTTTTGGCAGCCGGTCCAAACAAAAGGCTCGCCTGCTTCTCCTCAGCACGAGCTGAGAAGGGCTGAGTGTGTGTCAGCGAGCATAAGGTGAATATTATGACAATTGTTTTTTGCAGCTAACAGCTCTTGCAAAGTAGTTATTAATCATGAAATGCTCTTTTGGTAAGTGCATGAGTGGTAACATTTGCAATCCAATAGAGGTGTGATGGTTCCCAAGGAGTGGCAGATTTATCCTTCCCTGCCAACATAACTGAGGCCCTATTTTCTTGTTCAGTGAAGTGGAAGTGGGTGGTTCAGCGCTGTTTGCCAATGTAATACCAAACAGATCTTATACAAACGCAATTAGAGCAGTGTTTGGTTCTGTTGTGCATAAAATTGATTGACATTCGGAAAGTAGCATTAGCGAGATGCGTTCTGCGAGTCTGGGCTATTGCTTTCTTCAGAGGAGAAAGGAGATCTATGCCGACAGCGAGGGCGAAGACTTATCCTCAGAGCTGCGGGTTATTATGCTAAGAAATAATCTGCAAGCCCCCCGGGGTATTAGATTTACAGAGCCGGTTGGGCCGAACCAAAAATCCAACTTTTGCTCAACTCCCACTGAATCATCTCAACCCCCAAAAAACAGGGAAGCAAATATTAGAATATAGTGAATTCTTAGAGTCGTATGTGCACAAATGCAAAAATATAGACATTCTTTATGGCAACATACAAACACATGATCATAATGTGGAACGACGCTCTGTTGCTCTGCTTCTTTCCCAGCACTCTTCACTGCACACTTTGCATTGCGTGAGGCTGGAAGCCCCCTACAGCCGACCTCTTTGATGTCAGCCAGCAGCTGGAAGTAGCCCACTGATACGTATATTGATCGCCGCGAACCAGCAGCACACCACCTGCTGTTCTGTGCCTCTTTCCCTTTCTTTCTTTTCCGAGCTTAATCTCGATATTGATATATTAGACATAAACAGTCTGTGCTACAAATAGCAAAGACATGCTTTTAGCGGCGGAATGAAAAGCCGTTTCTGTCGGCGAATTTTGTTTTCTTGGAGATTTTGAAAGCGCTTTGTTCCCCAAATATAAATAGACGGAGGAGTGAACGTGTTTTTTTTTTTTTTCACAATTTGGATATCATCAATTTGCTGTCGACGCTTGTTTGATGTTTCAGGGCCCTGCTTATTCCACTGAGGAGGGCTTTTTTTTTCGTCAAGTTATTTTTCATGTCAAACTCATATTAATAAGTTATTAAGCCTTGTCAGATCTTAAACTTCTCTCCCCCTGAACAACCTTGGACTTCATTAACATTTTGAACCTCGGGTATGTTTTCGTCGCGCTTCATTGGCTCTCTCCTTCGGCGCCGGCTCAAACTTTTATTTTCGTCCCTTTTTGGAGCTTCAGTGAGACGACTATCCACCGAGAGCCGGACTGGAGTTTTTGCAGTTTTTCCCAACAGGTGCAGCGAAAATAGTTCTGCTCTGATGATTATTTATGAAGCATAATAACCTGCAAAAAACACAGCTTGTCACATGTTATTGACACATCATTTACGCCGTCTGCACATTCGAATATGGTGGAATATATTGATGTTGTTCCAACTATCAAGAGAGTGTTTAAATCACATGCTGACATAATGATGGTTTAAAATCAGGAGCCGAATCAATAAATCAACCACATTGCTTTAATTCTTACCATCCAATTTGTTATAATGGTTGAAGAGTAAACACCAAAATGAAAACCAGTCAGTCACATATCGCGGCGATCGCTCGGCCAGTGATGCCTGGATGTTTCAGCTCAATTTGGCCCCTCAAATGGAGAGGGCGTCCGTGCCAGCAAATTTAGATCCTCTGGTAATGTGAAACTTATCTCAACTCAAATATTTGCCCGTAGATGCTGTCAAGGGGAGCGAGGAGGCAGGAGATGATGAGAGACGGCTCTCTGCAGGCCACTCTGTTTGCTCGATACTCATGGGAAGTCCTGATACACACAAGTCAATAATGGAGGAAGAGTCAAAGCAGATGTCTGCTCCGAGAACCAGGCAGGCCGGGCCAAATGTGTTTTTGAGAAGCAGCGCTTGAAAAGTGTTTCCAGCTAGTCTTAAAACACTGTCGCCCCAAATTGACAAATATATATTCTCATGTCACCCGAATTAAATAAAATATATCCTTATGTGGTTTTAATTGAGATGAGCTGTATCCGAGCTTCTGCCCTCTGTAAAATGCTGCAGGGCTGCTGAATGATTTCTGCAAACACTGTGTGTGTGTGTGTGTGTGTGTGTGTGCTGGTCATGCACAATGAGCACAAGAAGAGGATGCGTTCATTTGAAACGGTTTGAATAACTCCGTGTGTAACTATGGTGTTGATGATGTTATCTGCTTTTCTATTTCCACACAGTCAAACATCACAAATCACCAGAGAGGCTCAGTCTGCTGCTGCTGCTGCTGCTGGTCAGAGAAAAGGATGCACACCTGAGCTTTACCTCCTGTTATGAGCTGTCAATCAATCAGGCTCCCATCCCTGCTGCGTGTGTGTGTTAACCCTTTGTGTGCCTTCTCTTCACGACAACCTAACACAATGCACAGACTGGTCTTGATTTACACAGAGAGTCTGTTTTTCTGCAATTAATTTGTGGAGTTTCATACTCAAGGTACCTTTCAAAATATGTTCTTAATTTCACCCCATCCATTTTTTCATTTACCTCTTTTACCTAAGAAAATTAAGGGAGTTTTGTACTAAAAGCCTTTAACCTTGGAACATTTTAATTTGACTAACTCAGACTGTTAGAGCCTCATTTACACTGTGATTACAATTATGTGAAAAAAGAAGTGTTTGTTAATATAAAGTGCCCTGTTTTATAGCTGGTTAACATTGATGTGTATGAACTCTTGCAACAGTCACTTAGTTATGGCAACAATAAAGACATGAAAGTGGCAGAGGACTTTTATTGTAGATGAACCGCTGGAACGTGACTCATAGACGCAACAATGCCTCTGGTGAAGTGTGTAGGTGGAGGCAGTTTGCAACCTCAAAAGCGGCGGTTGTAATCTGCCATAAAACAGAGAGAAGAAGAAGAGGCAATATGCACGGTTGATAATGACGGAGGAGTCAGAAGTGAAAGGGAAGAGGAGGTCTGATATTAGGACTTTTTTTTTTTTTTCAGTAAGTCTCAGAACCAAGTAAGCTTCCCATTCCCTTTCTGCACAGTGATTTTAGCTGATGGCAATTTCACACTGTTAACATGGAGCCTTGATCTATTTTCAAAAGCACAAGAATAAAACAGTTTTGCTCAGTATAAAAACCTTTAGTAATCCTTTATGTTGGAGATATGATTTCGACTGTCATGGTGTGTCTGTAGATTTAAACTTTGGAGCTGAACTTCCAAAGTTTGTTTTCCAGAATTATTTCGAAGCTTTAAGCTCTCAGATAGATTTGATTCATGTTCAGTCGGTTATGACCAAAATGTGCTGTATTCTTGTTTTCTGCCTCAGATGTCTAGAAATCATATCAAAGGCAGTAAAGGGTTGTGTTTTGAATGTGGAGAAAGTTTTGAACATGAGCAGATTTTTTTAAATTATTGTTAAAAATTATCATTAAAAAGCAATTAAAGTTCAGGGGATTATAAATCAGTTTAAATGAATTAATCTATCACTGACATGAGTAGGTGCCACATTTAAACTTTACTACTTCCCCAAACAAAAGATACAAAAGAGGACAGACAAGGTAATCATGACTACACGTGTTGACTCAGACAGCATTAAATGAGAAAGGTTGATCTACAGGAGAGTAAATATTTCAGCACCAAACAGATGCCTGAGAGCCTCACTGCATTATAGTCAATTACATTTTAAATTGTCACCTGGTGCCTGAATTCTGTGTTTTCCTTTACATAAATAAAGACATTTCCACCTTAAATTGAAAAAGGAAAAGGAACAAAATGGACCAGAATGCAGGAAATGAAGTGATTGATGACAAACAAACTACAAACTTCATATGAATCACATGATTATTTTGATCAAAATTATGAAGATGGCATATGTTTATTTTCAACACTATTGATTACATGCAGCTTCCAATGACCTGTGAGGGTGAAACACAGCCTGTGAACTGTGAAGTGAAAACATGTTTTTTGAGATGAAGCAGCTCTCTAACTTTTCATTTAAATACCTCTTTATTATAGCTCCCTGGTATTTTTCATTCTAAAGCAGAGTCCCTCCCAATAAATATGTATGTTATGTTGCATGAGTAACGGCAGACGGTGTATTTATTCAGCAATCTGCCGTTGTAAAGAAGAACACTGAACGAGGATGGGATTAATGCTCTCGAGTCTTTGCTCGGGAGACGCAACAGCTCTAAAATGAGCTACGAACCATTTGATGAATCATTCATGGAGTCAGACCATTGCATTTAGTGGTAGAGCACTCAGTCCTTTAAGACCCCCCCGAGGCTGAATTCATTTGTTTCGTTTGCTTTTGCAGGAAAGCTATGATATTCAAAGCTATTTAGGGAGGGGAATGGTTAACAGCCGCCCAGAGGTTAGGTCAGGGATATCACTGTGTTAGTTCAGTGTGTTCCTCCATCATCTTTAAAATGAGACAGGACAAGAAGATGTGTATGGGAGTGTCCACCTTTAAAAGAGAGCAGGAAAGAGGAGATATTGATTTATGGCCTCCTGCAGCTTTCCCCCCTCATTCATCATGCTGTCCCTGTGCACGCCGCCATCACTCCCTGGGAGGGAGCTTCTCTTCCTCCCTACGTAGCTGGCCACTCATCCTCACGTCTGGGTAACTAGCTGCTGCTCAGACCCCTCCACCCCTCCGTCACCCCCCCACTTCACTGTCACACTCCTACACCCAGAGACGCACCATGACAGGATTACTCACAACACGCGAGGCTCGGAAATATGGCAGAGGCAGATATGTGCGGACGAATACCTCCTGTCACAGCCCATCAAACAGAGCTTTAATTCTCCATTCATTAACAGAATGCTCTATTTGTCAGCTAATTTGTTTTACTTAATGTTTGTCATCGTCAGGCATAATTGAATGATTGGCTTAAAAAAAAAAAGGATCTTGTCGTTCCACCTGAAAACGCAGCTCCGTGAAGATTACACACACTCACACACACACACACACACACACACACACACACACACGCGTCTGATATTTGCACATGTGACCTTTCGGAGCGAGGGTCTGACTTTCCTGCACAGATCTGGGTACAAGGAGTAACAAGCCCTTGAAACAAGTGTCAGCTCCTTCATTATTCAACAAACAAAGTGACAATTGCACCTGTGTGATACCGGCTCATCTCATCATGCCGAAGTAGTCTGATGCTAATTAGCACCATTTCTCGCTGTAGGAGGTCTAAATAATTTAATTGCTCAACTTCTGGCTGCATTCGGAGTGCTGTTCCTCTAAAAGGATTTATTATTCCCTGAAATTTTAATGACCTCCTTCAGAAAGTCATACACTTTTATTGCATTTTTACTGCTGCATTCATTTAAAAAAAAAAAAAAAAAAAACATTTTGTGCTTTATTAATGCATTCAAACACAGAGGTCTCCAGAACGAGCTGTTTATGAATATTCAAATCAGGCTTTGCCCTTTAATAATAAGAAAAAATGGCACGACTTTAGTGATGTGCTGTCAAGGAAAAAAAAGAGATTTCTCCAGGAATTTGAGAACAAGGGCTCTTTTTTTTTTTTTTGACTCCTTCTCATTGTCTTCTGCTTCTGTTTTGCATCTTGAGAAGACGATGACACGAAGCGAGCGCGGCCTGCAAAGCTGTTGCTTTTTCCCGCAGTGTCGTGTCAGTTTGACGTCGCCGTTCAAATTAGATCTTCCTCTTTCACGGCGACGCCGGTGGCCGGGGTCGTCCGCCCTTCACCCCCACAAAGGTTTCATGAAGCCTCGCCGCCTCCCTCACCTAACATTACCACTGCCTCTCATCTTCTATGAATATTATCCTGCAGCATAGCAACAGCACATTCTCATTCCATTCCCTTTCCCTTCCTTCAAGGCCCTCACAAAGTCAACCCCAATTTATTCGCTAGGGATGGACTCATCATCGCTCCGGCCTGCCTCTCTCCGAGCCGCGCTCTGCATAGGGATAACAGAGTCCTGCTGCTCATTCGTATGCAGCCGCTCCTACTGTATTTCATACATCATGACTCTCTGTCACACTGATCCCTGGTCAGTCAGCGTAAATTAAAAACAGCAGCTGCATCCAGATGAACGGGGCAATTAATAATTTAAATGATACCAAAGTGTTAAACGCCTGCAGTCGAGTGGAATATTGAATCCATTCTCCATCATCCTGGATGTCATGTAATAACTGTGCTTTCGGGATGATATTTATGGTCCTTACACACCGGGAGGGTTTTTTTCATGCGATTAATTTTTCGAACTTGTATCCTGTCAATACAAGCGTTCACATCAGCGACGTTTTCTCGTCCGGCAATATTGCGGCTTTTATTTTTTCACATCAAGGTCGGATTTTCCGAAGATTTGTATCCTGTGTGTTCACTTCTGACCAATCAGATTGCGTGTTGTTGAGTCGTCACATTCACTGGTGTATTCAACATGGCCGACCGGCTGATTGTTTACGTGTCGGAGAACAGAGTGCTTTTTGGTAAAATATATAAAAATAACGTCGGATCTCGCATATGACGATGGTGTGTGTGCTTAAACAGTTTGTTAAACATCTTTGTTTTAACTTTCATTTATGCTAAGTAACTTTAGCTCGTAAGCTAACCTGTTCAGATAAAACATACTATTTGTATTTTCACTGTCTCAGACTCAATTCGTCATCACTTGAGGTTGAAGTAGACTCCATTTTCGTCCTCTCGCTTCCTCCCAGGAAAGTCAGAAAATCGCATCGCGCTTGATATGTATAGTCAGCTGCGTCAAAATTCGCCTCCGAATATTTCGCAATTTCACGTTGTATATTCGCCTCGTTCACAGTGTGTAAGGACCTTTAAAGTCATGCTTCTGTGAAAATATTAAAATGATGTTACTTCTAGGAGCAGTTTTGGTCAGGTTTTCTCTCTCTTTTTTTTTTTAATAATATTTTTATTTCTGTGAACGCCACAAATGAAATTCCCTTCACCCTCATTGTACCTGGGTGGAGGGTGAAGTTTGAGGCCGCTTTTTCAAAAGCAGAAATATCTGCATGGCTGCATACTGCGAGCAGTAAGTGAGAAAATGTGTTTGGTTTTTGTTTGGTTGTAATTTGCGTGAACTGACCCTTCAAATTGTTTGTTTTGTAGGAAACTCAAAATGCGTCTGAATCAATCAATCTTCCGTCTGCTTTCAATTTGTTGTTTGCGGCTGCGGTGGACTTTTCCATACACAATATAAAAACGTGTTTGAAAAAGCGTCGGTGAATAAAGTCAGGCGTTACATGTCGAACAACAGTTGCACCACAGACAAATACGGCGGCTTTACTCCTCTTCACTATGCACATGAGACAACAGAGGAATGTCAAGCAACCAGTGGGCTGAGACCACTGCCATCCTTTATTTACCTTTCCCACTAGGTTTTCATCTGCTACGTGATGAGACGAGTCATTGGCATTGAGGAGAAATACAATCTCTCCCCAGGATGAACCCCCATAGCTACACATAAAAATGTGTTTTTTTGTATTTCATTTTTGCTATCATCTCATTTTCAAGCAAATCTTATACGTCCGTGAATCTCCATACTGTCACAAAATCGCCTCATGAATATCATCAGAGAGCAGAAATAAACATGTCAAACAATGGGGAACGATTTACTTTGTATTTGAAGGCTGAATTCTCCCATTTTGTGCCTGCATGCCTCAGTGTGAGCATTGTCACGTTTTTATATTTCAGACTGAATGGTATCAACCTGGGCCAGCAGCTGCTGCTTTTTGGATTTGCTGTGTTGGCTGACTGAGTCCAATAGAGAGGGAAAAAAAAAAAAAAACGCCCAGATCTTCCCCTTGATTTTACTTACCCACATCATGCCCGCCTCCCGATTCACTGAGTTTTATGTCCTTCAAGAACAATCCTAGTCTGACTAATGAAGCCGAGCTGATTCAGAGGCACCCGGGCTGCACAAATTGAGCACAGCATCCTTTTTATTCCATCTCCTACCAGGAACAATGTTCTTGTTAAAATTTACTTTGAGATCTTCTTTGTGCACTAATGTGTGACTGGATGCTCTTCCTGACAGCTTCCTCATGCCAAAATGAATATGTTTGCATTTTTTAAAATCTTTATTACAGAGGAATAACATAGCAGCTCTCACTTGGCCCCTCATATACGATGTGATGGTTGTGAGTGTGCAGAATCCGAGCAGCGTCTTTGCAGCTAAACGATCTTGTTGGGAGTGAACCCATTTCAAAGGTGTGGTTCATTCTGTCCACGCCGCGGTTGTCTCTGGGTGATGGAGAGCATGTGTCTGTGGCCACGCGTGCTGTTGAGTGCTCCGGATCACCCGCTGCAGGCGTGACCTTCCCTCTCTTGCTGCTTAACCTAATCAATTATGGTTCAGAACAGAAGCCAAGACAGAGGGGAGACAGAAAGCCCACGACCTTGTCAGAGCCCTGAGGAGACTGTGAATAATTCCCTTTGAGCCCCATAAAGAAGGTTTCCATGGCAGGAGGAGAAGAGTAAAGGTAGCTTGTTGGGCAGGAGAGGAGGAAGCTGAACAATATGTGAGGGTGCGAAAGGTAAGGCCGCTCGATAATCTGAGCAAACCTGAATCAAGGCACCTGTTTGGGTCTCGCTGTGTCAGGCAGTCGCAAACATTTAAAATATCTGACGCCTGTTTCAGGAACGGTCTGTCCTGTATCACACCTGTTATGATGTTTATAGGTGCACGTCCAGGCTGCTGTGAAATAAAAAGAGAAATAGAAATAATGTAATCATATTTTATGGTAAAGTACAATTTTCACATTTTAATGACATTATCATTATTATGTTTAAATATTTCATGAGATAATTCTTATAATAATAAAGTTATAAGAATAAAGTATACAAAATAAAAAGTATTAGAATAACTATATAAAAAAGTACAAGTGGAACCTAATAAAAAAAGTACAAGTGGAACCTAAAGTGGCTTAGTGAAGATAAAGTGACAACATCAAATAACAAAACAGCAGCAAATGAGAATATGATGTAGATAATGCAATTGCGTTTAGTCTTAACTTACTTGATGTGATGTAAAATTGAGCCCAGACAGATTCAAACTGAAGATCTGCTTGATCTCTTCTGTAATTAGCTAATTTCCCTCGTCTACTCAGAAGGTGAGATTTCCTTATTTGTGACAATTAAAAGGCTGCCAAGCTGTGCCAGAGATGTCCAGATATTTACAGAGACATTACCACTCACTTAACAGTAAACATAGTAGAATTAACACCAATTAGTCAAAAGCTTGTGTGACTGAAGCTCATAAAGACATAAACACCTTGTCGACATCTCCAGCAGTATTTATATTTCATCTATTAATACGGTGACGTGTTGATGCTGATGGAGACTGAAGCTGCTCCGGTCTCTGTGCAGGGGCCTGAAAGTCACCCTGGATCTCCGCTGGGCTGCAGAGCCATGACTCTGCCCCTCAGACAAGTGCTGTAATTAAACCGTCCACAGCGAGTTGAGTGTGTGGTAATGTGGACGCTCATGTGATCCTAAACTCCTTTGTCTACATCAGTGGAGCTGAGGTGGAGCAGGTGAACATTTTCAGGCTCCTGGGAATCAGCGTCACACATGGAAAAGAAAGAGAAGGCTGCAGTGTTTAAAGAAACTTAAGAAGGCTTTACCAAGCTCTTGTTAGCTTTTACAGAGGAGCGATAGAAAGCTGGAAATATTACAAACTGGCATTGTGGTATGTGGACGACTCAGGACAGGAGTATCATTGTTCTCCATCTACTGAGCAACAGTGATATCAATGATGTGCCTTTGCATGAGTCTAAAGGATACTGACAGACAATATCTACCACAGCCACAGCCTGTTCACCCTGCTGCTGTCTGCCAAGCAATACAGAAGTATCCGCTGCCTGACCACCAGACTACTGAGACTGCTCGATTCACCCTCCACGCTCCATCATAAATCAGATTTATTTTTATTCTTCAGTCATTCATTGGACATGTTTTTGTGAGTAGCACAGGTGAAGTGCAGTTAGCATTCTGTTCTTCATGCCTGTGTTGTAGAATGACTCCTAACTGAGTCCTGTAGCATTGTGACACGGAGGGTGGATGAGGACTCAGGCGCATCACACAAAATGCTCAAACAAAAGTCTTTAATGAAAAATAAATGAAATCTCAACGAAACTCACGGCAATTCTTGGCAACACATGGACATGGAGAGAAACGTGGTCGTGAACATGAAGCATAACGTGACGTGAAGACAGGTGACAATCCGGCAAACGTGAACAAAAAACAACTGACTTAAATAGTGTGCATAGGTGATTAACTTCAACAGAAAACGCAGGTGACTTGATGAGGTGGGTGTGGCTGATAAGGACAGACGAATCAGAGACAATACATGGATAGAGAAAATGAGAAACAGAACAGAAACCAGAACACAGAACTAAACATTACATATGACGGAAAGGAAACTATGGCAAAACAGAGATAATGGCATGACAGAAACTAAACTGAGAAAAAAGTCAGAGCAATGGCCGGCATGAATGAAACAGTAAAACAAAGGCAGAACAAAAACAAAGTCTAAACAGAAACCTAACTTCACAACTATGACACATTGCTAGTTTATCGTTTATCTGATGGATCAGTTATCACAAAATAGTTTTCATATAGCAACAAAAATCAATAAAATAATGAAAAGCATAGAATGTGTTTTATGTATTTGTTAAAATATCTGCCAAGCACACACAGTGTCTCATCACTGATCTCCACACGTCGCTAAAAGTACACAACTTCCTTTGACAGTAAATTTTTGTTGACCGAAACCATAGTGTCCCCTTAAACTGTAAATTAGACAAAGAGCTGATGGTCACTGCAAATATGCATTCAGTACTTTACCACTTACACACCCTGGACAAACAGTGTAGCAGGGAGCTGCCGGCTCCAGGATCAGACTGGACACCCCGTTGGATCGGCTCCATTATTGACTGACCTTCATTGTTAGAAAGGGCCAGCTCGTCTGAAACTGTGCTGTCTGGTGCAGCTGCCCCCCTCCTGTTTCCTTCAGGTTATATTAACACTTTCACACCCTTGTAATATGAAGAGCTTTAAACTAAGATAATCAAGATATCATTTAAATAAACTTGTGCCATATGTGTGTGTCCACTATCTGAACATTGAAAATGAGTCATGAATGTATTTTTAATGCACTTTTGAATAAACCTTTATGCATAACGAAAACATTCTTCTGATCATGCAAAGCACTTTTTCCTCTAATACTTATTTCACACTCCACCAGCTGCACATGCAGTTACATCTCGACGCTGCCCAGCACAACCACAGCGTGTGTGCTGAGATTAGCATTCAGGAATCCAGGGAACCATTTTAAGGACACACCAGTGAGTTGGTGCTAAAGGAATTTGTTTTGGGATTTCAACCAGCAGCCTTTAAAGTCCTTATGTTTTTTTTAGCTCACATCAGCCAGGTACAACACAATCATCTGTAATGAGTGCAGTGTTCTCCTTTGACTTTTTCTGCATCCTTTTTATGCAGCGATTCAAAAAGCACGGGTGGAATTATATGAGTTTATATTTTACTCAGCAGTTATTCATTTGAAATTGTTTTGCTGAAGGGTTGGGCGGTAATGCAACTTAGAGCTATTTCAACAGCTTGTCTCTGCATGAATTCTTGTCTTTAGAGCAGCTTATTACTTTTCGCTGCTGTATTATAACCCGGGGAGGGCAGAATGTTGAGCTTGCATTACTATAGGTTTCCAGATCCCCTACAGTCTAGTGGGTATTTTAAATCACCAAAGTGTCGTTTGAATAGACAAATACAATAGCAAATCACGCAGAGTGACGCCGGATATGAAACACGTTCATATGCACAAATATACCGACACAAGATTTGTGTCCTGTTCCTCTTCACTCCCTCTTCTCTTGCAGTGTTGTTTGATAGCGTCCACAGGCGAAACAGGACCTGATCCCAAGTCAGATCTAAACTTAGGAGATTGAGGTAATAAAGTATGCATGTTCCCCTCACCACCCTGACCTGAAGAGCTGCAAACCCAGCAGAAAGATTTTCATTAGTAAATGTTTCAGGGGAAGGTTAAAGCCGTCATCAAGAGCTTTTTTCAGAGGCTTTTTCCGCGCTGCCAAAAATAAAGATACAGAAGAACTCCCTGCTTGTGTGACCTTTAACCAAGCGAGCCAGCAGGACAACACTCTGCCTTTATATTTTAATTGCTGATAGCAGTAAGGCCTCGCCACAAATAATGAGACTTTTTCTTCCCATCAGCGCGTTAATCACAACTTCCAAGTCCAAGTGTTTGAGATTTTGGAAAGCGAAACATCAACTCTGCGAAGGGACGCTCATCCAATGAGAGAAGAAAAACGTGTTTAAAGAGCAAACCGCATATGAATCGTCTGCCACCGGGAAGACAATGCACATATGGCGGAATGAATGTGCCGTCTGCTCGCTTCAGCAGTCGCTTCACCTGCGGTTTGTCTGGCCTCGGCGCCCATTCCAGCAGCAGCCGATCGTGGCTTGTTTTGTTTCTAACACATCAATCATAGTCACCTCCTAATGACTTATTCATTAACTTCTCCAAAACACACGTCTTGATGATGAGACTGGAAGGAGCATGTTTCGAGACACGCCGTTGCCGAGTCTGCAGTCAGCATTCTGTGGAATTAAAGCCACTATTAATCAATTTTTAGCCGAGCTGGAACAGATCCCAGATGCGTGATCGTAAGAGTAAAAGAGTGAGAAATGTGCTGCATGTATGTTGTGTGTGTGTGTGTGTGTGTGTGTGTGTGTGTGTGTGTGTGTGTGTGTGTGTGGATGTGTGAAGGAGAGGGGGTGGCCTGAATTCAAATACTAATGATGCTTTGTAAGCCACAAATAAGCCGTGATAACAGCAGATAGATCGATAGATACTGTAGAACAATCAGACAGAAATTTGGCTGGATGTGTAGCTCAAAGACTCCCCGACGCCTGCGCTCCCTCGTATCCCAAATAATTATTTTCATATTGGTGATCAGGAGCTCATTCTGCTGTTGCCTCCACTGGCAATCACACCAGATGAAAGCGTTAGTTGCACGCCTAACTAAGCTGGCTAAATGTGAAGTGATTGGCACCATAGGAAGAACCATGCCTCGCAATTTATGTTTTTTTTTTTTTTTTTTTTTTTTCCCCTCCGCTCTGGAACGATATTACTGTGATCAAGCGTGGATTCAAAGAGTAGCTCTAGGAGACAGAAAGCCTTTCCTGAGCGTTCCTGCAGGGAGAGGATGACAACATGTGTCCAGCTGTCATGCACAGCTGCCGGCCTCTGAAGTGATACCCCGGGTGGGTGCGGCCTGCAGTGAGTGGTTGCAACACAACTCCTGAGGTGGCCCCATCAATTGGGTTATGACAGTGCTGCAACCCTGTTAAATATCAAAGTGTCCTTGGGTTTGTGCTGCTGCGCTGCTATTATTGATCTTACATAATAGAAACATTAGGCCTTCGCTATTTTCTTCTTCTGAAGGGATCCGTCTGATTTGGTGTAAAATCGCGAGCAGCTCCTACAGAACTGAATGGATAAATTTGGAGGAGGTGGAAACAGCTCTTTTTCGATAAGGACATTTCAAAGCAGCAATTATTATACTTGTTTGTGTGTTTTTCTTCACCCCCTGGAGATTTTGGTCAGATTTCTCACTGATGGCAAGTGGAGTTTTTTTTTTTTTTTTTATGTCTGTAGGGACAATTTTCATTGTTCTGACTCTCGGCTCAGAGCCAATTTTGCATTTCAGCTCTCGAGAACAGAGATGAGACAAGTTGACTGATACGCTCTTCACTGCGAAACGCCGCCTATCACATGACTTCGGCGACGGCTGTCACGCATTCTTTGCTCGGTTTATCATCTGTGATTTGGAGTGGAGTCGCAGGTAGAGCGAGCGGCGCCTCTCTCATTAAAGAGGCTCTTGGCTGTGCTGTGACACATGGATAATCCAACAAGGAATCAATCATTACATAGTTACTGAGGTAATAGGTGAGCAAATATGTTTCCTGGTGACTGTCCTTATTATTCTGGGGCTACCGGGGCCCCAGGAGACAGTAGAGCCAGATGGAATTGAGGTGTTGTCACTACTGAGTGAACAGGTAATGAATTACTCCAGGACAAATGGGCCGCCACATGGGAGATGAGGAATCTTCCCACAAAGAGCGGAGGCAGAGGGTGAATGGCAGCATCCACTCTTCAACTCCCCTGCTGTGTGTATGGAGCATAGACTGTATAAAATATGGACGTAGTGTCCGTGACGTCACCCATAGGTTTCTGAAGAGCAAAAATGAAGCAAATCGTAGTGCGTAGCCATCTTGGTAGCCTACCTCCGGTTACTCCAAATATGGACAAAGAGGTGGAGCGAGGGCGGAGCTGAGGCGGGTCCTATGGTGCCGAATGAATGAATGCTGTTGGCTGAAAAAAGCCGCTTTATTCGAAACAATCAAACTAGCTACGGCTAACCAGCTAGGTTAAATGCTAAATATCGTTGCTAGCCGGCTAACCCCACGACGATCTCTTTCCCAAACTCAGTGACTAGAATTAGCCGGGGTGACGCCCTTTAGACCGTCAGTGGCTAGTTGACAATCAAAGTGGCGCCACTTAGATTGACAGCTACGAATTGTGCATAATGATGTATGCTGTATATTTTAAACGAACGCCTTATAAAAAAAATTCGCCCCCTCCCCCCAGAGTTGTCATGGAGTAGAAAAACAGCTTATGAGACTCGAGCCATGTTTTGAAGCAGGCTGTAAATATGTTTTTTTTCTGTCGTAAAATCGGACATTTTAACATGGGGCTCAAATGTAATTGACTCCCTTCTGCAGCCTGCTCTAGCGGTTATTCGAGGAACTGCAGCTTTTTTGCACTTCCGCATTGGCTTCATTTTTCAGCGCCGGAGGTTGCCGCTTGGTGTGGATGTTATTTTTTTTATAAATTGACTAGGAATCAGTGGATGGTAAAGGGTGTGAATAGCTAGAAGACTGAAGATGGAGACACAAACACACAAACAAATATTTTCTTTGACATTATAAACCCAAGCAGAACCAACCAGGATTCTGACGCAGCGTCTTCAGAATTGAATGAAATTATATGATACATGATACTGAACCTTTCCAATTATCCGGGTCCATCCTCCTTTCTCCCTCTTTTTCTGGCTCCTGTTCTTGAAACCAGCTGATTTGTTATGACATTAGAGTAATGGTATTTCTCTGGTGACAGTCATTGCTGAGGGATATGATTACGCCGTGGTAATTATGATTGTTATTTCCAATCACAGCTGAATGGAGTCGGAGTGTGTTATTTCAGCAGCACAGACAGCACCAGAGTGACTATCTGCACTAGATGATTCTGATGGGGGCGATTTGAGATACAAGCGTTCTGCTGGCACAAGCACTGACAAATGCATTCTGTATTTCTGCAGGGAGACGGCAGACAATCTCACACTCTCTGCAGGTGGATCGACTGGCCGCTGAGGCAGCTGCATGGCTTCGACAACATTTCATCGAGGGGCAGAGTGTGGGCTTATATTCAGCATAAACACGAAACTTTAAGTCTCATTCTTTTGATTCTGTGGCCAAAATGCATATTTTGTTTTTTGATACATCTTTTTTTTTTCTGTATTACCATCTTGTGTATTTCAAATATTCCTATACTGCTGTGAACTTGTGCACGTTCCCTGGTGAATACTTTGCACAATCCTGCACAAACTGTACAGCTCTGAGACACTCTTTCATTTAAATAACATATTGTGCATATTTTTTTTATCGTAGTTCTTCCATATTTTAGCATCAATTTGCTATTTTCTGTTCACACTTCTGATTCCAACATTCCATTATTTTTTTTTCAGCTTATATGTTTAAGGCAAATTCCTTGTATGTGAAAACCTAAAACTGATTCTGAAGAGATGTCACCATTTATTAAACATCTAAAACATATTTTAAAATATGTCTTTAATAATTCATAACTGTTATAAATGGGATAGATTTTTGCTCAGATAAATTAGAAAGTGTAATTTCAAGCATGAACAAAAAATATATAATTCTATGATGTAGGATTAGATCAAGCTTTCCATATGCTCAGATATTTAACTATTTAAACCTTCAACAACAGACTTCTTATACAACACATGCTGTATTACCTGTTAGGTTGCCTTGCCTGTTTACACATCCAGCAGATAGACAGCGACATTAGCATCAATGTGTAATCATGTTTCTGGCGACCAGGTGAATGTAAGTTCAATATCCTCTCTCTTTGAGCTCCGTTTTGAGTCTCTACCAACTCCTGAGGGAAATATCTGTCTCTTTAGCTGCTTCATGCTTGGCTATGTTCACCAGCCAATCACTAACTGTGTGTGCCTGGTCTTATTGAACAGTTGGTTTGAAGAGTTTCTCTACTGAAAACAGCTGCTTGTTGTGACTGAAAATTACAATATGCAACTAGTCTGTAAATAAAAAATAATAATTAAATGCAGTTTTTGCATTTTATATATTCATCATTTGCATTTTTTGTAATTATGTTTACAGTTAATTGTTTGTGTTTGAATATTATAACAGCAGCTTTTATACAGTTCCGAATCTACAATATTTCTTTTCCCCACGTTGACTTTAGTCTTGTCTTTGTGGTGTTTGATTGGTTAACTCAGCCACATGTGAGACAGGAAGGGAAGTATTGTTGTTGTGAAGCTGATGAAGTGTGGGGAACTGTAAAAGCTGCTTAAGAGAGTTATCTGTCTCCGTCCTGCTGTTCCTTCTAATTAAGAGTGATCCAACCAACACATATGAAACCCACAGTTTGTCCCACAGTACATTAATAAAACTGTTTTCCATCCTGCCAAGAGAAAAATTGGACAGTAATGACAATACACTTTCATGAAAAGAAATATACTGTATTATGTGACAATATAATCTTAACTCAAGGTCCAGGTTTTTCGGAGCTTTCAGCCGACGGGCAGAGCCAGCTCAGTTGTCATTGTGTGACCTAAGTATGAAATGTCTATACGTCGATAGATCATAACCTCTGTCTCTGCTCACAGACGCTATCTGGCCTTTGATGTAAACATCCTGCTTGGCCCTCCTCCGGCCGGCCGCTGTCTCCTGGTCCATGACCCTCGACCCTTCTTCTCTATCTGTGCTGTGAGCGGTTTGATCTGGTCTTCACAGACGGCTGATGTTGTCTGTTTCCGGTGCTCATTCAGTTTCATGTGCAGTCCTTGAAATTTCCCAGATGTAGTGATCCACACAGGGTCAAGAATGAAATTCCAGGCACAAATACAATCATATGTTTTTCTACACCAAGCACTGCATGTACACTGTTGGAAGAAAACCTGCTTTCAAACATACTGATTGTTCCCAAAAGTTCACTGTTTTCCAGCTTAATATGCTACTAAATAATTTCCTGATGAAAACAAAAAGTCATTGGGTTTTTAGTAGGGATGTCCCGATCACGTTTTTTTGCCCGAGTCCGAGTCATTTGATTTTGAGTATCGGCTGATACTGGCCTGTAAATATCGGTAGTTAATAAATACTATTTGATTCTCATTTATTTTTAATCATTAATAGCCCATATATTGTAAATGTGATTAAAAATAATATAATTATATTACATATATATATAATATAAACATATAATATACATAGGTATATATATATATATATATATTATTTTTCCTATACCTGATCGGGACATAATGTCCGAGTCCTGATCGAGTCTGCAGTCATGGGATCGGCCCTGATTTCTGATCACGTGATCAGATTGGCCCAACCCTAGTTTTTAGGCTACTATGACTATGCCCTTAACTCTCCGACAGGTTTAATATCTTTAATTCAAACTATGCTGTGAATTCTGTTTGGTTTTCACTTTAAATAGACTTTAAATATTTCATCCGTCAGTGTGACTTTATGCAGCCACTTGCATGCACAAACACTCTACCCAGCAGATGTTGGTGCAACCAATAATGAAAAGAATCAGTCTACCAACCAAATTATAATTTACCACCTCTATCTAGTCAGCATCTGCTGAGCAATAAATATAAATTGCTTAAATTTGCTAAGCATGTTAATGTAACTCCCCATCTGTACTAGTATACCTTTATGCCTTCCTGACGTTTATATTGCATCAGACTTACACTTACACACACATGCATGTTAGCAGACACACACACGAACAGAATAATATATGAAAATAATGAGCCCTCCTGTCTCTAACAGTTATTCCAAATATCATCACCTTTCTTCATTCAGCAGAAATACCATGTATAATGATGCACGTCCTTAGATTGCACCAAAAATATAGGCTGTCTTCCATGTGTGAATCAGAAGTTGGTGCAGCAGTCTGAGCAGTAGTGAAGCGAAGTGAAAAGCGGTGTAGCACAACTCGGCTCTCCGAGTGTGTAATGAAGATAAATTAAGACGTTTTGTTCGCGGATAGTGCTGTGTGAGCTCAAACGCTGAGGATTGCCATCTCCTTAGCCTTTTCTTGGGAAATTAGGATTCAGTCAGCTGCAACATCACACACCACCTTGCAAACCGCAGATGTCAGATACTTGCATCGTTAGAAGTGTGAAAGTGTTCATTCCCACACTGACAGAGGAGGAGACAGACGTGAGTGAAGGAAGATTATGTAAAGAACAGGTTCTGCCAAGCGATATGACTGATCAGACAGGTGTTCGAGCCATGCTGTTGATTCCTATAAGACACTACACTAACTCATGGGACTGAGTGCTGTCAGCACGGTGCTTCCGTTTACCCACATCTTCATTATTCTAAATAGAACCATTGAATCCCTCACAGCACCATTCAGGAATCAAGTCCACCATTCAGTCTCATCCACGAGCTCCTCTAACACGCCCACATGCAATTTAAATCATGGGTTGTGTTGGGAACAGGGAGGAAATTTCTTTCTGATGGTTTCCCACGTTCTGCCAGCAGCTCGCAGATTTCAGCCGCCAATATGATAAAAAGTTTGGCTCAACCAGCTCCGAAAGTCCTGCATCCTGCCACACGACTCATCCCACCCCTGCCATTTGTTGTCAGGCCCTAATTTCTAATCCTTTTCTTGGATCCACCTCTCTAATTATGTGATGCTGTGTTCTTACCACCAACGGCGCGTTGTCACTCACTGCAGAGGGGAGGACAGTTTTATGGAGCATCAAGTGTAGACTTCAGCAAATTATGACATTGCAATTTGAAGCTTTCCTGTTTACTATCATCCTCAGCTGTAATTATGTTTCATGAAAATTATGTGTTTGCAGTTGGTTACAAGTGTCCGAGGAGGAGACAGAAAGGCCATGTCAGACACAGAATAATGAGGGATAAAATTCTGTAAAATCAGTTTGGGCGAAATGTGTCCTATACTCCAATTCATACTCTCATTATGTGTAGTCTGACATGTTTACAGTGTTGTGTTGTGTGTTGAGCCCGATGCTCCAACTATCTGCTAATGAGTTGCAGCGACACCTACAGACCATCCAGATGTTGTTCCCTGTGATAACCGCTTCGCTTTTGTTCCAAATATTCGACGCTCTCAGCAATAAGTGTCACAGTGACAGTCTAAAGCCGCAGTATAATCACAACAAAACCAAAGTCGGCGTGTTCCCACAGGCAATATGGCAGATTTGCATTTGAAAAGAGATCCTGCAAGTGTGCGCGAGCGCTGCCGTCTAGTTCCTGTTGCCCGTTTAACAAACTCATGTGATTAGCGGTGCTTTTAACATGCAGCTTTGGAGGGCGTGTTTCTGCTTTATCTCCAGATTAATTAAACCTTCCTTATCTTATTTACACCTTAGGTAGAACTGCAGGGGGAAAAAAATCCATCCTCTGAATCTGGTCCCTAAATAAAAACACACTTGACCAAGACTTGTTTTTTTCCTTATAACAAAGCTTCACATCGATGTGCACCCCCTCAAAATCTTACTGAAGATTCAAACCATGCACTGTCTGTGTCCATGACTGAGGCTGATTATTAGTATTTTGACTGCTTGTGATCTTTGCCTCGTGACTGCTCTGCTGAATCAATGCATGCATTAGAGATAACAGTACAGTATACATTCACTGTGTTGAAACACTAACACCGAACAGTTTACTGCCTTGTAGTTTTAAAGTACAAGACAAATTGAATACTCCATATCCTTTGAATCTGAGACATTATTCAAGACTGGGAGGCAGAGACCTAAACTACTTAGCTTAAGGTAACAGACATGAGAAATAATACGCTGTCCTCTGAAATATATTTCACAGCGTATGCTATAAGCACAGCTCTGCACACGGTATCAGTGCCAGCAAGCGGAGCTGTAAAAAGGACCCTTAAAATACTGCTTTTAAAAAGATGGCATCTGAGAGCTGATAAGAGCTACCAGCATTGGAATGGATCAATCGTGCAATAGGAAGAGCACTCACTCATGGGTACTGTTTAATTAATGATGGGGGGTAGAGATAGGCTGTTAGCTCCATATTGTCAGTCAAACACTCACAGCAGAGGGTGGCAATATGAGCTATGTAATGGATACGTGAAACAGAAGGAACTAATCCATACTCTCCAGTCTAGTACCATTGATGTTGTGTTAAGAGGGCCGACGTGCTGCCGCATGACACACACACATGCTTTTTCATCTCTTCTCAATGCAGACAAAATTAATAAATACACAGTAATGAAATATGGAGAGAAAGTTTAATATATATTTTCTGAATTGTTAGTTTTAGTGTTGCTTTGGTGGTGAAAAAACGTTCAACCTTCAAAGCCAGACATAAGGTTTTAAAATGTCATTTTACAGTGCAAACAAGTAGAGCAGCAAATGTAAATATTAAAACAATTATATTTCTACATTTTCATTAATCTGAATGTAGTGCTTCACCTTTATTTTCACCTTTTTTATTTCTATAACATTACTCATTGTTTTTAGTTTGTAAATGAAGCTTCTCACCCAGAAGAACTACTTTAAAACAAACAAATGATTTGATAATCAGATCATAAATGGAAAAACAAGGAAATAAACAGAATTGTCTCGAGCTTCAAACAAAAGTCATCTCCATCAAAGGACCCTCACAACCTGACTTTGAAGCTCAGTGATGTAGTAAAGTGGCCTATTGATTGGTGAAGTGAATCTACAGCCGGGCTTTGACCATCAACAGACTCTTGTCCTGGCAAAAAATCCTTGGGCAAGACTTTAAACCCTCACCTGTCACCCACCTGACTAATAAACACCTGTTTGTGGTGAACAGATAATTCAACAGGAAACCAAGACAAAATGTACGTTCAGTGCCCCCCCAGTGGCCACAGAGTGCAACTACACCTACGTCTATTTATAAAGTTATCTATTATCTTATTTTATCCATGTTTATTATTATGTTATCTGTGTATTAGGGAAGTATTATACTCTGTCTGTACTTATACTCAGAGTCAACGTTACATTACATTAGCCTAGTTAGCATGTGATGAGCTATATTAAGTCTGAGTCGGTGCAAAAACAAAATCATGCCAAAACTTCCAAATTTCAAAATAAAACAGACTAACTGAAACAGTCAGAGGCAATCTAAGAAATTTACAGACAGACAGAGTACTTTATTAATCCCTTTGGGAGGTTCCCTCCGGGAAATTGACAATTTGACAAATTGACATTTAGATGATGTTAGCACGTCCACATTGTCACGTTCTTCAGTAGGAAAAATGCAAATATTAAACAAACAGCGAGAAGCCGTGCACCATCGAATGGTTTCGATAAAATGCAAATAAACTCGGAGACGCCGAGGGCAAAGTTCATGTGACAGATTTGGGTAGAAAAGCTTTTTCACTTGAACTGATCACAAGTTTGGAGCTAAGTAACATCAGCCGAGCAAACGTGATACCAAAAAGTAGCCTACAAATTGCGAACTGTTCTCCCCTATGCTTGACAATCACTGCCCCCCTGTGGTCATTGTGAGTAAATACAACTGCACTTGTACATATGTCATACATTCAAAACAACTACGTTAGAACACATGTCGCAGTAAAGTCAAAATTAATGGGCTAATCTCGACATCGGTTTCACTACAATAGTACTTTTTATGTTCAATATCTTCAAAAAATTAAAAATAAAAATCTAAAACGGTAGATGTAATTACAGAGTGTGACCACTGGATGGCACTGAAAACTCATCGCACACTTACAAATATTTCATCATAGTTTAGTTTAGTTATTAATATTATTATTATTGCTATTATTAATAATATCATTATTTCTATATGTAGAATGTAATGTATGTATAATGTATAATAATTATAAATAATAATACATTTAAGTAACAAAAATGCTCAACAAAATGAACCACTCTGCAGAGGACACCTGCATGTAATTAAGTAATTACTCAATCTTTTTCAGCTGTGCATGTCTCCAACCTGACTCAGCCTATGAAAACTGTTCTGCTCCATCGTGCTGCAGCTTTCAGCGCAAACACATGCACGTGAATGTGCACGGACCCAGGTGAGACTCCACTGAGCTGAACTCCCTGAACACTGTGCATGTGAGGGAGGCGGCAGGCTGCAGATGAAGCTCCGTGCAGGCTGGTGTGTCACACACTGATGCCACTCCTTCAGCTGACCGGGGGCCACCGCGGCTCCTCCTGAGCTCCGCACACACTCGACGCTGCGCTGCGGAGCCTCCAGCTGCAGCCGCCGACCGAGAGCCAGAGCCCGGCACCGCGACGCACGGAGACCCGGCTCAGACCCGGAGCAGACCCGGAGGAGACCCGGAGCTCAGAGGCGGAGGCTGGTCGCTGCAGGGGGACCGAGCTGGACACAAAGCTCCTCATTTCTCTCTCTTATTTTTTCTGCTTCTGGAGGATGTTGCGTTCACGCTGGTTTAGCAGATAAGAGCCGAGGAGCTGGACCTGAGCTCAGAGAGATCAGACCGGGATCCGAGATCTGATCCGGGGAGGAAAGAAAAAGTGAGACGAGGGACGACTTTTTTTTGTATTTCTGTGAGTAGGTTCAACTATTTTCCTCAAGCATCTCATGTGGGTTTTTTTTTTTTGCTCTGGTTGAAATGTGGCTGCAGCTGCATGAATGAAATGTTCAAGTTCTGCTGATGCTGATAATAATCCTGAGTTTATTCCTCCTCATGTTGTTAGAATAACTTCCCTTTTTTCCTGAACAGTGCATCAAAATGAAACATGTGTGTGTGATGAGTGTCAGGATGCACAAACACAAAGTATCATGCCATCACTCCTGGTGTCACTGCGCCTGGTTGAAGTTGAGGTGATGCTTCCAGGCTGGAGCTCACATTGTCCTGCAGTGAACCCTCAGCAGCCTCCAAACACAGAGATGCTTTGAATCAGTGGAGTGGGTTTGAGGTGCTGGCTGGCTGCTGACAGGAGCTCAAACAGGACCAGTGGAAATATGTGGTGGAGGAAGAGGAGGCTGAGCTGCAGGAGCACAGGCAGGTCAGCTCTGTTTGTGTGGAGTGCATCTTCAGGTTAGCAGAGCAGGAGGCTTCCAACACAACACTTACCACACAAGTAGACCCACAGGAATTATCTAATCAGAGATATGCAAATTTCCCAAACTCTAATTTTGCTGCTTGGCTGCGGTTGGATGTTTAAGGCTGGTGTGATGCTGTGATGTGACTGTGCTGGTCCTGGATTGTGGCTCCCGGCTGCACACAATCCTGCTTGGTCGTATTGATTTGTTGGAGGATGAAGAAGGCGTATTATGAAGACTTATTAAATTAGGAGCATTATTTCCTTTTTGGTTTTTTTCTGGGGCGAGTTTGTTTGACTTTCTTTTTTCAATGACAGCAATTAGCCAAGTGTTGACAGACAGAGGAAAATACAACCTTTTGAAGTGTGTGTGCCGTCAGTAAATCCCCCTGCTGCTTTGGCTTTTCTTCATTTTTTAATGCAGGTCTATTCACAGAAACGAAGAAACAGCTATTTTAAGGCCACTTTCTAATTTAACATCACTAAGTATGTCACGACAGTATTCAAGACTCAAGATTTCAACTGTGAACCTTTGGACCAGTTTCCCTTTCCTAAAAATACAGGAACTATTTCTTTTTTTTTCAATCACTCCAGAATTTGTTCAAATATGTCGCTACTTTGGAAACACTGCTGATAGAAATGTTAGTGATGTAAACAGCATCAGAGAACATGACAGATGATCCAACATGTGGCTCAGAGGCTTTTACAAGAGTCAACAATGAAGGAAAAAATAGTATTTTCTCTGTAGAAGAAATGTGTGTTTTGCTGTTCTGTGAATCGTGACACTCAAAATCTTCCTTGTGATGCATTCAGTGGGTCTCAACCTCTGATTGAGTTACATTCAATATGCTGTGTGTGTGTGTGTGTGTGTGTGTGTGTGTGTGAATGGGACGCGCTCAGGGAAGAGTAGCCTGCTCCCTCTGTTTTTGCTTCAAGCACGATTTCATTCACATTCTCTGACGGATGGCGAGTTGAGCGCATCTATCTTCGACTGTTATGTCACGTCGGCTGAGCTGTAGTTTGTGTTGCATCATTTGCAACATGGACACGATCAATATTCAATTTTGCTGCGATGTAAAGAAATTCCGGCCGATTCAGCAAAATCATTTGTTTTCTTACACAAACTGCTCTCTGGAGTTTTTTTTTTTTTCACTTTTATTTTTAACTGATGTCAACAAGTGAATCATTTCACTGTGTTAAACTTAAGTCAACCAATTGGAGCCTGTTTGACTCCACGGTGCTTTGCATATGTGCAAATTTACAGCAATGTACTTTTGAATCTCATCTGTAAATCAGTGCTGAAGTCATGTAACCTACGTCACAGTCTCACGCCGCCTGTTAGTGTTACACAGCCTCCATTAAGACTCAATGATGGAAGCCGAACTTGAAGCCATGCTTGTGATTCCAAATGGGCTGTAATTTGCCATAATGCTAATCTGCATATATATTTCACGAGACCTAACGTGCTTAAACGATTGTCATGTCAGCCCACTCCAACCGCTTAGTTTAATTTCCTGAGATGGTCTGAAAATGGATCATCTCGCCGAGGGATGCGCCGTCAACGTCGCCAAACAGAGTCCAAATCAAACAACGCGTCACCTGCACATCAGGGGAATCGATGGAGGGAACGAGCAGCTGCGCCTGTTTCACTTGGCACAAATTAGAGGTTACTCTTATCCTTATCGGATGTAAATCGCCTATTTGCTTGCAGTGCATGCTGGAATATGTTTTTCAGTGTGCTTGGGGGCAGGTGTGGGATGAAATGTGAATTAGTTGATGGGCTAACCTTGATGGAAATGGAATATGTCTCGAAGTTGCAGCTGTCCCATCCTCTTAGATGAAATGATTATTGACATGCACCAACAGACATGTATTTAGGCTATAGCTAATTGAAAATGACAACTGTGGTGCAGGCGAGCCCTGGAGACACTTGGGGGAAAAAAAAAACAAACTGCATACCAGCAGTTACAAGAGAGAAGCTGGAGATAGAAACCAAGACAATGGCACCCAAGGGAGTCGTATTTTCACAGATAAATCAGAGACTAATAAAGTGAAAAGGGACGAAAATGTCTTGCAGATCACACTTTGTTGCTCGACACGTCTCTGTTAGCTGGTTTTTCTTATGTATAATGCAAGAAAATATATTCAGAGACAGTGATGTGATATCACACTGCACAGGCTGTATGAAGAGCATGGAGTCAGTGTATGGAGCACTGTGTGTTTATTCCTCTGTGGTGATAAGAAACAAGTGTGTGTGTGTGTGTGTGTGTGTTGCGCCAGGCATCCTGAAATCTGTAAACAACATGTTTTCACCGTCCAGAAAATGCAGCGGCGTAAATTCGTTCTCCAAACACAACAGTGACTAAGAACGGGGCATCTTTCCCTGGGAGGATGCGAGACGACGTGCATTTGTTAGATTAAAGGAATTATTTGATATGAGACGTGTTGGTGTTGCTGTTGACAGTGGCGAACCCTTCCCTTGGCCGCCTTCCTATCTAGCACTTTGTTTGGGAGCGAGGCCCACTGGTCTTGCAGAGTCTGGAAGACAAACGTCCCTCAGGACCCATCTGACAACTTCATTTATATAATTGCTCGGAAGCATCTGCGTAAGAAAGACTGACTTTCAGCAGCCTCCTCCACTTGTCATGTGTTATGAATGACTGGGATTTGATGTCCAATGAGTCAAACAGACGATCTCACAGCGCGCTGATGTTGTCATACTGAAGCATGTGTGAACTACAAAACAAGCACTGTTAATTTGATTACACTGCTTGCAGCCTCCTTATGGAAAACAGCTCCAGCCTCATGTCGTCATCTCGTGTGTTTTTTCTGCTCTGATCGGGCTCTTGTGATGCAGCCGGCAGATAATACAATAAATCCTTGCACCATGACAAATGTGTACATATGTTAAGCAGTAATGTAATTAACACGAGTGACATGACAACATGCATGTGCGGCCTCTCTTGAATTTTACAGCCTGCACTTCCTGTGGTAGTTCGCAGCTGATTTAATGGCTGAAACATAGACTGTATAAAATATGGACGTAGTGTCCGTGACGTCACCCATAGGTTTCTGAAGAGCAAAAATG